>JAKIXB010000024.1:167115-648213 GCA_021642125.1 Nothophoma quercina
ACTATCTTTACCTTTTAATACACTTAGCATAAATTAATGTACTCCTTAAGGTCTTTTTCTATATTAAGCTAATAGTATAACTAAGATAACAGCTCTAGTGTTTTAGCCCTGCTAAAGTAGCTAGCAAGTAAGTTATTATAGTACAATTTAAAGAGCTCTGCTTAAAGAGCTAGCTCTAGCAGCACATATACATAGGTTTTAAACTATAAGACGCCTATATTATTAAATAGCTATAACTTCCTCTTGCCCTAGCCAAGACGTTATTATAGTAACAGGTAGTTAACATTATCTTATACTTACTTTGCCCACAGGTCTATACTCTAAGACTCTTAGATTAGATCTATTATTAAAGATTATAGCTTATTATATACTTGTTATTCGTTAGCGGCCTTCTAGGCAGCTGCCCTAGTAACCCTATATGCTAATATAATACTTCCTACATTAGTATACTCTAAAAATAGTATATACTTAATCTTGCTATTTAGCGCCTTAGCATTTTACTAGCAGCCCGCAGTAGTATCTTCTATAAGATAAGGCATGCCTACTTATTCTTAAGCTATTATCTAGCTACCCTCTGCAACTAGTCCCACGTCTAGCAATATAGTCTAAACTCTAGCTAGCTATAACTTCTATTACAACGTTAGCAATATATTTATTGCTTTAGTATTATTAAGGGTTAAAGTGGCCTTTTAACGAGTATGCATTTATCCTATGCTACAGAAGTAGAAAGATAGAGAAAAGAAGCTATCTCTGCTTATACAAGATAAGTAGGGGTTGCTAAGCTTCGCTTAGTGTGTTACGTAAGCAAGTTCTATACGTAGTCTTGTACACTTAGGGCTTAGCTTATAATAATACCCCCCTCTTCTATTTACTTGCAACTCTATATGTTAGTGTTTAGTAGCTACGTAGCTGCAAGGCTGCTGCCTAGTGTTATTTCTATGCTTTATTATGTATGCGTTGTAGCGCTGTATGAATTCAGAAGATTTATTTACTTATAGGTAAAGGTAATAGTCTTGTGTAGTGCTTTTTACTACAACGTCTATACAGTAACTACAGGTTTTTACTACCTTTACTTGCAATTATAGCTAGCTTAGTAGGTCCTTCCTAGTCCTAGAGGCATATATAACTGTTAATGCCTAGCCTCTAACTCCTTCTCTTTTTACGTCTCTAACTCTTCCCTTACTTTACTCCTTCTTGTACGTCGTTATAGCCACTCCTGCTCGTGGTATGTAGGGTCCTGGTGGTCTCCTAGGTAGTGGCCTTAACTATCTTTAAGGTTCTACTAGTAGTGTTGTAACTAGCACTTACTCTACTGCCTTTAACCACCTTATTAATGTCGCTTACTAGCTCCTTACTCGTACAACTATTAGCAGCGTTATCCTAGCTAACATTAACATTCCTTAAGGTCCTACTAACTTCAGCTAGCACTATACTATGTAGTACATTATAGACGAGGCTATTACTAACAAGCTTTACTAGATTCTTACGTTTGCTCCCGTATAATACCCTTCTTACAGTCTTTTATTCTTCACTAATATTCTATACAGGTTAACATTTATTATGTTGCTAACTACTTCCTCTGCCCTTGCAACTAGTCTCCGTACGACGCCATTTTTAGTACTAGTATCCACAATTACTCCCCTGTTATCACTTGTATAACCGTTCATGCTTACCAGCTGCTTACCTAGCGCCCTTCCTACCTTAAGGCCTTTATTATTTACTCCTGTGGTGCTGTTAACCTTACTAGCTGTGTTAACAACTGCGCTGCTGCCGTCTAAAGTAAGAAGACGTTTATAGCTTTCCTTAGTTGCATGTCTATTAGTAGAGAGTAGAATAGGGCTTATTCTAACTATATATAGAGTAATAGTAGTGCTTGTTACTGCTTTACTAACTCTCGTATAGGTACTTCCTCTAAGTCTATTAGCAGTGCTTCTAGTGCTACTAGTAGTTCTAGTAGACAGGCTATTGCTGCCTTAGAGGAGGAGAGACACCTTAGTAATCCTAAGTAGGCTCCTAGTAGTGTATGCAGTCTTTCTATATAGTTGCTGTTTATAGCATAGTTAAGGTTCTTTCTCTAGTCTCTAGATAGTTTCCCTGTTAGTAGCTATACATTCTGTGTATGAGCTACCTATCTTCTATAGGCTTCAGTTTTAATAACATGTTCCCTAGGCTTTTAGGTTAAAGTGTTATAACCTCTCTATCTTACTTAATATTATAGTTAGTTCCTTTATACACGTTCGTCTACTATATCTTCTACTAGGTATTCTAGGTAATTATCTTAGCCCTCTTTATATATAATAATTACTCTAGGGTATAAATCTTCTATTTGCTGTAAGGGTAGAGGGTTACTAGCTGTAGGTCTTAGCAAGTCTACGTAGTAGGATTTAGTTTACTATAGGACTTTAAGCTTAACCTAGTAAGGGTCTTATACGTGTAATACTTAGAACTTTACACTCTTCTAGTCTAGCTTCTTACTTGTCTAATTAGTTAGAATGTTCTTTAGGTTTAGCTAGACCTAGTCTCTTACTTTATATTTTGGTATAGGTTGCCTTATATAGTTTACTTATGCTTTATATTATTGCTAAGAGTAGGTTATAGCTAAGATTGCCTAGTTAGCTACTTATTTTAAGGTTTGTACAATTACTTCTGCGTGCTCCTTTAGGTTTGTTGTACAGTCTAGAGGGTCTCCTTCTACTAGGTTCTTAGGCAAGTCTAGGGGAAATAGAAAGTTCTTAAACCTATGTTAGAGGAAGAAAGGGGAAACCCTAGTAGTAGAGTTTATATAAGTGTTAAGTATTAGCTCTAGGATTAGTATAAGTGTAGCCTAGTTATTTTGCGCGTGGTTTATGTACGTACAGGCTACTGTTTTAATGTTACTATTAGCCCTTTCTGTAAGTCCGTCCATTTATAGGTAGAATGCAGTTAAGAGGTTCTATTATATGCCTAGGAGCTTGTACACTCTTCCTTATAGCTTACTTATAAACTAAGTTCCTCTATTAGAAGTAATAGATCTTAAAAGTCTATGCAGGTAGTAAACTTCTTGTATAAAGGTCTAAGCGACGTTGTTAGCTTTAATCTTCTCTAAGGGAACTAGGATTACTCCTTTGCTTAGTTGGTCCTTAATTACTATAAGATTCGTACAGCCTAAGGAGAGGGGGAGTCTTGTAATAAAATTAACAGTAAGGTCTTGCTACGTACAGCTTAGTACTAGTAATAGTCTTAAGTACCTATGTTTCCTATCTCTCTAAGGAGTACTTTATTAGTATATATTACAGTTCTGTACGAAGCGACAGTTGTCTTTACTTATCCCTAGCTAGTACTATATTCTTGCTATTGTACAGTATGTCTTTTCTCTTCTAGGGTGTCCTATCTAGACAGCTAAGTGTGCTTATTAGATAATGCCTGTATAAATAAGTTCGCTCTCTAGTACTTATGTTTTATTTCTTTATTAAAGCTTGTTGTTGTCTGTAACTATATAGTTGCCTAAAGAAACTGCTATCTTCTTAGTAATAGAGTTAAGGGATCTTACTCCTCCTTTAACTACTTGCTATACAGCTTGATAGACTTCGTCATGTTCTACAGCCTAGTCCTAGTAGGCAGCTATTAGGTCCTCTAGTAGTGCTAGTTAGGGTAAGGTATTTAATAAGATAGTATCTTCTTAGGTAAGAGTAGGCGTCTATACGGGGGCAGCGTGGATAGGGTCCTATTAGTATAATAAGACTAACATAATAAACTCTCTACTTACTAGCCTCTTATTATCTTCTCTCTAGGGCATGTCTTAGTCTCTTCTTAATAGTGTGTCTACCTATACGTTCTCTTTCCCTAGTCTGTAGTAGATCTTCATGTTGCTAAACTTAGACATAATTTAGGCCTATTATACATGTCTTTCTATAAGCTTCTGCTTCTAAGTAAAATACTCTAGGTTCTTGTAATTAGTAATAACCTTAAACTCTTGTATGCTCTAAAGCTCAGCCTTCTACTCCTATAAGCAGAAGATTACAGCTAGGAGTTCTTTATTATAGATTAGGTAGTTTGCTTTATAAGAGAGGAATTTCCTAGATAGATATGCAACTATATAGAGGTTGCTAAATATGTCTTCTTATAAGAGAGTAGCACCTATAGCAAAGCTAGAGGAATTACACTTAACTACAGCCTTCCCTTCTAGGTTTAAGGTAGTAAGTACTTCGTTTAATAAGAAGGCTTCTTTTAGTTTTTAGAAAGCTTGTTCCTGTTCTTCTCCCTATTAGAAGGGGAGGTCCTTTTTTATAAGTTATACGAGCGGCTCTAATAGCGTAGCAAAGTCTCTAATAAACTTCTAATAGAAGTTTATAAACCTAAGGAAGCCTTATACGCCTTTAACTATAGTAGGTGCTTGCTATTCCTAAATAGCTTGCACTTTCTTAGGGTCTATTAATATGCCCTTCCTAGCTTCTAGGATAAATCCTAGGTATTTTGTACGTTGTACATTAAATTTGCACTTACTAAGCTCTAGGTTTAACCTAGCTTCTTATAGGCACTTAATAACTTGTTGTACGTGCTTATAGTGTTTTTGTATAGAACCTTTAGTAAAGATTAATACATTATCTAAGTATGCTAAGGCAAAGTTGTCTAGGAACTTTCTTAGGGCCTAGTTAATATACCTCTAGAAGGTACTAGGAGCGTTAGCTAGTCTAAAAGGTGTTACTAGCTACTTGTACAATCTAAATCGCGTGTAGAAGGCAGTTATCTATTCCTGCCCTTCTAATATCCTAATTTTGTAGAAGGTAGCTGTAATATCTAGCTTTATATACTAGGTAGCTCGTCTAATTATGTTTAGGGTTTCCTTAATTAAGGGGAGGGGGTACCTATCCTTCTTAGTTAGAGCGTTAAGTACTCTATAGTCTACATAGAACTGCAATCTGCCTCCTAGCTTTTATACGAACAATATAGGTAATGCAGCTAGGGAGTTACTAGCTCTAATAAATCCTTTCTCTAATAAATCCAGTAACGTACGGCGTAAGACTAACAGCTTATCTTAAGATATAGCGTAGAGGGGACCGTATAGGACGTCTAGAGTCTTGCTATCTACCTTATTTAGTTTAATTGTATAGTTTACTGTTAGGCTACAGTAGGGAGGCAGCTTATTACCTCCTTCTAGGATAAACAACTTAACATATAACTAAAGATACGCAGGTAGTACTACCTTAACTTCGTGTATAGTTATTTAGGTCTTTAGTTTTAAGGCTTTCTTAATATCCTTTATGCTAGTAGTAAAAACTTATGTTCCTAAGTTTTCCTTGTAGCTCTTCTATACGTGGTACTAGAAGGCTACTACTAATACTAGGTAGTAGTCTAGTAGTGTAAGCACTTCTATGCTTCGTACAGTAACGTTATACCACTCTATAGATAGGAGTTTATCCTTAGTGTTAATTACACTACTAATATCTTCTAGCTATGTCTTTCTAAGAATTATATTGTAATTATATATTAAAGAGGTAATGTACGCTGTAACATAGTGTTATTGCACGCCTCTAACATCTAGAGTAAACTCTATAATAGCTGTAATAGTGCTTATCTAGTTGTTAACTCCTTCTATAGTTATTAGTGTAATTAGGATGTATAGTAAGTTTATCCTCTGTATAGATTGTTTGTTTACTAGGTAGTAGGTACAACAACTATTATTAACTATAGCAGTAGCTAGCGTAGTAGAGTTAATAACTATATAAATTAACATTAGCTTAGTTGCAGCTAGTTAATAGAGCAGTAAACGTGTAGGTCGTATAGGCTTAGGAACTTGTTAAAGAGGCCCTAGCGTACGACTTCTTGCTAGGGCTAGTCTTTTCCCTCATCTTCTAAAGAGGAAGTGTCTTTAGTTAGTTAAGCAGAGGCAACTTTAGAGGTCTTAGTAGTTAGCTTCTGCTTGTCTATATAAGTAGGCAGGCTAGAGAGAGCCTTCTTCTTGTAGTTTTATACCCTATAGCCTTTGTTACTACACTTAAGGCAGGCACTAGTAGTCCTTTTCTCTTAAATCTCTTCTTTAGTTCCCTAATACTCTTTCTTCCTTGTATAGGGCTGGTAAGCACTTACTATAGGTTGCTAGTTTATTTTATTACTGTTCTTACGTAAGGTTTCCTATAGGCTAGAGTTATTATATGCCTAGGTAGAGTAGCTATTACTAGTAATCCTATCTATAGCTTTAAGGTTCTCCTATGTAATCCTTGCGCGTTATATAAACTGTTTATATGTCTCTAGTCTAGGTAGTTAGTATCTAGCTTAGGCTCTTAATAGTTTACTGTTTAAACTGTTCTTAAGATAGTTAATCTTCTAAGCGTAGCTCGCTCTGTCTAAGGCTGCCTCTTACAGCTTTAGATTAAACCTCTAGATGTGTAGGTTAAAGTTGTTCTTGCCTTATTTTATTATATAGAGGTACTTAAGGGCTTTCTCCTAGGTAGTAGGGTCCTTAAAGAACCTATTAAGGTATACCTAGGCCTTCTTAAGCATTAGCACAGTAGTGCTATTTATAAGGCTTATTATTATTAAGGATAGAATATTAAACGCTTAACTAGTCGTATAAGTAATTACGTAGTTAACTTAGTCCTTCTTAGTAGGGTACGCTAGTTAATCCCTATACAGCTTAGCCTGTACTTTTATCTTCTATTAAAGATATTGTTTATATAATCCTTTGTTAAATACTTCTACGTTAGGAAGTCTGGGCTTTTTGGCCTATTAGATAGTGTAATTTCAGTAGTCACTTAAAGGGGTAGGTCTAGAGGAAAGGTTTTATCTACTTCTTTCCAAGGCTTCTAAACAAGCGTTGTTACTTAGCATCCTCCTAAGTTTATTTATTTAGGATTATAGCTGCTTGTACAGTTATCTCTCTTGCTTATTTACTAGTTTATCTAGGTTAGCCTTTAAGGATTGTATTGTAGCTACTAGATCGTTTACTAATAGGTTACGCAGCGGGTCTTATTGCTGCTTATATAGATACTGTAATTACATCTACTATTTATACGTTAGCTAGCTGCTAGGTAGCTATTAGTTATAAAGGCTGTCTTCTTTTATTATTATACGCTTAAGGGGTTTTAGTTTTAATCTTTCTACTTATATTAAGGGTTAAAGTGGCCTTCTAACAAGTATGCATTTGTCCTATGCTATAGAAGTAGAAAGATAGAAAAAAGAAGCTATCTCTACTTATACAAGATAAGTAGAGGTTGCTAAGCTTTGCTTAGTGTGTTACGTGAGCAAGTTCCGTACGTAGTCTTGTACACTTAGAGCTTAGCCTATAACAAGTATTAGCCTTGCTAGCGCCTACTAGGCGTCTTAACAGCCTATTTACAGGGTTTATCTTACCTACGCGATACTTTATCTCAAAGTCATATACTGTAAGCTTTAATGCCTAGCCTACTTGTCTTCTTAACAATTTTTGTGTCCCTATAAAACCCTAAAGGTTATTATAGTCTATTAAGATCTCTAGCCTTGTAGACAGGCCTTCTACGTACTAACGCCAGTATTCTAACGTTGCAATAATAGTAAGAAGCTCTAAATTATACGTATAGTAGTTCTTCTCTACTAGTATTAGTTTCTATAAAAAGAATGCTATAGGATACTAGTTCCCGTTGCTATAAAGCTATAAGAAAATGCTGGCTATACCTAGTATAGACGCATTAGTCTCTAATCTAAACCTTAGATTTAGGTTATAGTGTTTAAGTATAGGCGCTATTATAAATATATTACATAGCTATTACTTTACCTACTCTACTTAGTTAGGCTACTTAAATAGTCCCGCCTTTTTACCTCTTACTAATCCCTTTAATAGCTTAGTAATAGGTCCTGCAATAACTAAGAATCCTTTAATAAACTAGCAATAAAAGTTAGCAAATTTAAGGAAGATTTAAACCTCCTTAAATAATATTAGGGTAGGCTAGTTTTTAATTACGTCTACCTATTAAGGATCTATTATAACACTATTAGTGCGCACAACAAACCCTAAGAACTTAACACTAGTAACTATAAAGGCATACTTCTTTAAGTTAATATAAAGGCTATAGTATTACAGTTAGTCTAGTATCTTTTTAACGTAGCCCTAGTAATCCTCTCCTTCTTAAGAGAAAACTAGGACGTTATCAAGATACACTACACAGAATATATCTAGATATCCTAAAAGGGCCCTATTTATATAGCCCTAAAATATAGCTAAGGCATTAGTTAAACTAAATAGCATTACTATGTATTTAAAGTAGCTATAGCAGGTATAAAACGCCATCTTCTACTTATTACCTTATTAAATGCGTATTTAGTAGTATGTGTTTTTTATATCTAGTTTAGTAAACACCTTTGCTCTACTAAGCTAATCTAGTGTCTTACTAATTAATAGTAGAGCTAAACGGTTCTTCTTAGTAACCTTGTTTAATCCCTAATAATCTACGCATAGGCGGAGGGTGCTATCCTTCTTTAGTATAAATAAGATAGGAGCACCTACTAGACTTATACTCTTATAGATCTAACCTAGGCGTTACGCTGTTAATAAGTATTCGCGTAGAACCTCTAGCTCCTTTAGGGAGAGGTTGTATAGTAGTCTATATAGTATAGTAGCGCCTTCTTCTAATTCTATAGCATAGTTACCTTTATAGTATTCTAGTAGCGTATCCACGGCGTTACTACTAGTAACATCCTTATAATCTACTAGTTGCTTTAGCAGCACAGTCTTACTATCTTAAGATACCTTAGTACTTCCTACTAGTACTGCGTACACTCTTAGCTCGTCTATAAGAGACTCTGCAAATTAGGCTAGTAGTTCTACTTAGACTAATAAAGGGTTAATCTTATATTACTACTACTTTGTTTTACAGTTAAGGACTATACGCGCTAGCTTTATTCTAGGTAGGCCTAGTAGGACAGGCTGCGCAGCATTAGTTACCTTATAGAATATATAAGTAAACTACTAGGTTACGCTCTAGTAGTCTTAAGCCTTAATTATTACTTAATAGGCGTGAAAGCATATAGCTGTTAATAAGTTAGGTAAATAAATAGTAGGCAACAAAATATTAGTAATCTCTTCTAAATTATTACGTAGTGCAAAGCTTTTATTAATAGTATTAATTTTAGCTCTATAGTTAAGAAGCACGTAAACTAACGTCTACTTATCTATAAGGTTACAGCGTAGCTGTACTTCTGCTTCAATCTAATCCTCCTTGTTAAGGTTCGCCGTCAGGTTAGAGGAGTTCCCTACAGCCTAAAATTTTTTATCTTAATTAAGTTAGACTTAGATGTAGGTAGTTAGCTATTCTTCTTCTTATAGTAGTTGCGTACCTAATAACCCTCTATTTTATAGTAGTAGCACTTACTAATTATAGGGGTAGTGTTAGGTAGTTGTTTCCCTATTGTTAAGTAGTGTTGTTGCAGCTAGGAGCCTATTAAGGGTGTCTAAGAGGATCCTTGCAAGAATTAGCGTAAAGAGTTATTCTAATATAGAGTTAATACCATAATGCCGCCTTGTTGCAGGTTATCCTCTAGCATAGCAGTACGCTCTACTAGTTCCTATTATATAGTAGGGAACTCTGCGTAGTTAGATAGTACTATATAAATTTCAGGCCTTAGCTTACTATATAGATGTATTACTAGATGCTTTTGCTCGTAAGGAGGATTAATTTAGTTCTCTAATGTAGAGAGATATGCTGTAAAATCGTTTATAGACTAGGTATCCTTCTATACTAATTTCTAGTACAGTATAGTAACTTGCAATTCTTAATTAATAGGACTCTTTATCTAATCTAGAAGGAAGGACATTATATTGCGCTATACTAGCGTTTTACTATTATCTTCCTATTCGCACTGTATCTACAGCTAATAGAACGTTAGCTGCAGGTACTAGAGTATAAAAGTAATTTTCTAGTCCTCTAGCGTAAACGCTGCGGGGTCTAGACAGAACGCAATCTAAAGCCTAGCTTTAAAATTATAGTACTCTTATATGCCTTTTCCTTTAAATACTAGTATCTTCTCAATCTTTAGGCCGCGCCCTACAATTATAATTAGTTTATTATTATAGCGCCTTCGTCTTGCTAGTTGCTCATCTAGGTTAGGGTTAGAGAATATTATTTTAAACTTAGGGGTAAGACCCCTTTATAGAAGCTTATAATTAGCTAGCTAGTACTTAAAGTTGTCTACCTTATGTTGTAGTTAATAGAGTTTAGATAGCTCCTATAATTCTTATTACTAGCGTTTTAGATGCGTAATCTGTTTACTTAGGCTTTGTAGCTGCTTTTTAGGCTAACACCCCTAATTATTACTGTAAAGCTCGTCTATGCTATTGTCTATTGCTACTAAGCTGAGCTGCTACCCTAGTAGAAAGGTAGATAAATTAAAATTGTTAGGATATACTATAGCAGCAAGCTTAGTAACAATATAAGTAGGTAGTTATAAGATTAATTCATGTTATTCTGTTCTATTAGCTGCCTAGGTTAAATCTCCCTGCCTGCTTTACGCTAGCGTCTAGGCTAGCTAGCGCCGCCGCTAGTCTTGTAACCTAAACTTTACTCCAACCGAATAGCCCTATTACACTAGATTATCACGATTTAAAGCATAGATAGCTTTTATAGACTATATTTACCTATAACTATTATACTACTTACTACATAGAGAAGATAGGCGCTTTATAGTTTTCTTATAGCCTTAAGTAATGTAAGAAGAGATAGTATTACTACCTTAAGTATTACTACGGAGAATATCTGTTAAATAAATACTAGAAGAAGTAATTCCTTAGTATTAATAACCTGTAAGTAATTATATAGATATAGTTAGTTATAAATAAAGAATACTATAATAATATATAGCTACTCTACTTAAATAACGTATATATAAAGTACTAACGCGTAAAGGCGCAGAACAGATTTAGTAATAAGGAGTTCTTTTTAGGCCTAGACTAAATAAGAGCTTTAGGATATAGTCCCTTGATAGTAATAGGACTAGTCCTCTGTTTAAACTCTTTATTAAATGAGGTAGAGTATATATAATAGTATTACTAGACCTTAGAGTATAATAAAACTATATCTCTTTCTAAGCTATGTAGTAAGCTAGACTTAAGCTATAGTAAAAGTAGAACCTATACCTACTTATAGTAGCTAATAAAGAACTAATATTAGTACAATTAGATATTACTTATAAGGTATTATTAATTCTATTATAGATATAGAACTATATAGAGCAGTTAAACCTAAACACGTTTAGAATAGCTACTTATAGCGTTATTCCAGGCCTGCTATAGTTATTAAAGCATAATCTATAAGTTAATAAAAAGAAGAAATAACTTTTATTTAATAGGTGTAGATGTAGTACTACTGCATGCTAACCTAGGCAACTTATACTAGAGTTAGTAAATTAAAAGAAGATTAATAACATCTCTTTAATATATAAGACGTGCTAACTGAATAAAGTAGTTAACTATGTAAACTAAGAACGGCCCTTTATAATAATTAAAGATATTAGGAGTATACCTCTTACTATACTAAACATATACTATTAGTATACTTAGATATTAAATAAAGAGTTATCTGTAAAAGCGCTACCTAAGTATTAACCTTAGGATTATAAGATTAAACTTTAGGAAGGGAAAGAATAACTCTTTAGGCTAATATACTAGCTATCTATAAAGGAACTAAAAGCACTCTATAAGTACATTACGGGGAACCTTATAAAGAGATTTATTAAGTAATTTAAGTCTTTAGTAAGATTCCCTATTATCTTTATTCTAAAAAAAGGATAGTAGTTTAAAACTCTACTTTTATTACTAGAAGCTTAAGAAGATTATAATAAAGAACTGGTACTTGCTGCCTAATATCAAAGAGCTATAAAATAAGCTTCAAGGAGCGAAGTTCTTTACTATACTTAGTTTACGTAGAGTGTATAACCTTATATGCATAAAGAAGAACAAAGAATAGAAACTAGTATTTAGAACCTATTATAGTTATTATAAATATATAGTTATACTATTTAGGCTAACCAATGCACTAGTAGTATATAAGGCGTTAATTAATAACGTGCTCTAAAAGTATCTAGATATTACTATAGTAGTATACCTTAAAAACATCCTAGTATTTAGTTAAATACTAAAGGAACACAAGGTCTATATAAAAAAAGTATTAGAGTACTTAGTAAATGTAGACCTTAGGCAAAACCTAGAGAAGTATAAGTAGTATAAGGAAGAAGTAGAATTCCTTAGCTACGTTATAGGAAGATATAAAGTAACAATAAGTAAGAAGAAGATTTAAGTTATAACGGATTAGCTAACACCTATATTAGTTAAAGGAATCTAAGGATTCTTAGGGTTTGTTAACTTTAACCAATGCTTTATTAAAGACTACTCCTGAAAAGCCTTACTGCTATTAAAGTCATAGTAGATAAAGTCTAAAAGTGTACTAGTTCGAGTTAGGTCTTAGGGATAAGTACGTTAGGATTAGGTGTAGGTAAGATAAGTAGACAAAGTCTAATATAGTAGCTTAAAGTAATAGAAGAGTAATGCGCTATATTACTTGTTATTTATAAGGTTAAGATTCTAATAATAAACTTAATTACTAAAGTTGAATATTAACTATAAGGGTTGCGTTCTTATATACTATATACTTAAATAAGTATAAGAGCTTACTAGGCTTAACATAGGCTTTATAAGCTAGGCTTACTAAGCTTAATATAAGCTGCGTAAGCTTATTATATATAACTTACTAGTTTAACTACTAAGAAGTAAGCTAGTTACGTAACTTGTAATTTACTATACTATAACTATGCTATATAGAAGAGCCTGTATAATTACTACGCTAGGTGCGTTAGCAATTATAGAGGGTTAGTATCTAGTTAGCTAGTTATAAAGGGATTGTAATATAAAGCTCTACTCTAGTAAAAAGAGCTTTTATATAACTACGCGTACTCTATATATAGGTATAGTTAGGGTTTAAAAACTTTACTAAAGATTAGGCTTTACTATTTTAGGCGCTTTATAGTTTTATAGATTTTAAGTAGTAATTATCTTTAAGAAACTAAGAGTAGTATGTTCTGCTGTAGAAATAGGACCTATTTAATCCCTTAAGAAAGAATCTGTCCTGCAGAAGATTAGAGTCTAGTAGACAAGAAAGATGTGCAGAACATTAGGGACAGTTAACAATATCTTGAAGAGAATAAGGGGTAAGTCTTAATCCTTCTAAATCTGATTATGCTTGTACTTAATTGAAGTGATAGATGTTCTCTGCTGCGCATCGGACGCGAGCGAGACTGTACCTGTTACAACCAGCATCAGAGAGGCAGCATATGAGACCTAGCACGTCGTCGTTGAAGTCTAGTCGGGACGCAAGCCTCGCGTCTCTAGAAAAGCTTACGTCCTTCGCCTAACTCAAACCGTATGAAGCCAATATGTAGTTTGACCTGGTAGATGGTAGAATCGTAGATTTGTAGGCGTATGCCAGAATTGTCGAAGTCGTCAGCTGCACGCTTTTAGCACTCGATCAACAGGATCTCCCTCGTGAGCAACAGCAATCCAATTTCCGGGCCGCAGCGTTCTACGGATCGACCCCACAACATAGGTCGATGAACTGCACCTCTTCTCTCAGTGGTAACCGTTTTACAGCGTGTGCGCACCACGGCGCTGTCAATGGATCATGCCGCCTTACCTAGCTCGATAGGCAAGCGCGGTCATGCACGAGCGGCAGTGTTCGGTTCGTACGATTGCGGTCGTGACGAAGGCGAATGTCGCATCACATAAAATGCTAGGTCTCGAGGATAGGGCATTCTGGAGGTTTCTACACGCCGGAGTGGACCGCTTCTTTTCCCGGGGGCATCCGTGATCTGGAGTGGATACGAAGGCGATTGTAGGCGCGGAGATGACCTCGGCAAGCTCGGACTCCTAACCTGCGCGGGTCTGTTCGACAACTGTGGCTCACGGTTCTTCTTCCGAATCGCGTATGCAAACGGTCCTTTCGAAGACCATGCAGCGCCGCTTGCAACTGCCTAGCTGGCCACCATTACTGAGGCAGGAAACGCCACCAGAGCCCACGACAGAAAACCCTTGAGCCGGGATTTTCTGATTGGCGCATCCCCCGCTTGCTCGGCCGCTAATGACTAGCCTGCGGCAGGTGTTGAACAAACACGCGAAGCCATCTCCGAAGCTTGTCTCACACATGGGACTAGAGCAGGGCCATCGCGGCCTTTTCAACGTAGAACATCTCATTTTGAGTACCCTAGCTTATCCGCCCCGGTCGTGTGGACGGTTGGCTGAGCTATGCTCGGTACATCCCTCTTAACGCTTAGTGTGGTGACATCGTAAGGTCGAGATGGCGCTTATGGTCTCACCGTGAGCAGAGATGGAGGCGTACTTATATTCGAGGCAGAGCCTCATCGTTCCCTCACCCTTCATCGACCATGCATCTTAACAGTACCCTATCATTGGTGGCTGCCATTGCGCCAGTGGCTGTCGTTGCCGCACCAAACCTAGTGGCAAAACCATACGACAACAGCACATGTCGGAGGACAACAGTTGCGGTTCTGTAAGTCTAGATGACGAGCTGCACAGGCTTGCTAATGACACACATCTAGGGGCGGCGGCGTTGCGGGTATTACAGCAGCTGTAAGCCACCTCAATAGTAAGCCATCTGATATGCACTGACTGTTGGACAGCAAGCTCTCGCAAACCAGTCCGTGACAGACTTTCTTATCTTGGAATACAATGAACAGATTGGAGGTCGAATGCGCCATACTAACTTCGGTTCGGATCCTGCCGGGGATCCTTATGTTGTGGAACTTGGTGCCAATTGGATCTCTGGAACGGGAACCCCAGATGGTCCCGAGAACCCAGTGTGGACGTTCTCTAAGCAAACGAACCTATCGAGTACATTCTCCAACCTCAGCAACATCGCCACCTACGATGAAACTGGTGCCAGCGATTACATGGACATCCTCGATGAATATGAAGACAAGTGGTCCGCTTTCGAACAGGCCGCAGGACGTATCTTGACGGACAACCTGCAAGACATCAGTCAGCGTGCAGGTCTCTCGCTGAATGGATGGAAGACAAATCGTGATGCAAAGCGCAAGGCCGTTGAGTGGTGGATGTTCGATTGGGACGCAGCACAAACACCCGAGGAGTCCAGCTTTCTCTTTGGCACAACAGCATACAACCTCACATACTATCAATTCAAAGACGAGGACTACTTCAGCATCGACCAGCGAGGCTTCAATGCCTGGCTCAAGCACGAAGCGGCGAAGTTCCTGCAGCCGAACGATCGCCGATTGCTCTTCAACACCACAGTCAAGAGCATTGAATATTCCAACTCTGGCGTTAAGGTTAACAATAAAGATGGATCATGTGTCGAGGCCGATTACGCAATCTGCACATTCTCGCTCGGTGTCCTGCAAGAAGACGTTGTTGAGTTTACTCCCGCACTGCCTGACTGGAAGGAGTCTTCGATCGCCACGTTCAACATGGGCACTTACACGAAGATATTCATGCAGTTCAACGAGACATTCTGGCCCACTGACAAGGAGTTCTTCCTCTATGCGCACCCTACAACTCGCGGCTACTACCCTCAATTCCAGTCGCTCTCTACAGAGGGATTCTTTCCCGACAGCAACATCCTCTTTGCTACTGTGGTAGATGAACAGAGCTATCGTATCGAGGCTCAAGATGACGAGACGACCAAGGCTGAAATCCTGGAGGTGCTGCGCCAGATGTTTCCAGATGTTGACGTGCCGGAGCCAATCGCTTTCATGTACCCTCGTTGGACAGAGACACCTTGGTCATACGGCAGCTACTCCAACTGGGCTGCGGGCACGACATTGGAACAACATCAGAATCTGCGCGCGAATGTGGAAAGGTTGTACTTCGCTGGTGAGCATACCTCGGCAGAGTACTTCGGTTTCTTGCACGGGGCGTGGTTTGAGGGTCAAGAAGCCGGTCAGCGTATTGCCGGAGCCATCACGAAGGAATGCTTAAACAAAGGCAGCGGCTGCGGTGACTACACGAGGTATGAGGTACTGAAGGGCACCACAGAGAGATCAGAGTACAACGCTGTCAATGGTATGGGCGCGGATCCATTTTTTGTTGCGGAGGGCGACAGTGATGAGAGCACTCTCACGCGCCGAAGTCTGAAGCGGTCGCACAGGAGGCGTCACTAGAATGAGCAAAGAGTATAGACACAGCTTCCATACCAACGTCAATGCCAACGCACACAGGCCCGCGCCGAACAAAGATCTGAGGATGACCTTCCTGAAATCAATTTTCCTTGTTCACCGCGGACCACAACTCAATAAGTATGATGTGCCAAAGCGATTGACATTACTTGTTGGCCCAAAAAGCAGTGTCTTGCGATGCAGCCTGCTGGAAGAATGGGAGTGTTGAAGGTTGTGATACAATTCGTAACATGTATGTACAAGATACAGTTCAAAGTCAGGACTGTTGGAACTCGCATATCTGATAAATTGCTAGTGACGGACAAATTTAAGAAGCTGCACTCGAATCAGGGCGCGTTCTTGAGCTGTGAATGCACCGATGATCTCTTCTGGCTGTTGTTCATCAACTACTATAGTTGATGAACAATGGATATTGATAAGGACATGATGTAACGAGCTTTGAGTACTGCTTGAGAACGAAGCGCTTGTCTCTAAAACCGCGAAACTTGCTACTGTAGTAAGCCTTGCAGTATGCATTACAGAGATGTTTCATCATGCCGCTTGTGGATTTGACAACGTCAGAACTGAAGGTGTGGGGCTTGTCGTCACCATGTTCTCGACAGCCTTAAGCTTAGTCTTGGTAGCATGTTTGCAAATGACAAGCAATTTGCACAGCCTAAGCAAAGTTGAGGTATTGTTGGCTTCGTGCAGGGTTTTCTCGTGCAAGCCATTGACAATGTTGTTGTGAGCTGCGATAAGCGTGATGCGGCCACGCTCAAAGGTGGTATTGAGACCATCGTTGTTGGGCGTAGTCAAAGGAGGAGCCAGCTTCTGGATTTGCTCAAGCTGCTCATCAGTGTCGGGGAGCTTCTCATCGGTATCTGAGAGCTGCTCATCGGTATTGGTAACGGCAGGTGAGTCAAGAGTGTCAGAGCCCTCTTTATCCTTCTTCTTTGACTGCGGGCCACGCAAGTAATTGCGACGATCATCCTCAATACGCTTGAGGTGTTCGTTGAGAACGAAAACGTAGCATAAGTATGCCATGATCATCTTAAGGCTGGCTGTTGTCCTACCAGCTCCACCACCACCAAGCATACACGCGGTCTAGTTGCACAAACCATTAGCAACAAGCTGGTCGAAATGTTCTTGCTGGTATACAAGCAGCTGGTCGCGCACTTGTTTGATCGGTGGCATTGCGAGATCGTGGTAGAGGGCGGTTCTCGGGAGCAGGTCTGGCCTATCAAGAGTGAACATGGCCTTGTGCATCTTGACAATATCAGCACGGATGGGATCATTAGTCTCAAGCAAGACTCTTATCTTTCACATTCCATGTTCGTCAATTTGGCCTCAGACTACGGCACTTAGTGTAATTTGCTACTATACGCTCCTGATTTGATATTGAAGACGATTGGATTCCAACTCAGCGCTGCTACGGTTAGTTTGGTCATGGAAGAAAGCTTCGTAGCACTCACTTTTGCCCTCGTACATGAAGATTATTGGCATGCCCGCGACAGTCTCTCTTATGTCAATCTTCCACAGGACTTCCATCCAGACTGTTCCAATTCTAGGCAGTTTAATGATCTTGCCCTCTGCTAGCTTAAGCTCGTGCTTCTTTGCCCACTGTGCAGTCTTGCTAACGAAACCGCGTAGCATACTGTGCTTCCAATATGCTGGTGGAACTACAAGCTTGTACTTCGTTGCACGCGCTTCTAGGGTGTCCTTAAGCTCTGCAACCTGTGATTCAATATCCCACTTAGCATCAGTCTTGCCCAGGTTAGCTTCCTGGAGGCCCTTCTTGAGCACAAAGACTGCCGTTGCCTCGCGGAGTCGGTAGAAGTCGCAGAGTCTTAGAGAGAACCCGCGCACGAAGCTGGTCTTGGTGTAGATGGGGCGCGTCTTCTTTCTCAAGCCCATGTCCTCCTCATCCTTAGCAAAGTGAGCAGGCGAGATTTTGTGGGCATACTCAATCGCGCGTCTAGTGAAAACGATCAAGCCTTTGTTATTGCTGCTATCTTCGAGCTGTTCGCCGCGCCTCAGATTTTAGAGCTTGCATATGGTACCTGTGGTAGCAGTTGTACTCATAGTAGCTTAGGCAGACTCACGCTACAAGCTGGCTTTACACGTATTCAAGCATTTGAAATCAATGTCAGTCGATGAGTATCAAGCGAAATCACAATCGACTGCTTAGCTCTTCTGGAGGGATATCTAACCATCTAAGGCCCTTTCGTAGAGCTCGCGAGTCACCCTTTCAATTCCTCCATCACTATAGTAACCATCTGTCTTCCACGAATGCACGCTTGATGCATCACTTTCGTCATCCCCCTCATCCTCATTTTCCATCGGTTCATCATCATTGCCAGCTGTTCCTTCTCTAGGCATACGTATCAACTAGATCACCAAGTGTAAGCTTACAGTTAAGCAAGGTCCAGGTCCAGACAGCGACTTACAAAGATAACCACACTGTTCTTGCCTTTGACATGAAGTGCTTTCAAGGCCACACGCAGACTCGCATCATCGTCAATCTGCAAAAACTCACCACCCCAGATGGGGTTGCAATAAGCGAAGACCAGGCCGTCCGTGTCTCGAAGCTCATATCGATCCCAAGTGATAGAATACAACAGGTTGAACTCTGCATCTTCCAAAGACAGTGCCTTCCTAGGGTCACCACCATCTACGATCTCAGGAAAACAAATGTTTTCCAGATGCTTCTGGACTGATAGCACTGTATCCACAACAATTTCGAAGTTAGAGGCTTGGATGTAGGACATGTTGTCGTATCTAATCTTCTTGACTTCATCATCCCAGGTCCACAGGGACGTGATGCTCCTGTGATGAGGCCAGATGGCCGGCCCAAGATAGTCAGAAAGAGTAAACGATAGTCTTGTTAGTCATACCAACAAAAAGCGGCCTAGCGCCGCAAAACACAGGTGCGGCGTGTGTAGGTGAAGGCGAGCCCATACGTGAATGATGATGTAAACACAGTGAAAACTGGCCAAGATAGAGCTTATCGTCTGTGTCTCCGCTCGCATAGTAGCGGCAGAGAGCTTGTCAAGAAGGTGTAAGCCGGGCAAAGAAGCTGAGCGACTCCCCGTAGTACTCAGTAAGCAACGAAAGTTGACTTTTTATGCTATCCTCCGGAATATAAAGATAAGATGCGCGTGGTGCGGCTTCCGTGGAGTTGTTAGGACTTCTTAAGTTGAAAGATGGAGTGGTCAAGAGGATGAAGAGGATGAAGAGGATGAAGAGGATGAAGAGGGGAATAGCGGTGCGAGAGCGACCAGTAGTGCAAGAGTCTAACCCAACCGAGATAGCGATCGTGTAAGGTGAGACGCGCAGCACTAGTTCAGCTAGGGTGCAGATAAACAGTATACATGCGATCAAGGGACGTGTGGGACAGATATCATTAAGCTGGATGAAGTATTCAAATAAAGTCTCTAGTCATTATATACATCACCTTTTCACATTCAGTAAGTGGCAGCCTGCAAGACCAAGATGTAATGCCATGGACGGAAGACTCAACGTCCCATAGTAGCATTAGCTTTCAGACCAACGTGGTGTAACGACTTACTTCGCTGAGTCCCATCGCCAAGAAGGTATCGACCACCAAGTATCGCATCACATATGTGGGCGAACTCCTCTAGGCCAGAGAACACGAGCTTTGGCGAAGGAAGACCGAAGCTGTTGTGGCAGGAGAACACGAGCTTCAGCAAGGTCGTCCCAGAAAGCACAGGTTCTGGTGCCAAAGTATGTTGAGTGTCGTCAGCCCCACGACAGAAAACATGAGCTCTATCAAAGTCCAGGAGAAGGCTCAAGTCGGCGCTGGAGAGCACGAGCTTCAGGGGCGACGAGCAGAAATCGCTCGACTCGCAGGCCGGAGAACACGGGCTACGACGGCGTTGACGAGTGACATCACGACAGTGTAGAGCACGATACTTATGTGTAGAGCGAAGTAATACGTTACCTTTGCAGAGTAAAGTCCCGAGCAAGGTTTCTGCAGAGCATAGAGCGTTGCGCAACAGAGCAAAGTGTGTGCGTCCTTCCAACAAAGGAGATGTATGGACGCACCTGTGGGTTGACCGGAAGCACGGGCTGACCGTCGTTGATGGCGAGACCGGTGATCGTGCTAATAGGCAAGTTGGAGACGGGATCAATAGGGAAGCCGGTGTTGGCGTCGACGTTGAGGAAAGCCCCGGTCTGCGCATTCACAAATAGACCGGTGGTTGTGTCCTTAGGGAAATTGGTAACGGGATCGATTGGGAGACCGCTTGCAGTAAGGCGAAGTAGTGCACCGGTTCGGGGATCGTAATAAGCGCCATTCTCTGGATCTTTGAGAAACCCAGTGATGGGATCAAAGATGAGTTTGGAAGGGTCCACAGGCGAGGTTGTATTGGTGCCGGTGTTAGGGCTCGATGGAGACAAAATAGGCTGACCAGTTGAGGTATCGATGGGCACTCCGCGAACTGGGTCGATAGGGAAGCCAGTACCAGCGTCTATTTGAAGCGCGACGCCAGTGGATGCGTCGAAGTAAGCACCGGTTTGGGGGTCGCGAAGGAATCCGGTTATTGGATCGAAGACAAGATCGGACGGGTCGACAGGGGACGTCGTGTTGTTATCGCCAGGAGGGGTCGCTGTCACAGGATCAGTCTGAGTTGGCGGTAGACTTGGAGCTGTTCCATTGAGGATGGGCAATCCGCTCTGAGGGTCTATCGGTAATGCCTGACCAGTTGTCGGGTCTACAAGCTGACCCGTGATCGGATTGATAGGGAATCCGTTCCTTGGGTCAATGGGAAAGTTTGTCGAAGGGTCAATAGGAAGTGGCAGCCCGCTTGTAGGGTCTACGAGCGCTCCAGTTGAGGGATTCCTTGGCAGATTGGTGATTGGATCGATCGGGAAGCCCGTAGGTACGTCAATAGGAACAGTTGGACTTGTGCTTGGTGGCTGGCCAGGTGCGGTTGCAGTGGGGTTTATTCCAGGAAGTACCGGCTGACCAGTCAAAGGATTGAACGGAATCCCGCTTCTGGGATCAATTGGAAGGCCAGTAGAAGCATCAATCTCAAGTGCAAGGCCGGTTTGAGGGTCGTAGAGATCGCCGTTTGCCGGGTTCACAGGGAAGCCGGTTATTGGGTCAATAGGGAAACCCGTCACAGGGTCCGTCGACGGAACACTTGGCGTTGTGGTGTTTGGCGTACCGGTAGAAGGTTGAACAAGTTGACCGTTTGCAGGGTTTATGGGTAGATTGGAGGCAGGATCAATGGGGAAATTTGTTACAGGATCGATTGGCAATGGCAGGCCGCTCGAGGGATCAAGGAGAGCACCTGTAATCGGATCCTTTGGGAAGCCAGTTATCGGATCTATCGCTGGCAATGTGGCTGGAGGCTGTCCCGGAAGTGACGGAGTCGTGTTGTTAGGTGTGCTCCCGACAGGGTTAACGAGCTCACCGGTCTGAGGATTGATAGGCAAACCAGATGTAGGGTCGATAGGGAAACCACTAGAGGGATCAATTGGCAGAGGAAGACCGGTACTTGGGTTTAGCAGAGCACCAGTCGTGGGGTTCTTTGGGAAGCCGGTGAGTGGGTCGAGCGGAGGAAGAACTGGCGCACCGGTCTGAGGGTCGAAAGGAAGGTTCGTCGTGGGGCTGATAGGGAACCCTGTGTTGCGATCTAGGAGGAGAGGAATACCGGTGACCGGGTCAACTAGGCGGCCTGTATTTGTATCCCTCGGGAAACCAGTGATGGGATCAATTGGA
Organism: Nothophoma quercina; assembly: GCA_021642125.1. Classification (NCBI taxonomy): domain Eukaryota; kingdom Fungi; phylum Ascomycota; class Dothideomycetes; order Pleosporales; family Didymellaceae; genus Nothophoma; species Nothophoma quercina. The sequence continues at coordinate 188,987 of JAKIXB010000024.1, forward strand.
AAGCCCGTGACGTTATCGATTGAAAGAAGATCACCATTACGTGGGTCGTAGAACTGTCCACTTTCGGGGTCCTGTAAGAAACCCGTGATAGGATCCAGGACCGAGCCTGCTGGCGCTTGGCCGAGACCTCCAGGAAGAGTCGGAACCGTGGTGTTGGGACTTGTACCAGTAGGGGGCGTCGGCAAAACAGGAACGCCATTTTCAGGATTGATTGGCAGACCAGAGATTGGACTGATTGGGAAGCCAGTCCCTACATCGATCGCAAGAGCAGCACCAGTCTGTGCATTGAAAAATAGCCCTGAAGTCAGGTCTTTGAGGAAACCAGTGATTGGATCCAGAATCGATCCAGTTGGCACACCAGAAGGTAGCGTAGCAGGCGTTTCTGTTATAGGCGGCTGCGTCGCTGGTACAGGTTGGCCGTTCGATGGGTCAAAGGGCACGTTCGTGGTAGGGTCTATAGGGAAGTTGGTGGCTGGGTCGATGGCGAGCGGAACAAGCGAACCAAGACCGTAGAATGTGCCAGTATTGGGGTCACGTGGGAAATTCGTGATGGGGTCGATAGGGAACCCGTTGATCGGATCAACGGCCGGAAGCTGATCAGCTGGTGTACCAGGCGTAACAGCCTCACCGGTCAGTGGATTGATTGGGAGACCACTATCTGGGCTGATAGGGAAGCCAGTTGTGTCATCGACTGGCAATGGCTGAGTCGAGCCTAGGGCATAGAACAGACCTGCCGGATCCTTCGCAAAGCCAGTAATAGGGTCAACTGGGAAGCCGTTCGTAGTGTCAATTGGCAGGTTGCTCACAGGATCGATAGGGAAACCATTGATGGGATCAGTAGGCAGTGCCGCGCCAGTAGTTGGGTCATAGAACGTGTTGGTGGTGGGATCTTTTGCAAAGTTTGTCACGGGATCGAGAGGAAATCCCGACAGATTCGGCAGTGTCGGAGTGATGGGGTTGGTACCTGGTGTGGTGCCAGGAGTAGTGCCAGGTATTGTACCCAGTGTCGTCGGAGTGGCAGGCACAGGTGTGCCGTTGAGCACATCAAGCAGACCAGTGACGGTGTTGATCGGCACACCAGTGGAGGGCAGAACTGGAAAATTAGAAACCGGATCGACAAGCAGAGGTAGACCCGTTTGTCTGTTGTAGTAGATACCGTTGGCATCTTGCGGTAGATTAGTAATCGGGTCAATAGGGAGCCCGGTCTTGTCATCTATCACGGGTGTTCCCGTAAATACTGCAGGTATTGCAAGACCGGTATTGGTATCGATAGGTGCGCCACGAACCGGATCGATTGGGAAGCCGCTGTCAGGATCTGTATCTAGAGGGTCACCAGTGGTCACGTCATGGAATATCTGTGTAGCAGGATCCTTAGCAAAGCCAGTAATTGGGTCGATAGGAAAGCCTGAGGGATTAGTCGCAAGAGAGCCAGGCGAACCGGATGTGAGAGGTGCGCCTGGAGTGACGACAGGCACATTCGGAGTACCAGGTACATTTGGCGTTTCTGGCAAGTTCGGCGTGCCAGGTACGTCGGGCGTGCCACCGGGGACCTCGGGCAGTTCTGGTGTAGGCAGCTCAGGCGTTGGGACTTCTGGTACAGACACCTCCGGAGTAGGCACTTCGACATCTGGGATCTGAACTGGAGGCGGGCCTTGAGTTGGATCGAATGGCAAAAGCGAGACAGGATCGATGGGAAGCTGGGTCTCTGGATCGATAGCCAGAGGCAGACCCGTGTTTGGGTTGTAGAGAGTGCCCGTATCGGGGTCCTGAGGGAATCCGCTGATTGGGTCAATCGGAAAGTTTGTTGCAGGATTGGGGACCTGATCGACCGGGGCTTCAGGCACCTCAACAGGAGTGTCAGGATCAGTGACGCCTGGGATAGCCGGTACTACAGGAACACCACCAGCACCAGGGATATCCTGAGAACCTACCCCGGGCAGACTAAGGTCGGGAATACCGATGGAAGGAATGGTAATGGGTGGAACGACAACCCCAGTGCCAACACCTGTACCGGTGCCAACACTGCCGATAGGGGTATCAAGACCGACTCCGCCGACACCAACAGCGCCTAAATCGACACCGGGCAGTGTTATTGCTGGAACTACAGGGACTGTTCCTGGTACAGTGGTAGGGAGATCTGGTGTTGTGGGCAGACCAGGCGTAGTAGGGAGATCTGGTGTAGTAGGGAGATCTGGTGTTGTGGGCAGACCAGGCGTAGTAGGGAGATCTGGTGTAGTAGGGAGATCTGGTGTTGTAGGCAGACCAGGCGTAGTAGGGAGATCTGGTGTCGTAGGGAGATCTGGTGTTGTAGGCAGACCAGGCGTAGTAGGGAGATCTGGTGTTGTAGGGAGATCTGGTGTTGTAGGCAGACTAGGCGTAGTAGGGAGATCTGGTGTCGTAGGGAGATCTGGTGTTGTGGGCAGACCAGGCGTAGTAGGGAGATCTGGTGTCGTAGGAAGACCTGGTGTTGTAGGCAGACCAGGCGTCGTGGGCAGACCAGGTGTAGCTGGAAGGCCAGGAATGTCTGGAGTCAGGTCGTTGATGACCTCGCCACCAGTCTCACCAACATCTCCAATGATGTCACCCACACCGTCAGCAATACCCGCAATCGGGTCGTCAGAGCTGTCTAGGCCAGGAACTATACCAGGAGCAACATCACCGATGACACCACCGACTGTGTTTCCGGCGGTGTCAATCACATTTCCTGCACCGTCTAGGACGTCAGTGATTGGGTTTCCACTACCAACAGGGAGACCGCCAGGGATCAAACCACCTAACGCGTTGTCGACGGGATTGCCGCCGGTTTCACCGACGTTAGGCAGGCCGAGCGGCGGCTCGGTAAGGAGAGGATCCAGGACATTATCGATTGGGCTAAGAAGATCGCCAAGAGTCGGGACACCTGCGCTGGGAACACTTGGGGTGCCACCGAGGGAAGGCAGTGCACCTGGGTTGGGAACAGTGCCCTCAGGAAGATCACCAACCCCACCAGTTGTGGGTAGGCCGCCGAGAACATCAGGGACGATATCAGTGAGGTCGCCAGTGACAAGATCTGGCACGACATCGGCCAGGTTACCAGCGCCATCTCCGAGACTGGGTAGGCTACCGACGCTGGGGAGTCCGTCTGTGGTGGGCAAGCCATCAATGCTTGGAAAACCGCCTGTTGAAGGGACAGCAGGAAGGCCGCCAAGTACATCAGGAACAATATCTGCAACGTTGCCGTCAAGGAGGTCAGGGACAACATTGGTCAGATCGCCAGTACCATCACTGAGATTTGGAAGGAGGTCACCAACGCTCGGGAGGCCTCCGGTAGTGGGCAAGCCACCAGTGCTCGGAAGCCCACCAGTTGAGGGAGTGGATGGAAGACCACCCGTTGAGGGAACGGATGGAAGACCGCCAGTTAATGGGACAGTAGGAAGGCCACCAAGCACATCAGGAACAACGTCTGCGGCATTGCCATTTAGAAGGTCAGGGACGACATCAGTCAGATCGCCGGTACCATCACCGAGGTTTGGAAGCTCACCAAGTCCAGGCAGATCAGTCCCTATTGTAGGAAGGTTACCCGTACCACCGGTTGCCGGGAGACCGCTGGCGTTTGGCAGACCACCAAGTGCATCGGGAACGATATTAGCTAAGTCACCGTCGAGGATATCGCTAGGAACGTCGCCGAGGTTTCCAGTGCCATCAGGGATGATGCTACCGACATCTGGAACTCCTGTAAGTCCACCAAGACTTGGAAGAGCGCCAAGACCTGCGTTGGGCACAAGGTTGCCCGCATCGCCAGCATCCGGAAGACCGCCAGCCACATCAGGGAGAACATCACCAATGTTGCCGCTAAGTAGGTCACCAGGAAGGTTTCCAAGATTGCCTGCATCACCGGATGGAACCACATTGTTGGGATCAAGAAGTCCGAGAGTATCGCCTGTGGTTGCTCCGGAGCCAGGTACGACACTGCCAAGACCAGGCAAGGCCGCTGGAAGACCACCGATATCTCCAACGGCTGGAAGGCCTGCGTTTGTGGCGTCGGGCACTGAGCCATCTGGGAGCAGACCGTCCCCAGTTGGCAAGTCACCCAAGCTTGGAGCGTCGAGATTGGGAAGGTTGCCTGCCACATCGCCGAGGTTAGAAAGGCCGCCTGTGAGGTCTCCAACCGCAGGCAGCACGTTTGGAAGAACGCTGACCAGGCCGTCAGCACTGGGCAGGTTGTTTGCGAGACCGCTTGTGAGACCACTTCCCACGTTACCAGGATCGTTGGCATTAGGGAGGATGCCACCAGCATCTCCCAGACCGCCTGAACTAGGCAGCCCACCACCAAGAGTATCTCCGACAGCGTTACCAAGGACATCTGTTGGATTCGGGAGGTTGCCGAGTGTGTCGGTTGGGAGAGTGTCACCAAGGACACTCCCGACGCCGGGAAGAGCGCCAAGTGCGTCAGTGGGGATTCCACCACCAAGGACGTCACCAACGTCAGGGACGGCGTTACCAAGCGCATCAGCTGGGAGCCCACCGCCCAGGATGTCTCCAATACCAGGAATGATGTTGCCAAGTGCATCTGTAGGATTGGGAAGATTACCTAGTGCGCCAGTCGGGACACCGCCGCCGAGGACATCCCCGACGTCAGGCACGGCGCCTAGTGCGTCAGTTGGAAGCCCGTTGGTAAGGTCCGGGAGATTGCTGAGAGCAGGAACGCCGCCTCCGAGGTCGCTAAGTCCAGGCACAGCGGTGTCAAGATTGTCAAGACCGGACAGCGGCAGATCGTTTCCAATGCCCGCAAGATTAGTAAGGTCAGGGAGTCCAGCAGTCGGGAGATTGTTGCCGACGCCGCTCACAGGTGCTATAATATCAGATGTGCCGATAGTGGGGATAGTGGGAAGCACGTTGTTGCCAAAGGCAACAGTATCGACTGCGTTCGCAACATCACCAGTAAGGCCACCAAGCCCAGCGCCACCGGTGTCGACTGTCTGGCCGACACCACTCAGAGCATCACCTGCTGCTTGTCCAAGATCACCGACGAGATTACCGGTAGCACCACCAAGGCTGGCTGATCCAGCGCCAACGGCATCTCCCGCAGCTTGGGAAGCGTCTCCAAGAGCACCTCCGACACCCTGTGTAAGGCCACCGACTGCACCCGTTCCACCAGCCACAGTGTCGCCCAAGAGTTGGCCAGCACTACCAACAAGCCCACCCAAGGGGGAGGTGGCGGGAATCAAACCATCGACAAGCCCAGTTCCGCTTACGATGTTGGTGTTTGGTACAGTTGGCTGTTGAACAGCAGGTACTGAGGGTGCGTCGACCGCGGGAATCGAGGGTGTGTTGACAGTGGGAGTATTGCCAGTGACACCTCCAAGAGTGGAGCCGAGGGCAGACCCAAGGGAACTAAGGCCTCCGAGGAGATTACCGCCGGAGTTTGTGTTCGTGGAAGGGATGGCCACGGGTGCCACCGCCGAAGGAACCGCGGGAGCCGCAACTGAAGGCACCGCAACTGAGGGCACAGCGGGAGCTGCCACAGAGGGTACAGCAGGTAGACCTACTGAAGGTACGGCAACTGAGGGTACGGCAACAGAAGGTACGGCAACAGAAGGTACGGCAGGTATAGCTACTAGGGATACAGCAGGAGTGGCGACCGAAGGCACAGCAGGGAGACCAACGGAGGGTACGGCGAGGAGACCGACTGAAGGCACAGCGGGTACGGCTGCGGCGGGAGTCGATACACGAGGAGCGGAAACGACAGGCACAGTAGGAATAGCTACTGATGGTACAGCAGGGAGACCAACGGAGGGTACGGCGAGGAGACCGACTGAAGGCACAGCGGGTACGGCTGCGGCGGGAGTCGATACACGAGGAGCGGAAACGACGGGTGCCGCAGACGAGAGAACGTTGCTGAGTCCTGCAATGGCACCACCAATGACGTTCGAGCCGGTTGTCGAACCAGTCCTAGTTCCTCCAAGTCCAAGTTGGGGAATAGGAGCCGGCAGTGCGCCGACAACTGTAAGGATCATGCTCGTAGAGAGCGCATGTCGGTAGACACGCCCCATATCGGGAGCACGTGCAAGCAAGATCTATGGTCAGTGAGTATCAAGATGTGTATTACTTGTACCTTGTTTGAGAGATAGGCAGAGACGTTGTCTCAGGTAGGCCGTGTGTCTATGCAGACAGTAGTGAGTGTATTCAAATGAACGACAATAGGTATAGTGAAGGAGTTGGCTGCATCGGTGAAGAGCTTGAAAGAATGAGGGTGCATTCGAGGCAATATATCTCTCGTCTGGCCAATAGGGATGTCTACAGTACTTCGAAATCGTTCGTGCCGATCACCGGGCAAGCAGGTGGATTACAGCCCCATCCAGTATCCCATGTCGCATCGAATATCGTTCATTCTTCTCGCAAGTGGAGCAGAGTCAACAGAGGGCAAGGCGAGATGGCGGGCATCAATAGCGTTCGAGGAGAGGGATGCGGCGACGGCAGCTCATCGGTGATTTTCCAAGTCTTGAGGCCCATCTCTAGTGCACAAAAGAGTATGCCAAGGGTATGTAGCGGGATGCCAAGATTAATTTCACCACCTCCCTGACCAATTTGTGGCAAGAAGCGTGTTTCTGTGGGGCGAGGAGTCACCCATGGAATGATTGTGTCCGGTTATGGTGTATTCGGGGTGGCCTCGAGATAGCGTCGCTCCTGAAGGAATGCAGGGAAGGCAGTGGTGTAGTGCAATATCCACAGGATAACCGTATATCGACTGCTCATGGAGTGACTCAGTCTCCGTCTCGACGTCATAACTTGGTTTCTTGAAAAGCTGCAGGGTGTGTTGTAAGAGCACCTTCCAACTGAGAAGAGATGCTTGCAGCGTCAATGGATAGCTTTTGTCGGTGTGCTGATAACAGAGGGCACTACTATCCAAGCCCTTACCGAGAAAAGTGTCATGCTCACAGAGGGAGTACAGCGTGTCGGTCGTTCTTCAAAAGCTCCTGATTGGTCTACTATGGCGACCACGCTCACCAGCATGTATGGTCGTACACAAGAGAAGAGAATGTAGCAAGGGAGGTGTCCCTGGCGAGGGAGAAAGCGGACCAATTGGTCGTTCGATGTCGAATTGAGTAAAGTTTTTAACACGTCTAACGCCTAAGTCGACGACGGCCCTACTTTTTCTCCAGTGGAGCCGTTCTGTGGGTATGTGTGTGGGTGGAGAGAAATGCATTGAATTCCACAAGAGTGAGAGGCTGGTCTGTGAAATGTCAGCATGGTACGCGACAATCACGCAATTTTTGGAAACAGGTATTTCTCTGAGACCTGTTCTCTTGAACACAATCAACAGAACGATCTGCAGCTACATGTGTTGTATGTCAAATGATAGTTGGCGAGCTATGACCCGTATCTACCTAGACATGCGCTGGAAGGTACCGCTGACACAGCTCGAGTCAAATGGTGATCCACCATTGTACGATTGTGTAGAAAAGCTGGCGAGCTTTGATGGCCTCGTCGTGTTAATTGTGACAATGGGGAAGCAGTGACGTGAATGCGGTTGATTAGAAACGACGCGTTGGCTTGGCGGCGCTTGGACCAAGCAAGCGCATCCGTTCCGAACGACCTCATCAGTCGATGACAACATCCATTGATCAAACCATCGCGTTATGAACGACCAGCCATCGCCGCTCGGCCAAAACGACGATGACAGGTCAACATCACCTAAGAGAAAGAAGGTCCGTCAAAAGTATGCGCCAAAAGCATGTATGTCGCTTCTAGATGTCCCTTGAACTGCCCGTGCTTGTTCCTTGCGACCGTTCCGATAATTCCGCGATGGCCGCTCACTCACGAGTAATGCAGCATACTGGTATGGACCCGCGTGTTCACCGTAACTGACAAATCAATTCAGGTGTGTCGTGTAGAAGGTCGAAGCTGAAGGTATCCGCCCTCTCACCTGCTTTGTGCGAGAAACCACCTAAGATTAAGCAGTGTTCCGGCGACAACCCGTGCCAGCGATGTCGAGACAACAACAAGCGTTGCTTCTTCTCAGAAGATCAGACTGCCGCTGAAGCCTTGCAAAATCTTAGTCGACCGTCGATATCACAGCAACCGTCCTTATCAACATCAGCAAGTAACGGCAGTATGGCTCGACGAAACATCATGCCGAGGCATCAAGCCGCTGAGCGAAGAGTCAGTAATGCAAGTGCGCTTGGACTATCCATGGAAGCACGCATGGTTCGCGTTGAAGCCATGATGGAAGCCCTGTTGCAAGAACGATCCATGACGATGACGCCAAGTAGAAGCATGGATCGTGACGACTCTGGCAATAATGTGGCTATGCTTCCACTACTTGATCCTGTCAATCCAGCATTGGCATTGATGGACCAAGGGTCACAAATTACCCAACCGCATAACGAAGTTACATCCAGTATCGATCCAACCCTCAGCACTGACACTACAGGCTTGCGTTTCGGCAACCGCAGCCTTGCGTTTCCCACCCCAGTGGTATACCATACCTACATCGACGTCTTCTTTCGAGAGTTGCAACCATTCCACCCCTGCATAGAGGAGCATAGTTTCCACATGAGAAGCGAGAGGATGTTTGCAACAGGATGCGTTGAAGCAGATGACGTGTGTTTCCTTGGCCTCAATTACATAATATTTGCCTTGCAAGACATTTCGACCGGAGCCAATTTACCCGCTGGCAATAGCACACCTTCAGGCTATCGTTGGCTGCAGCTAGCTGATGATGTTGTCGGTACAAGACAGCTTCATGGACAAGGAGACTTGTCTCTAGCGCAATTTTTGCTCTTCAAGGTACGTGTCTTCAGTATGCGATGAGATTTGGTTGTTGATCTAGCAAGGCTCTGTACTATTGCCTCGCCGATCAGCCTGGTTTCGCGTACACGACTATCGGTCTTGCTAGCAGATATGTTGTTCACCACAGCCTCCACAGACAGTCATCGTATATACGATCCACTCCAGAAGAAAACTCTGGTCGCTTGCGCACGTTCTGGACTGTACTGATCACAGACCGCCGCATCGCGTTGTCGTGTGGCCGTCCGTACTCCATCCGAGACATTGATGTAGATGTGCAACTGCCTGTTATGGTCTTCAAACAAGTAAGTTACGAACTTGTGTTCACCAATTCCGGCGTTAGATCTAACAAATTCTAAGGATCCGCCTCTAAGCACACATCTCGAGTACGTCTTTGACAAGACCAAAAGTGAGATTGGATTTCTCGAGTGTATGGTTCATTGGTCGCGATTCGCTGCCTCGCTGTGGGATAGTCTCTTTGCAGCGACGGCCGCACCGCCGCTTGATCCTGAGAGCGTGTCAACATTCGATGAAACGGTTGAAGACTTCTTCCAAAACACATATACAACGATCCCAATGGACCTAGGACAAACACGACAGATCCAGTACATTCATCTCAGCTTTAATAACCTTCGTCTACTCGCTCGGCGTCAGATCGTCCTGTCCCTTCATTTCGACGGTACCATTGGTCATTCGAGTAGCGAGCTTGTGAGTGACATACTCGATCGCGTACGAGACTACGAGGCGGCTCCAGAACCTCCATACAGCTTGCGCCACTGTTTAATACCCTCTCTGGCAGGCAGTCTGGTAATACTGTGCGCCCTGCTAGTCCGTGATCCCAGCTTGCCTAATCTCGGGCTGGACGTGTGGACACCTACATACATCTCGAATTTCGGCATCACTGTCACGATGTTGCACGACCTGGCCGAACGCATACCTCTAGCTCAGCGCGTTCTTGTCGACTTCGATAGAGTCATCCGTATTGTACAGACGACGAACGCAACTTGGTCAGATAGCGTGGGGTCTCTAGAACCCGCGTATAGGCGGGACGCAGTTAGTTCGCAGATTCCACCCAATGTCCAGGAGCTGTTCCCGTACCGAGATCTAGTACCTATCATGCAGACCACGCAGATCACTACTGAACGGCGCCCTTCTGGCGTCATCTTCAGTGGCTCATTTGGGGATCATTCAGACCCATGGGTAGCTGGACTCGCTTCTGAGGAGGTAGGCCGCGGGGTTCTCTGGGTCTGAAGCTGTATGATCTTTGGTTCGATGTTGTTCTATTGCAGTACGCCACGTTTGTCTATGTGCCTATCTTGCATCGATACCCGTTTGTGTGTACAAGGTCTTCTGGCGTTATAGAGTTTAGATTGGCCGCGTTTGGGTGACCTTCGACTGAAGTAGCTCCATGTGCAGACCTGTGGTGACTGTGCCCCACCTTCGTCTTCGACAGCTACTGACTGTTCGCAGGTAAGCTAGGAATCTACGTCTGTTAGGTGGGCCGGATATGGATAGAAATCAAGCTATGGCGCCTATAATTTCTCCGGAAGACGTCAACTCAGTGTTGACGTCTGGGCATAACGTCACTGGCTTCACCAGCAAAAGCGACGCATTTGTCAACGACCTGCCATCTCCTAGTATCGCTACGCTGTATACAAGATGCAAGCAAATCAAAGCTAGCGAACAACTAGGTTCGGTCGTACTTCTGGATGTATTGACATGCTGTTGAGTTCGCGGCAAGCTCAACCGTGACAAAGGCGCGTCTGTCCCCAGCCAGATTCCACGCGAATCTCGTCAGCTGCGGACAAACCAAGCAAAGGAGATGCTGCGCCAGTCTCATGCGCGTATCGGCCTTTGGTTTGATGGTGAAGCAGGCTAGCTACAAGAAAACACAGGTCATTGTATTTTCCAGGGAGTATGCGTGGGTCTACAAAGGCTAGTAATTGACACTGAACGCCTCCCTTGATATTTTCATCGATCCCAACCCTAAGCGGGCAGAAAACTTGTCAATCTGGCTCACAACTTCAGGCACACGAAAATTCGTTACGCAACACCACCACATCATGTCAATCCGCATATCCAGATTCATGTTACTGGGAATGGAGCTTACCGTGAGTACGCGCATATCACTACTTTGACACACTTTCCTAGATCTTGTGTATGAGCCGCACGAAGTGGAAAGCGTCATCCGAAGAAGCCATTTGCTCATTCAGCGGAACCAACGTTGAAAATATTGTAGTCACCAGGAATATATTCTTGGGTTGACATTGACTGCCTCTTCTGAGATCCAGCTTTTTTACTCATATCTGCGAAAGAAGGGTTCGCCGAAGTGAAAAGTCCTCACAAGACAATTGTATACCGACGTAACATTGTTGACAGTTTGCAACCGAGCCATTGACATTTTCCTAGGATTTATTCGTCAAAGTCACCAGCGAACGTTTCAGGTGCGTTTGAGCAAAAAAAGGTAAGATGAGATGAGGCTGCGACACTTCGAAGCCTTCCCAGTAGCCACAGTGACACACAAACGACGCCTGACGCTCCCAACACATATCCATCGTACAACAACAGCACGAGCATCGCACATCCGAAACGGCACAAGCCAAGTCTGACATACGCTTCCGCTTCGCTCCGAGCCTCCCACTCCGACCCTCACCGTTCGTGCGCTGATGTCAGCTCGTATCTCACCAAACACAAAGCTTACTGGCGCGCATGCTTTACAAGGAGAATTGTGATCTCGTGAGCGCACGTCAAAAGTTAGGATCGTGGTAACGTACTCACGGCTTTCATCAAGGCGTCGAGAACTATCCGGCTTGGAAGGCGCCCTCACGACGCTGCGCCTCGGTGCAGGACTGAGACATTCTACGCGGCTCTCCCACGCCCTCAACTTGATGAGGACGGCTTGATTCAGTACCTCCATCGATTCGCCGCACCAAGTTGTTCACTCTATAACGGGCGTGTGATACAGGGGGTGTGCATGATCACTCCAAAGCATAAGCATCAATCGATATCTTGATCACGCTCATGCTCAAGAATCAGGGTTCAAGTCCGTTTTCGAAAATCCTCACTGCCTACAGAAGGGCTGCAACATAAGCACCTTTCGCCTTTTGCGTCTTGACTTCTCCTCACAACAGTCCTTCGAATACTGTTTCGAAACACTGTCGGCAAGCATGCATGTTCTGCGTACGGCTTGTCCAAGAACTTGTGCGATCCGAGCATAATGTTCCCTTGCGTGGCTTTAGATGTATTCGTATATAAAGCGTATGCAGCACTCCCTAACCCTGCAGTAAGAAACTCGAACTCATAGTTCTGCATCTAATTCTGTCTTGTCAGAAAGTTATGAATGTTCCTTTCCACTACTTCTGCTTTGCCCGTCATGACGAATTCAAAAGTATTTCATCAGCAAAGGCATCGTGTGCTACTCATGATCTTAACTGGCTGAGGATTTAAAATAATCCTAGCAAGATCGAATATCTTTCTTGGTCTGCTAAGCGTGTAATGCCGTAGTGTACCATCGCTTGCCTTTGCATAAGATGCAGACCTCAGGCAGCAATGAGCCCGAGTCTCGATGTGAGTGGCGACTATCGTGACCCAAAAACCATAGTGGTATCGGGATCCAGACGCGACGCAGTCCACAGCTTTGAGCTCATCTCCGAATATCGTGAGGCATTTCCGCCTTGCACACCGCGCTCAACGCCTCTGTCGCTAGTCTGCATCACCCCAAATATCAACCCCCATTATCAGGCACCAACCGTCTCTCGCTTACTGGTGGTGTTTCGTGCAGTTTGTGCCCTATGCTCCCTTCACACCCCACCTGTATCAATACCATGTATCAATACATACCCACTTTTCGACGATACATCGTGTACCTCCGCCCTACGCCCAGGCATCCCAGCCCAACATGCAATCTGCGACGCGAGTGAGACCCACAACCCGCGGCCATTAAGGCCCTAACCCGCACGTTCACCAGTAAGCATTCAAATCATCAAACCGCGTCTGCCTTGGAGTGTCGGCGAACCGGCAAAGAAGCTGCATAGAAGATTGGCACAAGCCACATCCGAGTCAACAGGGCAACGCACGCCGAACCAAAGTCTGCACGATGCAAACGTGGGCGTTAGTGCGCGTCGAACGCGCGCAAAATGCATTCGGAAGCCGTACCAATTATTGAGTGATCGAACCACGAGAAGCGCTGGGATCTTGCAGGCGTTGTTGGGCCCAGAAGCCAATGTACGATAGAAGCCGCATCACGACAGCCGGCCGACTGCAACAATGAAGCAACGACTTCCACCTGTCTCGGCAGCAGCACTCCGAAGCATCATCACTCGTCTAACGCGCTCGGAAGAGGGTTGCTGGGCTGAGATAGGAAATGCACTAGCAAGCGCCGCAGATGAGGCTCTGCGGGAAGCCCAGGCTCAAACGGGGCACCTTACAATCATCACGGTGTCTTTGACCGCCTCTGCAGCGTGGCTCAGCGAACGCGCAAAGTCTCAGTTTGTGTGGGTCGCGTGCTGAGGACAGACTCAAGTCTTGTGGTCGAAAGAGAGTCTGGAAGCGTGGCTGGGCAGCGGGTGTCCTCGCTCTGCTTCACACGACCGGGTTATTTCGGAGCTGAGCTTTGTCGTGCGCGGACATGACAGTGCTGCACGTGAAATCGTCCAGGAACGAGAGAAATTGTGGGGTTGCGTATGTTGAGAGTGGGCATCTTATGATCACATGTGGGTACGGAAGACGTTTGGCATGAGCTTGACCCTTAACCGAGAGAAACCTATTCTCCTTGTAGAAAAGTCGATGCAAATGTCTGCGCAAGGTTGCTCGGAAGGATTGCAGGGCGAAACAGAAAAGAATTTCTTGATCTGTAGTGCTGACAAGCGGGAGATGTGTATGAATGATTGGGCAGGAAAGCGCGGAGCTTGCGAAAAGATGCACTTCGTGGTTCGGCGAAAATCCGACAACAAAGACATTGAGGCTCTGCGGCTGTCCCGTTGCTGCATGCTGCATCGAAGCTCTGTAGAAAATCAGCACTTCTACGCCTCAATAGATCTTGAGGGCACTGTTTGCGGGTGCTATTGACCGGGCAGCGTCTTCTATGCGTCGCTAGTAGCTGATGAGAGCATGAAAGATTGTGACATTCGTCGCTGGCTCCACGGATGTGAGGGATGTGACGTTTGCTTAAGCAACGCCTGAACAAAGGGCAGGCGCAGAGGGAGCCCCTGCAGCATGCATGGCCTTAGCTGCTAGATCAACAGCACCCACGGCGCGTTACACGAGCTGCAAAGTTCGGCTGGCTTGATTTGCCCAAGAGGCGGTGTCGCGTTGTTCATTGTCTGTGGTGGCACACCTTGACCGGAAGGTCTCAAAGCCGCCACAGTCTAAAGCCAAAATCGGCGCACAGCGAGTGTTTTCGAATATCGCCCCTATGCACTGGTGCATCGACTTACGCGGAGATGCGCCCTGGCAGCTGCTAGTCGACATCGAAATAGATATTGCTATTGTCCGTCCAGCTCAGCCTTAGGGGTGCTTGCGTGCTTCAATTAGCAATGACGTATGCGCGCCTCCAGCAATTCCCTCAGCTACACATTGAGAACCATTGTTCTCGATGCAGCCCGTTTGGAATAAGTGAGGCCACGCAAGCAGCTCCGTCTTGAGATTCATCTCGGGGATCTCGATAGTATCAAAAGTGAGAGTATGATCTGCGCGGCGTACCTGCGTGTCGGAAGTCAGGTACGTCATGTGTGCACCGCGCGGCATTCAACCCCATGGGAAGCGGCACCTTGGACGCGGAGCCCCAGTCTTCCAGAAGCCCACAGCACCACAACCGGCCCTTCTTGGCCTCAGAACGGTGTGAAACCCCAGCAACAGCGACGCAAAGTGCGTACCAACATCGTACCCGACGCCGCTCGAAACAACCCAGCACGTTGATCGTGGTACACATCTCGAATCGAGGGTTTAAAGCACGCTGTTTGCGGGGAGATCGTCGAAATGCTGGAGCATTGGCCAGCGAAAGATGCGAAACGAAAATCCCCTTCTGTCCGCTTCCGCAACGTGCGAGTCAAGGAAAATGCTGTCGTTGGCCTGTCAGTCGTTGCTTGACTGGTGTTTCGATGTGCAACATGTTTGCTTAGTCTGGGGTTGCCCGTTGAGGAAAGGGCTTGGTGTTGCGCCAGGCCGACGGGGAAGCAGAGTAGCGTGCCGGTTACAGACTCGTATCGGTCAGTTGCAGCAGCGGAAACACTTCCTCCCCTGCCTGTGCACACAGTTGATTGTTCAATCGTGCTGTTGGCGAGTCAATTGGTGATGACTGACTGTCTGGAATCGCGCAAAGTGTGATTGTCTGCGCTGAGCTCAGCGACAGTCGTGCGCGCCAACATGTGACTCACTGCAAAGCCGAAGAGGACGAGGGTGCAAGGCGACGTTGGGACGCAAAATCATGCCGTTGCTGACCGCACACGGAGGCGCTGATAGAGACCAGACCAGGATGTGTCGCGTGGAGCCCTGCCGAAAGCAGTAAGATAGCTACAAGGCGCTCCACTTATGCGGGGAAGGTTTGGGGACCTGATGCGCAAACTCAACCCGCGCAGCTGACCTCTGGATAACCGTTTTCCCCTCAAGCAACAGTGCCCTCCCAGCACCAGGGTTTACCCGCGGGTGCAGGTCAGATCAGGGTCTGTATCAAAACATGAAAAGAAACGTACCGGATGTGTATACTCAGATTGCCTTCTTTGGAAGCGGTACCCGACTTGCTACGTCAGTTCTCAGAGCTACATGATAGTGTACCGGCTAGTGCGATGAACGAGCTAGGCAATTTGTTGCACACGAACACTTTGCATCATACCTTCGATTCTGTTAAGGAGAGTTTGATGCGTTATTCGTTTGCATGTCAGGCGATGATCCCACTTGGACCCGATCGAGATGCCTGAGAACGAAGGCTGCGACTATTGACATCCGCTGACCACGGTCGATTCTCCGACACTGACAGTCGCCAATCTCGGACCGTAAACTTGAGAGCACAGGCGCGCTCGTGTTCAGAGTTTTAACGATGAGATGACGTTTGCACACGAGGACGCGCGAACGTTTCTGCAGTGTGACACGGTTCTTGTCATGGTTGAGGATGCCTGGAACAGTCGCCCGTACATTATTGTACAAAGATCAGATCTTGATGGTGAGGTTGCCGGAAATCTCTCCGGTCATCAAAGCGTTTGGACTCAGACCAAGGTTCCCAAGCTGGAGGCGGTTGTCGCTAGTCAAAACGTGGAAGTGATCACATGCCTCGGCAGCTGAAGTCGGCTGCATTCGTGCTTGAGGTTGTGCTTTCGTGATGCGCCGAATCTTTGCTCGACATTATGCTTGTGAAAGCGCTTTGATACACACGAAAACAGTCCGAAGGTGGTTGGCGACAAGCTCCAGCCACATCGAAAGCATGATCGAAACGCGGAGTGTAGGGCTGCATGAAGTCCTAGCGCATATCGCATATCCCCAGATTGAGGCGCATTGTTGAGGCTGGTGTACCCTAGGATTATGTGCCTCGGTACCTGCTGGTCTTCGATGTCAACAACGTCAGTTGCGAATAGGACGCTCCATCACGAGGATCATGAGTTAGTGCCTGAGATGTTCGTGCTTCTCTCGAGGATCGAGGCAATATAGAATGATCTCGATCTCGGGATTCATGGGAAAGTGAGACATGCCAGCGAAGTCTGGGGTGACAGCGCACGTTCACCCAGGCTTGCGGATGTGGAGGAGAGAGGCTTGCTCAAGCTCATTCCTTACCTCCGACAAACCCGCTATTTCTCTCATCGCGATCAGTATCAAGCCCTTGAAAGACAAGCAATTGACCGTGGGTGCAACAGTCAGGTGTTATCGGCGTCGTCTGGTACAAGTATATGATAGTGATGTCTCAGTGTTTGTAGTCTCTGATGTGTACGCCTTATTTCAGCTGCTGCATTTTAGATCTGGTCTTGCAGATCGTTTTGGCTGGACCTCGAGACACTCGCTCGTGTCGGATGCGTCTGGTCAACACATTGCGTTGAACCATAAGATCCGGGATGTGGGGCCTTGAGTAACTGTAAACTCCACCTCACGTCCAGATCTGGATGGCGACGTGCTTCTTACCGTTTAGACTTCAGATTCAGGCTGTTAAAGAGGCGGGAAACTTTCAGTTCAATCTTGGACAAACGACAAGCTTTGCGCGCTGACAAGACCAGAAGGACGAAACTGATATTGACGCGCGTCAAGATAATAGGGTCTGCTCTCAGGGAGTTGTGGTGTTGATACCTTGAATGTGGCTGAAGGACGTCCGCAGGTGGATGCAGGGGAATATTGACGATATGCTGGCGTCTGACAGCGCAGAGAGGCACCGGAGACCATCCCACGGGTATCTCCTCATCGAGTACCGGTGTTCCCAATATGTAGGATCTACGAGATCATGCATCTGCCGGACGCTGCAATTGACTGCTTTGTTGCATCTGGACGGTCGAACTGGTCGAAGGATTGCAGATACATTGGCCGCCAGATCTGCATGCAGCAGTATTGGCGAGAAGGAGCATGTCACCACTGAGCATCTCGTAACCTGTAAGGTGTGACAGTGTCAGAGCATGTGACGAAGCCCCCACGAGTGCAACGAATGGAAGTTGCGGAGCCGCGAGATGAGGTGACGGCAGGTCCGTCACAGTCACAGGATGAGAGGTGAGAGCGTATTACCAAGGGGTTGGTAAGATTGCTATCTGAAGCCTCCCGTGGTGGAGGAGCTTCCCTGTAGATGAGGCTGAAGGGGCGACAAGTTAGAGGTTGAGCATGTCTTGAGAAGTTCAGATGACCTCTCTGCAGGCGCTAAGCTGCCAGCGCATCAACACCCTGACCGACTGTGTCGCGGGGTAGCGCAGCGGGTGCCTATTAAGGCAGTGCCACTCATATCGTTCCCATGATGACTGTTGTTTTTAGATACCGGCTAATCGATGGTGTTCACGAATTGCAGCGTGGAGAGCTTGTCGACCGCGGGGAGTGGCTGCGGGATGATGAGTACGCGATTCGAACCTCTCTTGAATCGCTACATTATATCCCGTAGCATGAAATTAGGTAAAATCTCCTCGAACGTTGCAAACAAGACCGATCAGCTGGCGAGGCTTGCGTGGCCGTACGTGATGTTGATGTATTGCGGGAATGGACAGAAAGTGGTGTTGTGGTGTCAAGAGCAGAAATATGACGTGTGAAACCTCCGAACGCCTCCTCGCTGTAACAGTCGCGGCCCGCAGGCAGTCAGGTGGCAATGCAGAGATTGGAGGTGGATGCATTTCAGGTGAGGTAGCGCTTTGACTTACACCGAATTCATAAGGCTGAAGCATGGCGGGATCGCCGTCAAGACTCGATTGCTGCGGACGCACGACGTATGTGCCAAGATGCACCTCTTTTTAATGCCTGTTGCGCAAGGAGGGTCTCACGAGGCAGCGCCCTCGAGCACTGCATGCAGCGACCCTTGCGGTCGTTCCTGTGATGAGGGCCGTTGTTGTTGGCTGTGCTGTCAGGTGCCAGGCACGCATCACAGGCAGTCACGGTGGACAGGAAGGCGGCCCGAGGGAAGGCGGCAAGACAACAGCCGCGGATGCTCGTCAGTCGTCCATATCTCGGATATTGTTGTCAATGAACACGGATCATAGTGACATGCAGCATGCCTTTCGAGCGTCGCGGCAGCTGCAATGAGGACCATGGTGCTGTGGTGGGGAGTAATGAGCGAGTTCCGCAATTGGGTGGCATTCTGTGCTGCATTGCAAAGTGTGCATAAGCGTTTGCTGGGCGCGCAACTTACCAGATAATTCAGAAGAGCGGTAAAGGATCTACCAAACAGATCAAACTCTCGTATCGGACTTGCATGTTGTTGAGCGCAGACGACCATAACAGCCTGCGAAAATGGCACCAGCTCATTGTGTTCGTTGCATGGCTAGACAACACGGAAACGCATGGTCATGAAGAATTACTTTTGGTATTGTGGACAATCGCTTTTTTTTTTGATCAAATACCTAACTAATTACCTGCTATCTCGTGTGAGGTAATGCTGTTGCAGAGCGACATCGTAAGGTCGACCTGTACCGGGGTATAATGGCTCTGTTAAGCCCAAATAGAAGTACAGTGCAGGTAATGTTACAGACCAATGGACGAGTGGAAAGCCAACTCGACCAGGCGTGAGCCGTGACCCTTCTTTAAAAGCCAGTTGAACCGCCCTTAGTCCGCTGAAGGAGAATCGTAGCCTCGTAGGGCGTACATGATGCCTTCAAAGCATCGAAGATTTTGGGAGGTCATAACCCATCATCACCGCTCGATTACTGAACAGGTGCAAGAAAAACAAAACGCCGTGAGCCCGATGCTCGCTGGTGGATGCCGCTAGAAGTGCAAATGTGGGAAACAATAAGGATCAACTACCACCCCTTGGTGTGGTAACTACCGAGGCCTTGGTCGAAGTAGCTGTTAGGGTTCTTCGCGCCTGTGTGTGTTGGTTGGGGTTGAGCCATGGTGCTCATGCCTTGGAGGTCGGTAGTGGTGGCAGCTCGTCGCATGGCTGCGTTTGTGGTCGCATTCTTCTGCTGTCGTTCCCACAATAGGTTTTGACGTAGAGAGCCGCTCAGCTCATTCTGAAGCATGAGTCGGCGAGTGGTCCGCGGAGACAAGGCGGGAGGGTGAACGTTCGAAGTCGTCATAATGATAGGCTTGGCTCGGGATGCTTGTTGGCGCATCATCAACCCACTGTCCTCCTGGGGCGAGTTGCCGATGGAAGGACCGTTCGGTGTTGTTGTGCGAGACCGACGGATGGCTGGAGGCTGCTGGCGCTGGGCTGCGTTTTGCATTGCCTGCGCACGGTCGCCTTCGTGCATCATTGTTGTGAGGAGGGAGCGATGCGATGTGAGGTTAGGCTTCGAGTCAACACGGGGGAACATGCTGGTGTTTTGCATGCTCGACTGATGGCTCTCATCAGCCTCCTCGTCGTCGTCTTCCCAGTCATCACCAGAGTCTTCCTCTTCAATGGCGCTCTCGTCTGGCTCGTCGCTGTCGCTCTCGATGGCACCTTCGCTTTCGGAAATGGCTTCCTGGTACTGGCGCAAGCTAATTTGGTTGGCAAAGGAGGTGGTCTTCTTCATCGAGCCGGCCTTGCGAAGGTTCTCAGATAATGAGCTGCGCTGAGCTAGGGAGTACGCCTCGAGAGAGCTGCTCGCATCCTCGTCAGACGAACCACCGAGAGTGAACATTGGCTGTTTCTTCTTCATTGGCTCTGCCCTGGATGGAGGGGGCTTCACAATGAAGCTGGAGGTCTTCTTCAGAATTGATGGTGTGGATGCAAGGTTAGTGCTTGAACGTATCGAGGTAGAGATGTGGCCAGGCTCGAAGCCACGAACGACGCTGTGCTGGCTCATGTCCGTGGAGGTGCTGGCTTCCGAGCCAGTGGCGCTCAAGTCGTCGCTGCCACGAGCCGTGGCGAATGTCGATGTCGAGAGCTCAGGATTGCAGCGGCGTGCAGTTAAAGGTGGCGATGCTGAACGTGGAGCAACTTCCTCTAGTATTGTTGCTTCGGTCGTCTGCGGGGCAAGCTGCGGGGGGAGCGGCGACAAAGGTTCAATGACCTTCTTCTCTTGTATCGAATTAACGACCTTCTCCAGGTCGATAGGAGTCATGTGTTTGCCGCGAGCATTGCTAGTGGCTGAGTCGTGGCGGCGCAGGTCTGGGCGGGAGGCGGTGGAATCAGAGCGGTGCTGGCTGGTGGTGAGGGGGTCCATGGAAGAGTCATCTGATGCAACGCTGGTAGACAACTCTGGTACTTCGGCAGTGGCACCGGCTGCGATTTCTTGGTCGAACGACCACTGCGGCGGCACAACGTGGTCTGGTTGACAGCAGAACGTCTCGCGCGCCCACAGCCGCCAGGCCATGTTCTCGTAGCGCTTTCCGTCCTCCATGGCAGGCGAGCATTTGGAAAAGACTATTGGTGATTTTGTGTTAGTGGGCGCTCGTAAGGGAGCCTTTGGGTGTCGACGTCACTCACCACTCCATAGGCCAAATAGATTCTCTGGGTTGCGTGTCTCAATGGTGTGCATCGAGCCATGCTCGACGCGCACAATGGGCAAGTCGGCTCTGAGCGGCATCG
The DNA here is from genome assembly GCA_021642125.1 of Nothophoma quercina. NCBI lineage: Eukaryota > Fungi > Ascomycota > Dothideomycetes > Pleosporales > Didymellaceae > Nothophoma > Nothophoma quercina. The sequence goes on from JAKIXB010000024.1 coordinate 209,871, forward strand.
TGAATGTGTCGACACGGGGTGCCGGGGGTGCTGTTAATATATGGGCGGGGAATGAGGCCTGTCGTGGTCCGCTTGCGTCGGTGACGGTGAGGGTGCGCTTGCGTCAATCAGGTGGGCAGCTGCCGAACAGATGGAATGCCGGCGTCGTTACAGTCGTCGTGGATACATGTGTGTACGGTATGTAATCGATGTTTTATTTACAGTGTAGGCTGTAGGTGTTGTATGCGGACGGGCGACAGTAGGCGTGTATATGAGGGAACCAAAGGTGCGCCGAGGTGGGAGTGGATCTCTATGTATAAAGGCCGGGCCAGTACGAAAGCTGCGCGGACAGGGATGGGCAGGAGCGACCGCCGACACGGAAGGAGCGACCTGGACGCCCACACCTGGCCAAACACCCCTGCACTTCATCCTCGCCCTAAACAGGCCCTCGCAAGCCCTTCCGGAGACTCCCCGGCATTGCACGTCCTGGCTTGCTAGAGACGGCCTACCGCTCTTTCATGAGAGTCTACCGCTATTGACCGTGAAAGCTGCCGGCTGGCGTGTTCTGCACGACACCATGTGAAGCTGCCGCCATAATGCTCATGACAGTGGCCGTGTGAGGCCAGGCCAGCGCGTCTCATTCTTCTGCGATCCCATGAGCCCCAAAGACGCCTTCAGCGTTCGCTGTGCCACTACGTCCAATACGCTCTGGCCGAAAGCATCGGTGCCCACGCGTGGCAGCTGGGCTTGCTCCCCCACGATGGCGCTGTACAGGGGCGCTCTCTTGCGCGCATGGCACATGATTGCTACCTGGACCGTGCTCGCAAGGTTCTTCTTCCAGAATCCCCGGCGAAAGAGGCTGACTCGCTGCTCTGGCGCGGTTCTGCGGTCCACGAGTTGACGAAGGGCCCTCCATTCGTCTCGAAGTAACCCTTTGCAACACCTCGACTCGTCGAGCCCTCGACCATACAAGATGTCTGCCGCTGACCTCTTTGCATTCTGTCTTGACTCACGTCTGCGCTGGCAGAGACAATGGGGCTAGTTGCACGGCCGGTCAGTCACATGAGACGATCCATGCATAAACTATCACCCGATGTTACAATACGCGCTACTCAGCCGTAATTTTCGTCTCGTTACGGAACCCAGCCCACGAAGTTGCTTCTGCCCTGGATCGTCATCCTTACTTGCGTCTAGCCCCTCCGAGGGCGAAGCTCTTGTCCCGGCAACCTTCACGCACTGCCGACGATGCGGTTGTAGTCCCCAAAGTACCTGGACATTACTCAGACATTCTTGTCATTTATCGCCTTGCTACAGACCTTATTCTCAGGAGATGAAGCAGACCTGAAACGGATCAGGCAGCCTCACTTCCATATGGTAGCCTATCTCCACTCGTCTCTCCGCACTGGGGTAGGCATCACGAGGCATCTGACTTTTTCCGCTGTCGGTCAAGATCCTCTCAAGATGCCGTTCTGGGAGGATCTTCTCCGCCACCATCTCGAGTGGAGATTTTTCCGCTTACCGTGGACATTTGCCAGCTTTTTCAAGTCCCTCACGAGACGCTGACAGGATGCATGTAGCTTTCGTAAGCCATTGTTCATTGGGTCTCGCTGCGTGCAGGCTCAACCCTGGGGGTCATCAGCACAAAACCTCCAGCGCACAATGGCTGAATTCTGGGTCTTCACTTCTTTTGCAACATGTTCAAGCATCTAAAGTTGGAATAGTAAGATGCATCCCGCCTCCAGTGCGCACAGTGCCCTAGCACGGCCTTCGAAGAACTTTCCAAATGGCGAAGATGCGACGTCGACCGATTACAAGGCAAATCCTCGTGGTCATCTGGAACATCCTGTCGAACCATCTGGCTGCACAAATTATCATGTGCAACGCTCCCCCTCCGCTAGATGCAGCATGATTCTGCTTTCATGAGTTGTACAGCAAGATGAATCATCTGAGTATTTGCGTGGCACCTTACAACGGAAGAACAGCACTCCAGAAATGGCTTCTGGTATGTCGTTACCACAGCTGAGGTCCGTTCCTGGATACCACGCCCCTCGGCATGCTCATCAGCCGCCCTAGGTACATCACGAGCACATATTCTACCACCTTGTAGCGTCGCACGTGAACTCTGGAGCTCGAACAACACATCCTCCGTCTAGCCAGGGACCGCGAACGCCACAGCGGTTATGTATCCCGACTATCCGTTGGTGCTGTTCTACTTTGAGAAGATATTCCAGTCTCCTCCAAATTGAGCATACATGGCGAATTCACCAAAAGATCTTGCTGACAATCTAACAGTCAGTGTTCACGTGGATGTGTGATGTCGAACAAAGTTCCTATCGCGGCTGCTTACAGCATGCAAACGAATGAGTCTGTTGTCCGACTGCCAACATTGGATTCCGTCAAACACAACATCTACACCAATGACACAGCGCAAATCGGGTGTCATCCCCTCTTCCCCGGACTACAACATGACGCGCGCTTGATTTGTTTACCAGGAGGCCAATCACCATTTACCACTGCGGCCCCTTGCTTTTGTCTCACTCTGTCGATGCTGAAAGAACATTGCGAACCAGGTCGCCAAACTCGATGCACGCCATTCTCGATTCTCAGGTCCCGGTGGGGCTGTCTTGGCCAACAGATGTTGCACAAAGGTACGATCGGAATGCAATACGACATTCTACAATACGCAATGAGCTAAGACTTGACGTGTCCTTTGTGTCCCTGAGGCTGCCTGAACCCATCGCCGGCATGTCTACAGGAAGTGACAATGCTTAGTCTGAACTCCTATGTAGACGACGACGCCTCTTACCACAGTACAACATCCCGAACTCAGGTCTCGTAGCCACCATTAAATCCTATCTCACTCATACTTCTACCAATACAGGCTACTGGAGACGGTACAAGAGCTGAACAAGCCACAGCATCATCCTCTCGTTCTAGGTCTGTGCAAGTAATATATTGTGTATCCAAAAACACCCCGCAAACCGGGCAACACAAGCATGGTACACGATTACATCCACGATGGCGGCGTGACAGTGCCACATTCCCGGACACTTGGCTGAGGGCGAAAGGTCCGACAGCCTGGTTCAAGCGGCTACCTATGCCATATCAAGACCGGGGCTTGCACAATTCGCGTGGCTGACATCCACCAATCCCACGGCGATAAAGCCGGTGGTTGTTGTTGCGGGTGCTCACAGCGGCCTTGTTCAACCCTGATACGTTTCAAAATATCTTTCCATGTCACTAAACGAGTCGCAAAGGCCTAAGTCCTGTCTATCTTTCTTCTTTCGCAAGTCAGCGTGCATAGCGCGATGCAGGGCACACATGCACCGTGAATCCCACGCCGCACCCAGCCAATCGTAGTCCACAACGTGCTCACACCTTGAACATAGACAATTTTTTCGCGAATTGTAGCAATTCGATCAGCGTTTCGCGACACATTAGACCGAGGCCTCGGCTGCCCGTTGCGGTCCCCCCGTAATTGACTTTGCGCCGCCACGGAGGCGCTCGAACATCTTCTCCTGAACAAGTTGTTCACGATCCCCACATCCCTAGCGCACGGGGGGAAGTAATCACTAGTCTCCGCTCCACGACTCAATTTGCGCGAATTATATTCGCTGCAATCGCATCATGTGGGAAGTCCTGCGACAATACAATTTCGTCAGCGCACGGAGCGATACCGGTAGTCTACAGCGACAAAGCGATTCACACCCAACTCATTGGGTGGAGTTGTCGTGTTAGTCGGGCTGCGTGTGTATCAGAGTCTGCAAATATCTGTTCCTGGACCTCGGAAAGTTACTGCGTACGAGAATCCGCCGGAGCATGTCACATCGTTCTCCTTCCGATGACTCGAGCAGCAGCGCAACGCACGCCATCCAGTTGGGCAGCAATCTGCAATCTCGTCTGGCAAAACGAAAGTAGGGCAGGTCACAAGCAGGCCTCGAAACTGCCAAACCCACGCACAGTACTCATGGAGTCGAGCGCACCAACAACAGCACTTGAGATTCATCCCACCCAGGCAAATCTGAAGTTCACATGGTCACGCCCCGACTTGGCATCTGGTGTGGTTGCTTGCTGTCCCCACGTGCTTATCGAGCGCACATGCGTGGCTAGAGGCGCTGCATCCGGAACTCAACTCCGCGCTGTATCTGCGAGACTCGCTTCTCGACCTTACAACTGTATCTGTCACTGCATTTGACATTGTCTAATGTATCTGCGTGCAAGTCTTTGTTCACAGCATTCGTTGGACACGGTACCCCGCCGGAGATACCTTTCCATCCGCTTTCAGCTGACGATGAGGGAGAACAGTCTTTTTTGTCGCTCAACCTTGTGGAGAAGCTGGAAGTTCTTCCGCCAACAATGAAGCTTTTTCACCTTCCTACTGCGGAGACGATACGAGCCACCATCAGATCCTGTGAAATCCTTTGAATCCCCTGTGAACACCCCAGCTTTTCCATGGTGGGGTTCTAGAAGCGTGGGTGATAGGCGGATGGCTTCCCTTTTTGGCAGTTCCGCCCTTGTAGAGTCGACCCGTCAGACCAACATGGTAGTGTGATGAGACAAAGGCTGTTCCTACAGATGTTTGCGCAAGTTATGAAGCGTGAGGCTGTTGTGGTGAGCGAAATGAGTTGGTCGTGCGAGACTCGATGCAGCTTCTCAATGCTATCTTTGGAGGGGTCAGAGTGTGGTAGCACTGCGAGCTGAATCTTCCATCAGCTGTTGGTTATGTGTAATCCAATTGCTCATCAACATGTCTGTCTTTGGGCGCTGCTCGCAAGAATGATCTCTAAGTAGAATTGAGCAAACCTCAACTCCTAGTATGCTACCTCAAATGTGTAAGTGGTGTGTGATTGCTGGCTGTCTTTCCGCAGCCTCTACGTCTTACGCTCAAGCAACAACTCATGCTCGGTGTATTACAATCACTAGTCGATCTTCGAAGCATTACCGTGCGTGAGCATCAAAAATCGAAATGCAACACTGATGCGGTACAGAACCCCAAACGGGCTGTCAGGCTTCATCGCTATACACACGAATGACACGTCTATATCAGCTCTCGTATGATCATGGACATCGAACAAACACACACCTCAAGACTTTACACGATTCGTGCCTCCGCCTCACTTCTCCGCAAGCCGAATGCATATCATTCGGACCGCGACTTTCCACACACCAACTCGTACCGGGCCGAGATTGAGCAAACAGGTATTTTGTAGGATCCGAGGCGGTATTTATTTAGGATAATTTCGACCCCAGAGCGCCACGTTCTACGCACCTTCCTCCGTCACACCCAACATCCCACCACCCACGCGGCTGGTAATCACCGACCAACGGCTCATATCCGTTTCCTCAGAATTGCGGTGCATTCAGCCGGTTAGCATACGTTACAATCTTGCTTTTGCCAAGAATAGTGACAAGCTGAGCACTTTGCGATCTTGGAGATTTTGTATGTTGGCGTGTTTGATGGAAATCACTATCAGTCAGAACACCTCAATAGTCGATTTGCTTTGCTTCATCAGCTGGCAAATATGGTGTAAGACCACAGGAAAAGGGCGGCCAATCGTCATCGAGATCGAAGGTGGCCTCAAAATGCCTCATGTCAAGCGGTGTAGACATTTCGCAAGTCCAAACCCTGCCATGAAGGAGCAAGGCCCACCCTAGGATACCGCAACGAGTAATCTGCAACAAAAATCGGAATCGGAGTCTCCGAAAGACTCGTCGTCACCAAACATGCCCTCATTCACCTCCTCATTTCCTGTAGACGTAGGCTCTGTGATTCTATCCCCAACCTCCACCTCATTCATTCTCACTGTTGGAATTTAGTATTTCTAGAGTCTGGGAATTCTCGCAATAGGGCGGCATGCCAAAAGCAATGCGGGCAGAGAGGCTCATTTTGCAGAGAGCAGCCATGAACTGATCCATCGCCTCTTTGTTCTCGGTAAACCTTGGCGGGCAGTGTCTGGCGAAGGACGCGAGCTCGTCACGTCTTTTCTTACGCGCAAGGATACCAAGATACTGCTTCTCGGCTTCGCGAACGGTGCTGGTGATGTCGTCAAGTTCCTAAGTCATGGTCTTGTCTGCTTCGTCGACCGCTTCGATTCCGTTGATCTTCCAAGATGTGCCGAGTCTGTTGGCGTTTCTGGAGGCAGAAGATACCAGAGTGGCTTGTGATGGTAGCAAAGTTTTCGAATTAGGAGACGGCGAAAGCAGATTCTAGCCATGCAGAGATTGGTTCATGGCCTCGGAAAACTTGACAGATCCAACAAAAACCAGCAAAAAATAATCACAAGCGTAAATCTAAGATTCCAGACAGCATTTAGGTGTGATGAAGTCAACTTGCCGAACATAAGTGACAACCCCCTCAAGAGAGGAGTTCAGACATCGACATTTTGATTCCAATGTTTACAACATGAACGATCTTCTGCTCTTCTTTAGATCTTTAAATGGGAGGGCCTTGGAAGCTTATTAGTGGATTGATGCGATTAGACAATATAGAGGAAGCAGCCGCGCTGGGACTGTCGAGCTGTCTTTTCTAGGACAATGGGACAGGTGATGATGACGGCATTGAAGGCGAGGACAGATGTTGTCGCTCTTGACCAAAACAATGGAGGTGATTGTCAGTCACTCTAAAATCTCGTATAGGTTTTGACGTGATAGTAAGTAGACCACGCCTCTTTGTTCCGGTACTTTTGGGGGCAAGGCTAGGTCTCGTGTTGTCGAAAGACACTTTTACACTGAGATTAACCTCCAGACACGCACCATTCCTGACGGGACACGAAGACAGTGAAGCGGCAGACACACATTGGAGTCCATAAGGACAATTTTGTAACAGTAGAGTCGTAACGTATGATGCAGGAGAATGAAGAGAAGGCGTGATAACCACTTGAATATTTGGAATTGGAGGAAATCACATGTCCAACATCGCTGATGTAGCACACGATTCGCGCGGAAAAGGAGACGAGAGAGGTGCGAGCGAAATAGCGGCGCAGTGCCGGATCTGAGGTACACGGACAACGAGTGAGATCTCTCCAGCTTCTTCCTTCCGTTTGAGTATGGGCTACCTATTTGCCCGAAAATGGGAGCTGACACTAACATGTCCTGCGTACTCACCCATGAACGAACGATGGCAAGTGTGCATTGCTTCTGAAGAGTGAGAGGACGCTTTGTTGGGTACATGGTCGGTCCAACGCTGTCTCCATGTATGCATGCCTCCTGACTCGGCAGGACTCTTCTCCTTCTTACAAGCCACTGCCAACTCTGTTCGAAATTGAGACAAAGGATCCATAACACCTGTGGCCCGTCTTTCTCCGAAAATAAAAAAGGACACGACTCTGTTTTCAGAGCAGCTGAAGTGTGACAAAGTCTTTGCCTCCTCTCAGCAATCTCTGCAACCGAATTTCACCTGGGCAAGGTCTTCGAGTGTAGACACACTCGATCTCGGTGTCTGTTTTCTCTTCCTCACCAACGAAAGTTTTGTGTCACTATCAAAACTTCACCCAGAAGTGTATATGTCTTCTGCTCTGCCTTCTGCTCCCAATGGCGATATGTCAACACTTATGTCGAATTTGGAGCGGTCTGTCAGCGCAAATCCGCAAGAAGCCTGAAAACATGCTGTACAAGACATTCTTTCTGTTTGCATTGCGACATTTGCTAGTGTTTTGATCCGCATCAGAGCGGCAATCGAGCAATCTACTAGCTGCTGTTGATCCAATGAGATGCACGGATATTTCTCATTAGATGTCTCCCTTCTTCCATCCACATTCTGAATCCGCTGTCGTCAAAAGACTGATGCATGAATCATGATGTTCTTTGAGCTCTCTGACCCTAAGACGGCTTAAGCCTGGGCATACTTGTAGCTTTGAGCAGGTCTGGCACGTTGAAATACCGAAGAGCTGACTTTTGTTTTGACACATCGTGGTCATGACTGTTCTGTTGCATCTTTGGACGCGCTTATCTGCTCTGAACAAGGCTCTGTCTGACTTTCGTGTCTGTTCTTGAACGAGCACGACGTACGGAATCTGGCGTTGAGGTCTTTCTCTCTCTTCCTGATAAACACTTAGATCCTTGTCACCGACACCGAAGGAATGATGGAGCTACCTTCTGTTTTCTGCTCTGTCCAAATGAGACTCATCTGCCTTACATCTGAGAGTCTGCCAGTCTTTCCACGTCTTCGTCAGAGTGCCCAAAAGTTAACAGCGATGGAAGTGTATCGCTTGCTCTGTCTGCAACGTCGATCCGTGAATCTCGGGATGTGCGACGAAAGATGAAGACCCAATTCGATGTCGGTTCTCCGCACGCTGCGAGATATCACCCTTGACGACGAATGAGGACAGAGGGCGAGATATCAATAAAGTTCTGCCCTTTCAAACCCTCGAACTTACCACTATACGACCTTGTCCCGCTCAAATGTCGGAGAGCTTCCGCCCCATTCATCTCAACATACCTCTTCCGAAAGACACAAACATCTGACTTTGCAGAGATACCATCCCCCAGTGTACAATGGATTCTGTCTGCTTCTTTGCCAAAACACCTTTGGCAGTATTGCCTGTGAAAAAAAAAAAATTACACTTCCTCATCTCGGTCTCCAACACGAAAATTGCGTCGCACGAGCTGATGTCTGCGTGTCTGAGGTCCGGGGAATGGGAGTGCACATGAATACCTCGATCTCGATCATTTCATCCATATCAAATATCCATCGTCTGTCCTCATCTAAGAATACTTCTGCAAGGACACATGATCTCCAGGAGTCGCATGAGCTTGGACATGGCCGCGACTGCACATTGGTTGCCTCCAATGTTTGCGAGAGCTCGGCAACTCCGCCCAAAGTTTTCATAGCTATGCAAGAGGCTGACGCGCATGTTCACGACAGCAACGCAAGTCATGGATGTTTGGAGCCGCCAGAGTACCGGTATGGTGATGCATTGTTATTTCTTTCATTCCTTCGTCTATGTGGTATCGCTGAACTAGCTTTTGATCGTCACATCGTGCCATCTTCGCCACAATCCATCCGTACTGATCCCGATGCGAGGTGCTCGAGTTTCGCGAGGTCCTGTGATGTCGCAATCGGTTGCGAAGCGACGCGTTCGGGTGTAACTTCAGTGACTCGGGTTCTCAAACAATGTTGACAAGCTTAGTAGCCCTCTTCGTCGTTGCCAGCAATGATCACGTTGTTGATCTAGGATGTTTGTTAGCACATGACCGTGGAGAAGGGCGCAAGAGGAGCTGGGTGTGATCGGCAGGAACGCAACGCTCAAGGGAGGGAACGTGACCAGGCATGTTGTGCGGCTGCTGTTGACCACGCAAAGCACGGTGGTCGCGCTCGTTGCGTGTAACGTGTAAGGACATCGCTTCCCCGCTCCCGAAAGCGAGAGCTTAAGAGTGCAAGGGATTAAGCAAGGGCAGGTCGTCGAGTAGAACAAAGACGAAGGGGCGGTGAACGTGACAGTGTATCGAAATGTGTAACAAACACTGTATTACATACCTTCAATACCATTCTGCACAGCTGGGTCGCGAGCAGCAGTTGTTGCCTCTTCGAGATCAAGGGGTCGATGACGAAGTGCTCCTTCATATCTGTGACGCCGATGTTAGCATTGAGTCCCACACAGAACACGACAGAAAGATTAGGGTAACTCCATGTACACCGCCATAGGTCACATGGGAGTCATGCAGTCGGCTGCTGACACGGCGTGGGGGCGCGCAACGCTCCGCGGCGACGAGATGCAGTGCATGGATGCATTGCAGTATCGCAAGCCACCGACAACACAGAGCAAGCTGTGTCTGCATGGCGGTGTAGAAGAAGGAAGGTGCCTGAAGGCACGCGTGACAACAGCATCGTGAGGAAAGGAGCAGTCGCAAGGGCAATGTCTGAGAGAGTGCTTACCGTTGCTTCCTGTCTGCATGCAGTCCACACCTAACCTTGTGTTCTTCTCCTTTGCCTGTCTTGACTTGATGTTGGCAAGAGTCTCAATGGGGCTGAGACCTGAGTTCTCGGCCAGCGCCATGGGGACCTGATCGAGGGCATCGGCGAAGGCGCGCATGGCGTACTGCTCGAGACCGGGGCTCTTGACAGCGGCGTCCTCGACGGCCAGCGAACATGCAACCTCAGCGGCACCACCACCGTAGACGATGCGGTTGTCTCGTACCAGGTTGCGGACGACGCAGAGAGCATCATGCAGCGATCGCTTGGCCTCGTCGATGATCATCTTGTTGGATCCGCGGACGAAGACTGTGACGGCCCTGGTGTTGGCGCACTCCTCGATGACCAGCATCTTGTCCCTTGTTGTTCCGAATGTGAGCTCCCTGACAATACCAGCCTTTCCGAGCTTCTCGGCACTGAGGTCCTCGAATCGCGGAACAATGCGTCCGTTGGTGGCGATGGCGATCAGCTCGATCTCGGGCCCTCCGACCCATCGTACGGCGGGCAGCTTGTTTGTGAGCAGAAGGTGGTTGGCCTCGTCGTCGAAACCCCATTGGCAGATGACGACGTTGGCGCCGGTGTTCTTGATCTGGTCGATCATCTCTGTGAACTTGTTGGCCTCGTAGTTCTGCAGCTTCTTGAACTCCTCGACGGATGTGATGTCGAGCTTGTGCTTGGTCTTGGGCTTCGGGGGCTCGAAGGCGCATGTGAGGATGGCGAGTTTGGCGTCCTTGACCTCGGAGGGCATCTGGGGATGCGAGAAGTCCTTGTCTATTATGACACCCTTGACCAGCAGTGTGTCCTCCATCGAACCACCGACCTTGCCGTCCACCTTGATCAGCTCAAAGTCGACATCCTTGCGCTCGAAGTCGGCGACGGAGAGAACGGCGTCGACGGCGATCTGGGCGAACTGGTCGTGTGCCTTGGAGACGATCTTCGACCCCAGACTTGTTTTTGCGACCTTGAAGAGCTCCTCGGTGTTCTCCTTGGTGAAGTTGATCTCGTCGCTGATCTCGTCGAGGCGGGCCACGGCAACCTCGCAGGCCTGGTCGTATCCGTCTGCTATCCTGATGGGGTGGATGCCCTTGTCAATGAGGTCTGCAGCCTGACCGAGCAGTGCGCCAGCCAATACTACGACACCTGTTGTGCCGTCACCAATCTCGTCATCCTGCGACTTGGACAGCTCGACAAGCAGCTTTGCGACGTGGTTCGAGATCTCCATCTGGGAGAGAATAGTGGCGCCGTCGTTCGTTACGGTGATGTCTCCATCGGGGGAGATGAGGATCTTGTCGAGTCCTCGGGGTCCCTAAGCATATCAGCCAGTATTCCTCCCTCTTCCCGGTGATGTGGCTGCGTACAAGAGATGTCTTGACGAGGTTCGCGACTGTCTGCGCGGCCAGAATGTGCGACTTGACCGCCTCGTTGCCGTACTGCCTCTTCTTCTTGCCCTGGCTGCACTGTGTCAGCTTCTGTTCCTAACGCCTAGCACCATCTCCTCCCGTGTCACGTACTCTCTGACGATAATGAATGGGCGCCCCGCCTCGTCCTTCATCACCTGGGCTGTTTCGTCGGTTAGTGGCTGCCTCTCGTACTTGCGCGGGGTACGTCGCTTCGATTCGAGGGCGGTTGACAGGCATACCTTGCGACATGTCGATGTCTGTACATAGCAGTGGTTAGCTAGGAAACTGTAGAGAGACGTTCGCTGCCTAGACAGCAATTTGACAGCTGCCGCCAAAGTGAATGTGTCGCACTTACTCATGGCCATGTTGGCTGATTATGTGTATCAACAAACAGAAACAAAAAGACACGCTCCGAAATGCTATACACTGGCAGTATCACTTCAACTGCGCGTGGGCGGTGATAGTGAGGGGTGGTGGGGTTCGGCGTGTACCAACAGCTCTTTCCAAAACTTTCCCTGCCAAGCCCGGGGTCGTCGTTCTAGCGGGAAGCGCGAAGCGCAGCGCGTCAAGCAACAACTCGGCCGCGACCGCGCCCACGCAATTGAGCTCGCCCGCACTGCACACCGCACCCGACGCCTATTGATTCCGAGCATATCGCGCATTGCTACCGGCGCCAGCTTCCAACATGCCTCGTGAGCACTCCCGCTCCCATTGCGCGCATTGCGCCTGTATTGACGCGCTGCCCCAGCCGCTCTGAGCGATATCGAGTCGTCGGACGACGAGATTCACGCGACCAAGCCCACCAAGCAGTCGAAGAAGGCTGCGCAGCCTGTAGAGCCCGAGGAGGACGAGAACGAGGAGGACGAAGAGGAGGACGACGGAGGCGAGGAGTACGCGCATTCACCACCGCCACAGCCACTCGAATCGTACGCGCTGACAGTGCGCCAGATACGTTGTCGAGAAGATTCTCGGGCACAGGTTCAACAAGGGCGTGCTGGAGTTTGACGTCAAATGGCAGGGCTACGAGAATCCCAGTGACCGCACCTGGGAGCCCGAGGAGAACATGTACGCGATGCGCCCGACCATGTCCCTGCGGACAGTGCTGACGGAAGCAGGGAGACGGCTGCCGACGTGCTGAAGGAGTACTTCGAGGACATTGGCGGGCGGCCTGAGAAGCCCGAGAAGGGCACAAAGCGGAAGGGGCGCGCCTCGACGGTCAAGAGCGAGACGGGCACACCAGCTTCGAGCTCGAAGCGCACGAAGAAGGAAGCCGCAGAGCCAGTCGAGAAGGTCTGGAGTCCGCCGCCGGGCTCTTGGGAGCACGACGTCTCACACATCGACACGGTCGAGCAGAGCATAGACCCCAAGACCGGCAAGGAGGCCAAGTACGCCTACATTGTCTGGAACAACCAGAAGAAGACGCAGCACCCGCTGAAGCACATCTACACAAAGTGTCCGCAGAAGGTCCGTCATTCACACAGCACAACCAAGCATTTCACTGACACGCGCAGATGCTGGCCTACTACGAAAGCCACCTCGTCTTCACAACCAACGACGACCGGAACGGCGACGCTATGGACTAAGCCTTCTAGAACGAGAGCTCGTAGCATGAAGCGTCCACAACACCGAGACGTCACGTACCGTACGTCATCACGACACCTGCTGGCTTTATACCCGTTGGCGACGCAAGTGTGCTTCGACTAGCAGGAATGGTCGACCCTCCTGCTCCTGCAACGCCCACCTATGCTCCACACGGCAAGCGTAAGTGGGAGACTGGCGTAGCTGGCGTTACGCTCCTACCATCTTCACATCAGAGCCGAGTGGCTTTCCGCAACACGCGCTTTGGATTGCGCGGGGCATGAGATACTTTGGCCATGGCGTTTGGATCACGGCTTTGCAGATGGTAACTTGTGTAGTATATAAATACTTGCTGACACCAAACTCCAGTCGTCTCTATTTCTGTATGTCTATTATTCGAACCTCGATGTACAAATCATTAGCAGCTTGCATTACGCAGCTTGATCATTGCGGTGGAATAACCATCAGATATATCAAATTACAGACACCAATGCAAAGGTCACTCCGAAGTCGCGCGAGCCGTGAACATTGTATGTATGCATTCTCGCATCTAATAATAAGCCAGCCCTCGCGGCGGCATGCGGGTATCGAAAAGCCAGTCCTCCCGTCATCTCAACATTAACAATGATTCGTAGCAAGAACAAGAACAATAACAGTCTTGCATCGTAATGCCTATCCCAAACGCCGTGCAATGCCATGCAACCCATCATCCAGATGTAACCCTCCCTTTAGATCGTAACCGTATATTTCTTCTCCTATCGCGTCAAGTCGTAGTCTTGTAATCCTTCGTTCGCTCCGTCGCTCGCTCACGTAGGTGTATGAGAAAACTAAGCGACCGAGGTCATGTCTGAGCCGCTCGACGCTGTCCCGCCTACCGCCATTCTTGTTTGCAGGTAGTAGATCAGGTATGCGATGAGTGCGATCAGGATGAACAGGATCAGGATGATCAGGAAGATGACAATGTTGCGCTTCATCTTGACGTGTGTGTGTGTGTGTGTGTGTGTGTGTGTGTGTGTGTGTGTGTGTGTGTGTGTGTGTGTGTGTGTGAAGAGTCTCGAAGTAAAGCTGAGGGTTGATGGCGAGGGATGCTCGCTTGTAGCGATTGGGTGGGTAGTGGGTGTGGAGTGCTGAGGATCTGGGTAGTGTTAGAAAGAGTTGGGTCTAGAGAAGAGTGTTTTGAACGTACGAGTCTTGCTTCTCCTCAGACGATGGTACGAGTAAGGATTGAGAATGTGCGTTGAGTTTATTACGCGTCCAGTTCCTTGTGGTCTTGGTGGTGATGCAGGTGCTTAGGAAGGCAATCGCAACAACAGCAGCAGTAGCAATTCGTAATTTACACAAAGCGTCTTCAATGTTTACAATAACAACAGTGGTAGTAATAGCATTCCAAGCACGCAGCTCCACAGGCGCGCGACAACTTTTGTACACTCGACATGGCTGGCGGGGTGCGTGCGGGGGTGGTTGGGACCAGCCACCCATCACCACCGCCTCGATTTCCTACTGGACCATTTGGGGCGGGCTGGACGTGAGACACGTCAGGCACACCCGCGTTGCTGATTCAGGGGTCCATTGTGTTCCTGGGTGCGATCAGGTTTGTTGGGCTGACAATGTTGATTTCTTGGTTTTGGCCGACATGACGGTGTTGATTGTTTACGATGCGCGGGTTGCTGGGTGGCTAGCCCGTGCGTCCAGCCTTGTGCTTGCTCTAATTAACAAACTCCAAGCTTGCCAGTCTTACAGAGAGGCATGCTGTGTAATGAACGTCATTTAACAGTGATCAAAAATGTCGATATCTTGTATACAGTGTCTCTGATATCCACCAAACGCCAAACCCTGCAAATACGCATAGACAACTCCAACCCAGATCAGTCATGTACATTCAAGCTCAAGCGAAGTCATCATCGTCATCGTCATTAACCATGTTCTTGTCGGAAATCTTCCAGAACGCTGTAGGTCCCGCCGGACCATGAGGATCGAAGTCTTTATCGAACCATGTACCAACGACACCACGTTGCGATCGCAGCCCGCCAACCTGGATACCATCACTGCGCCATCTCTCTTCTCCGCTGTCACAAGTCAGTAATACTCAGTCCCAGCAAAAAGACCCAGCATTGTTTGCTTACCCGTAAAACACGGAGATGGTCTGCCATCGTACTTCGCCCTCAGGTGTGAGGCGAACGGATCCTCGAATGCCGGAGTTCGCGTTAGGATCCCAGGATGCTTCCACGGATCGCGACTTGCCAGTAAAGTGCACCACTGGAAGAGCAGAGTTGTCAAAACGACTAGCTGGCTTGACCTCGGTGACTTTGATGTCCATCATGATGTGTCGAATGGCCTCCTCTGTGGCGATTTCCGGCCGCGGCTGGTCGGATGGCCAGCGGACAGCGTCTTCGTCAAAGTTGTAATGGTAAAGGTCGTTGTAGTCAAGGAAGCATACGATACGCGACCATACGCCGGAGACGTTGTACGGGTCCTTCAGGTTCAGCGGAATGTCCGGCTCCATGGGCATTGTTGCTGGGTAGTGAGGCATGATCTTTGCTCGGTCTGGAACGACGCCTTCGAAGGGATTGGTCCATGGTGGTCTAAACTTGGCGAGGAAGCGGCGACAGCAGAGACCAGAGCTATATCCCAACACGATCATGATGCTCTCAATGAACTCCCAATCGACTCGCATGCTCCCATCGTCCCGATATGGGCCCCATTGCGTATTGTCAGTGTAGTTTCGTAAGTCGTATACATTCGATCGTGCAATTGCATGATTTGAGAGCGACCTTCGTCCACCGATAGTCGACGAAATGCCATATAGACATTGCATCTTGGCGCTCAACTGCCGGCCCTCTTCATCATCTGCTGGCTTCTGATAGACAGACTTCGTGCGCAAGTAAAGCGATGAAGCATTCAGGAACGAATATTGGTTCTGCGTGATCGACTCAAACAGCTCTGCAAGTAGCTGCTGGTTGTGTGATACGCCTAGTTCATCAGTGGCGGCAGTGGCGACCAGCGAAAGGACTGTGTTGGTGACAAACTTGAACTCCTCTCGCTGCCGTCTGTTAGCATTGATTTTTAAGTCTTCGCGCTGTGTACCCTACTTTGAGGTCAATATTTGCTGACTCAAGAATCTTTTGACACCTGATGGCCTTTTGAAGCTCTGTTACCCAGTCTGGCTCCGGGTCGGCAGGTCTGTGCCGCGGATCGTCCTGCAGCCATGTCAGAATCTGAGCTTCTACCAGTACCTTGGAAGATCGTACAAAACTTTTCAGGTATTGCGCCTTGTATAATCTGGTGTTCTTCCTGATGAACTCATTGAACCCCACGGAAGTCTGAGCACATGCGGCAAGATCAGGCGGGTCAATCTCTTCAAGAATACGTATTAGAACATCATAGCAAAGATCTAGAAGTTCAGTCATATTTGCAGGATGATTGCACAGGTGCACAAGCAGGTGTTGTACACGATGTGACTTGAGGTCGCGGCTTGATGGAAGTCGAGTCGGGTGGGGCACGGAGGTAACTGCTTACCAAGCGGGGTTAACCGCGGAGACAGCTGCAATGCGTGCTTCTCCTGTGCTCCTTCCATCCCATTACATGACGTCCTTCGAATTCATTAACGTACTCACAACCGCGAACAGCTACCGTCTTTGCCTTGCTGTTCTCATGGATTTGACTTCCATATCGCGACCGACCCACTCTAGCATCAATCCCAGCCCCCGGACCTTTACCTGAGTATGACCGATGATATAGTGGAACCTTCAGCCAATCATCATGGGCAGCTCAAGAGAGCACTCACTTGACTATGCTGCGGGGATATCGGCAAGCTTATTTGGAAGCTTGCATTGGATGAGAGCATACCTTGGTCTGGACAGCTGACTTATAGGCATTAATGACCCGTATTCTTGTTGAAGGCACACGCCCAATATCGATATTCTCTTGCATCGGTTGGGGTACTCCCCTCTGCGACGGGGCTTCTAAACAGACGCTGTTCTTCTGACCAACAAGCTGGATGGCTGAAGACGGGTGATCGCAAGTGTTCTGCGATTTCGGATCTTCATGCCACAGCACAACATTCACATTGATTCCAGCGGTGCGGTCCGTAACATGCAGAGCGTCAACCATCTCGTCGATGAGATGAGACACATGCTCACCAGAGCGTCATCAGGCTTTTGTACCTACGTTATTGATATGTGAAAGCCAAGCAAATCGGTGGCTACGGCGGGTATTCACGAGCATTTCCCTTGGACGGAACAGCAAAACCCAAAAGATCGCTCTTGCAGACCCCACGGCGGCTCCACTGCACGATCGCCGTCGCCACCGGTTTGCAGCTGCAGCTCATCAGCCCTTCGACACAACATGCCTTGGCGATGCTTGTGCATGCGGCTCGTGTTCTGGAATCGGGAAAACTCTCGTGTCCATAGCGTGGGACGCCGAAAAGCTTACTTGTCTGGGCGGGGGATTCTATACGAGACGTGAGAGAAATGCAGGGGCTGCTTCGGATGTAGAGTGAGGTATATGGGTTGCAAACATGTCAGTCAAGCTCAGCGCAAATGATTCGACAGGAAAGAGCTTCTGGGATCCTTCAATACCCAAAACCATGACCCGACGTCACTGAGTCTGCCACGAGCATTCGTACATCAAAGTATTTCCACGTCAGCAGCCAAATTTGCAACCACTCTGGTGAGATTCCGAAGTATTGGCGATGTCCCGGGCTTGACCAAAGAGGCTCCTTTTGACTTTCTTCATTCGCCTACTCCGACGGCGGCTATTGACAAAAGAGGCTGCAGCGTTACCTCAAGGCCCTTCTGAGTCGAGTAATGGCACAATCATGAAGGTGAATCTAGCTTCTAGACACATCAGGCGTGCGATATACGTGGAGATGTAGGTCTGCCCGAGGGCTCGGGCTTCAACTTTGGTACCAACGACCCGGCTGAAGTCGAGCCACACCTGCATGAGGTGCAGGAGGACCCTGGAATTTTGCGGGAGCTAGGGTTTGTATTGGCTGTCTCAAAGCAGGAAGCCGTCGAACCTGCCATTTCCGACCCTCCAATCCTCCGCCCAGCGCGCCCAGAAATGTGGCGGAGGTACGTGGGGATTAAGCAAATTCTTCAAGCAACACCAAGACTCTCCACCATAAACTCTTCAGGTATCGAAGGATTCGGTATGATCGGAATCCCCGACGAACGGGATGAAACTCAAACGCAGCCATTGTCAAACTACGAATCGCACATCCACGCAGCTTGACGAATGCATGACGAGAGGTCAGCTGGCCGAGGATTCGTACCCGAGGTTTTCATCAGATAATAGATTAGATCGAAAATTTTCATCTGATAACCCTCGATCACGCCAGCCGCAGTGCTGATTGGCTGGCAAGCGCCGCTGATGCCGGACGATTATCGAGATAAGATTTTTTCCAGCATCTGGGCCGAGCTTCGGTGAGCTTATTACCGGGGATTATGCCACAAGCGGGCAAGAAACTTCGCTTGGCATGCGCTTGCTGGGTACGAGGGACTGTCACCATGCAACCTTCAAAGCCCTTCCGTTTACTCACGCGCGGCCTCGTGCACTAGAATACGCGGTGCGAGAGACAATATCCACTTCTGCAATGCGAGCCGACCGACCGCTGCAGGTGGAGCTGCCGCCGTGAGTGCGGATCTTCGCCCAAGGTACTTTAAGAGCGCACGCCATCGCTTTTCGATCTTATCAATCTTCTCTTCATCACATCAAAGCTTGACATCCTTGTGCCGACCAGCACACCAAGCTTCAAGATGGGTTTCTCTTTCAAGGGTTTGACCACCAGTGCTCTGGTTGGCGGTAACATCGCCAAGGAGAACCAGGGCGCCAACGAGAAGGACGTCGCTGATGTTCCTGCTGCCGTCGATGGCCATGCCAGCATGGACGCATCTCGCGTTCCCAACGAGAAGATCGGCGCTCCCAGGACTCCTACCTCTATGTCCAACGCTTCAGACGAGGAGTTGAACAAGGTCGACACAACCGCCGAGCACGGTGTTCAGGCTGTTCAAGCTGCAACATTCGTCTGGAGCAAGAGGGATCTTATCATCGCCTACATCCTGTAAGTGTTGAGTATGCATAACGTGTGTGAAAGAAGGAAGGACTAACGGTGCACAGCATGTGGCTCATCAACTTCATGACGGCCTTCTTCTCTGGCTGCGTCGGTACCCTTACGCCCTACGTCACAAGTTCTTTCCAGGAGCATTCTCTTACTGCCCTGACTGGTGTCATCTCCTCGCTTGTCGCCGGTCTCTGGAAGCTGCCCTACGCCAAGATCATGAACATCTGGGGAAGGCACGTTGCGCTGACCATCGGTGTCATCTGCTACGTGATGGGTCTCATCATGATGGCCGCTTGCAAGAACGTCCAGACATACTGCGCGGCTTACACCTTCTACTACATGGGCTACAACAGTATCGATTTCTCCATGACCGTTTTCGTTGCGGATACCTCCAAGCTAAAGAACCGAGGTCTGTACATCGGTTACATCGCTTCTCCATGGTTGATCACTACCTGGATTTACGGATTCGCTGTTGACAGCATGACCTCTGGAGGCGGCATCGGCTTCAGCTGGGGCTTCGGTATCTTTGCGATCATTGCGCCCTTTGTCGTCGCACCCTTGATCTTCATGCTGTGGATTAACCAGAACAAGGCCCGCAAGCAAGGCTTGATCACACCCAACCCTAGCCGTGGCTCATTTGCGCAGACTGCTCTCTACTACATCAGGGAGTTCGACGTCCTCGGCATCTTCATTCTTGCTCTTGGTCTTTCTCTGTTCTTGCTCAGCTTCAACCTTTACGCCTACCAGAAAGACCAGTGGAAGTCGCCCATGATCCTTTGCTTCCTCGTTATTGGATTCATCCTGTGCATTTGCTTTGGTCTGTACGAGAAGTATCTCGCCCCTGTCACCTTCATCCCATGGCACCTGCTCAAGAATCGCACCGTCATCTTCACCTATACCATGGCCGCGTCGATCTACATTGCGTGGTACATCTGGGACTCGTACTTCTACTCGCTGTTGATTGTTTTGTTCAACCAGCCTGTGCTTTACGCAACCTATATCACCAACACCTACACTATGGGTTCCTGCCTCGGCTCCATTATCTTCGGTTTCTGTTTGAGGAAGTACGGAAAGCTCAAGATGTACGCTCTCTTCTTCGGTGCACCCATCACCATCCTCGGCTGTGGTCTCATGATCAAGTTCCGTCAGCCCGATGTTGACATTGGCTACATCGTCATGTGCCAGATCTTCATTGCGTTCGGTGGTGGTGTTTTGGTCATTTCCGAGCAGACCACCCTCATGGCCGTTTCTAAGCAGCACGAGTTCCCTGCGCTTCTCGCTACCGAGTCCATGATCATATCCGTTGGCGGTGCCATCGGCTCTACCATCGCTGGTGCCATCTGGACTGGTGTCTTCCCCGCCCGTCTCGCTGTCAATCTCGCCGGCACCAGCGCCTACGACAACATCACCACCATCTATGGCGATTTGACTACCCAGTCCAGCTACGCTTTGGGTTCTCCTGAGCGTGACGGCATCAACCTGTCTTACGCCCAGACTCAGCGCTACATGCTCATTGCTGCTACTTGCGTCTACGCCACCATGCTCGTATCGATCTCTCTGTGGCATAACGTTGACGTCAAGACGATGAAGCAGAGGACCATCGGTCTTTTGTAAGTGTGCATATGCATTGTCTGCAAAGACCATTGGTTGCACCTGTCGACGTTTGCACTTGAGCCTGGAGCCGTGTCAATGTTGGACTGTTAAAAGTAGGATAAAAGAGTTAGACGTGATGATGATCTAGTAATTACGAATTAATTGTAGTGTTCTCAATACATGTGTCTCCTGGCCTGATCTAATGATGTCTCCCTTGATGCTTCTTGTTCCTGATTCTGTCTTGCGAGGGGAGCTGCTGAACGCCTTCAGGATTTGATACCCCGCAGTGGTCCTTCATGACGGGAGTTGACCAAACTTCGAGACGAGTCTGACTAGTACATCCGGAGGGGCCGCACACGATTCGGAACAGCCAACACCCGCATATATATGTGGGTGTAGCCGATGCAGCCGTGCTTGTCTGCAAGCGGCGAGAGGTTGGCTTGGTGCAAACAGCTGTGATGTTGTAACAATTAAACAGTAATTTCACTCTTCCCCCGAACTACAAAAGAGCAACGGAGAATAATGTCGCACCCAACACAACAACAATAGAGGCAACGTAATCGCCTGCGGAGAGCGTGCTCCCCACACCTGTGCTTCCGCTGTTGCTGGTACTGCTAGTCTGCGATGCTTTGGCCGCCGTTCCTGTCGCCGATGCTCCAACGCTTGTCGGACTCGCAGTCGCCTTGACTGGTCGCACACTTGTCGAAGCCGAGGCCGAAGCAGAAGCAGAAGTCGAAGCTGATTCACCGTGGCTGGATACACTCACTGCTTTGCCTTGTGCTTTTCCGGCAATCCACTTGGCAACCTCATCGTTGTGCTCGAGGAAGTAGTCCAAATGGGCGGTGACGTTGGCGGGTTCGCTGCCGACAGCGCACATTGGGTCGCCGTAGTGGCAATAGTCAAGAAAGACGGAGGAGTACGTGTTGAGAGCTTCTAGTTGTTTGGTGGTGCGAGCGCGTTGGCCGTTGTAGTTCACGCCTTCGCCAACGGTGAAGTTTTGATCCTTGCTGCGAACGACAGCACCGAATGTAACTGCTGCAACAACTGGCACAAATCAGTATCACGAAGCAGGAGCCTCAAGCTAGATTCAACGTACTCTGTGATCCAGGCGAGGAAGACCGATCTAAAGCCTCATTTGTGTCTTGGGTACACTCGAAGACTGCGCCACCTCCACCACCCATGATGTCTTGCGTGACAGCCGCACCCTGCGAGAATCCCAGAAGGATCAGCTTGCTGTCGGAGCACTTCTCTGCGTATGCCTTCAGTTGCGCCTGCCCGTTCGCCGCACCCTTTCCTGCCGACTTGCACCATTCATCCTTCCCCCATGCTGTACTCTTCGCGGGGTACTCAATATTCTCGAAGGTGCAATCATCGTTCCCAATCTCTTTGCAAATCTCGCTCGTGAGATTTCCAAGGCGTCCGGGATATGGTTCATCTGACCCTCGAGTAATGAAGACGTGGTAAGCGCTGCAGTCGCTGGACTGGTAGGCTAAGATTTCCGTTGTGTTACAGTACACATTTGGGTAGGGCGCGTCGCAACGGTCCTGAGCGTAGGCCACTGCTCCAAACAGGGCTAGAGAAGATAGGGCGAGGCTTAACATGTCTCCTGATAACGACTGTACACAGAATATAAATGAAAGTAACAGGACCGATTGGACCTCAAATTACAAAGATAACCTCAAAAGTCGTTGTAAGAAAGAGATACAACAGAAGCAGAAGACGACTCGCGAAAGGAGAAAATGTCCATGATGAAATGCCGTGACCTTGTTTTACATTTATCGCGATTCACAAAGCATGGCAATTTTCGTGCACATCCTGGTAAATTGATGCACTGCTAACGCGATACAGGCATATTTAGAGCGCTAAGGAGGCCGACTTCCGCAGCCAAGATGGGCGCCTCATGGCTGTGGAGCCACAAGAGAAGTCCAGGCACCAACAAATCCTGGGGATGCAGGAACACTCGGCACGCGACCTTGGTTGCGACGCAGTTTTCATGTGGAAATAGGGGGCTGATCCCGCGCGGGCGCTTCCGCGGTGGTGCACTGCTGGCAACGACATCTGGAGATGAGGTGAGTTCGAGGCTTGCGAACGTTGGAAAATGGAGCGCCAGATTGATGATAGGTTTCACGCCAATCCGCGGTGATCCCCGTTGCGAATTCACAGATTGACAGCGGGCGCGTTCGGAAGCGAATACGAGGGTTTACCCTTCAATGGCGCTCTAAAGCGAACGTGAGTTCATTGCAAGCTGTCTGTACTTTCTATCATACATTATGAACTGAAGCAACCGACTTCTAATACTTCTTACGACTCCGCTTGATGCGGCCTCGGCATCGTACCGACTTCGGTGCGACAAGGCTGCGCACACGCTACGCTCGTGCCTTCGGACGAAACTCCAGACGTGCACAAGACAGCAATGTCGACCTGCCACTTTCGATCGTGGCTCTCAATGCTCGTGCGGCCTCCTTCCGGACTCCCAATCGTCGTTCCCTTCACTCCGCATTGCACGTTATCGCCTCTACGCTCGCCGTAACCGGGGCTTTCCTGAGGATTGGCTAGCACCAAGATTGAGGCTGAACGTACTCCCCGGGGAGAAGCCTCAAACCTGCTCTCTGGGCTTTTCCGGGTCAGCTCTAGACACACCCGAGCCAGTCGCAGTGCTGCCTCGGTGTTGCGCCAATCCCTCATGGCTCAAGTTTGCAGCACCAGTCGATGGCTTGACCTCGTTTGGACGTGACAGACCTTGGTCTTCGATAAGTAAGCAGCCAAGAAGACAGAGTCCGATGAAGGGGACGTTCATAATAAACACTGCCTTGCTGGCTCGCGCATACGCGTGTAAAATGTCGTGCATCTCAACAGGGGAGACTCCGAGTTCAGTCAGATCAGGGGTGTGGTAGGCGGATTCCGCAAGCGATGCGTACTTTGGGGGAATGTACTTTTGAAGCGTGTTCTGCAGGATGGTGGCCGAGATGGCCAGACCAACGGCACCGCCCAGAGCGCGGATGAAGTTGCGATTTGAGATGATCACGGCTCTGTCCTTGATATCGCAGTGCGCTTGCAGAGCGACGATAGTGGGCTGGAATATGAATCCGATACCGACACCTTCGATCAGCATGATCAGGACTATCGCATATATCGGTGTGTCGACATCAAACATGCAGGTCAGTCCTACTCCGAGTGTCCAGAAGAAGAAGCCCGACCAGACGACCTCGTTGTAGTGTTTCTTTCGGTACATGTAGTACCCTGCCGAGACTGAAGCTATCGCCTGGCTGCCAAACATGGGCAGCAGGAGGGCAGCTGATGTCAGGGGTGAGAACTGATGCGTGTTCTGGAAGTACAGAGGTAGGTAATACAGCTGTGAGTAGTATACAATGCCGAACAAAAAGCCTTGTACAAGCATGACGCTGACTGTTCTGTTCCTGAAGATTGATCCTGCTTACATGTTAGCAAGTAGCGACAGCCGTAGCAGGCAATGACTTACGCGGCATCATAGGAAGGCGCGCCACGCAAAACTCGATGATGACAAACGCTACCATACAGCAGCTTCCGATTGCCAGCATGGTTATGACTAGCGGAGACTCCCACTTGAAGTAGGATCCACCTTCGGAGATGGGAATCAACAAGAGGATTATGGCAGCCGATCCAGTTAGAATACCAAAACAGTCAACCTGTTTCGAGACTTCTTTGACCCTTTTGACGCTCATGGGCGGAGCGTGCTTTGGCGTAGGCACCTTCTTGTAGGCTATTCCAGCAACGATGATAGCAAGCGGACTGATCAGCCAGAAGAAACCACGCCACGTGGTATTGCCCCAAGTGGATTGTTGTGTGAATGCAGCAGCGATGAATGGGCCACTCATACTGCCAAGACCGACGAAGAATCCGAGGATACCCTGGTACTTGCCGCGCTCTTCCAACGAAACGACATCGGAGACAATCATCATCGCTAGGGCAGTAATGCCGCCATTAGCGACACCGACGAGGCTGCGGAAAATGAAAAGCATAGTCGCATTTTGAGAGAAGCCGCACACTAGCTCGCTGGCCGCCAGTAGCATCAACGCGAATAGGAAGACAGCTTTCCTACCTGTATTGTTGTCAATGATACAGTTCCCTGGCTAGATGCTTTCACACTTACCAAACAAGTCTGACAAGCGTCCATACAGCACCTGAAAGATGGTAGTCGCAATCAGGGTACTCGTGCCGGCCCAACTGATCGTTTCTTCAGCGTGAAGCTCTTCTCCAACAGTTGGTAGCGCTACCCCGATGCCGTTCTGGTCAACAAAAGAAATGAACTGGGCAGCACCTACCGCAAGAAGAACTGGAATGAGCTGCTTCTCCGGCAGGTAGTTCGTCTGGTCCAACATGGCCGTCTCTGCGGCCCTTCCACGAGCGCCCATCTTGTGTTTGTGCACGTGGTGGTGTTATGAGGTCGTCGTTGAAAAGTTCAAATTGCAAGGGTTGTGTGATCTGTCGACATAATGCATAAGTGTGCCAAATAGTCATGAGGGATTTCGTAAGACAGAGAAAAATTAGGGTTGGGGTCTATCCACGGTTTGGCTATGTATCTGAACTCCTCATTGGGGGAGGGCTTTATTAATCGTGGGGTACATGTACCAAACTCTGGTACCGCGAGTAGTCATGGCTCGATCCGTGCAATCCGGAGAGCCCTGCAGCGTATGCAGAAGACGCACTGGTTTTGTGTTAGAATTGATTTCTTGAAGATAAAGAAACACACTTGAGCCTTGCTCGTAACTCGCAGCTTCCGGTCATAAGGAAGGACACCTGGGTACAGTATTGATTGGCTAAGCTGATCATTAACGCTAAAGCCATCCTGCTCCATCGAAGCGCAGCAACTTAATGATGTCGAAACTACATATGCGATTGGAATGTAGTGTCGGGATCATCCACGCCTTCCGAAGCCCAGTCGCGGTCTCTGCTGCCTAGATCTCGGTTCCTGCGTTTCCTTATTCTAGCAAGGTAAATGCCAACCAAAGTATTGTAGCCAATACTAATCGAGTGCTTCCGAGTTCTTCGAGAAATCGTCCGATGTATAGTATTCAATGCATAATGACCCTATAAACCCGTGCTAACATGAGCATTCGAAGGAAGAGCGCCCACCGCTATCGACTTATGATATGCTGAAGTCCATCGTTATCATGTTCTGCTTCAAAGCTTACCGCAAGCAACGGCGACTACCATTGACAGTTGTCGACTGGATCCAGTAACTCCAGCATTGCTGTTATGTGCCTTAATTCGATGAATTCTGGAACACGTTCAGTTCCGTCTTAGATCAAAGCTGACTTCGAAGAAGCGTTCGATCCAAACACAGCACAATAGCCACCAAACCCAGATCCAGATTCAAGACCGCAGACGGATCTACAGCCGATAATTTTCGGATTAGGTTTCCCGGGTATCAATGCGCCGTGCTTCCAGTTCATGCCCTATAGCCATTTGCTGCAGTATGAGCGACCATTTTTGAGCTGCAAGCTGGTTGACACAATGATGAAAGTCCCGCTGCCGAGCATAATCCTCCCTGAGTCCATATGGTCTGCCCCCAAATCATCCTTGATGCTCTGGTAATAATCGTGCAGCATCTATACGACATCCAAGAAATGATTGGCGCAGACGGAGGCGGATATCTGAGCGTGTGGCTGAAGAGCAAAGCTCACCGAACGAGTATTATAGCAGAAGGTGTAGGACCAATGCAACGGCGATTGTGTCAGCGAGAAAGCGCGTCGCTAGCGTGTCTTTAGCGTGTTTCGCTGCGCGCATTGCCATGGAAGCCTTACATTCTGACTCTATAGTCCCTACATTTGATAGATCCCGCCATCGACCCCCCACCCCCCACCCCCCATGTAGCCTCGTAATGAGTGGCTGCATTTATGGAGGGGCACCTGCATGAAAGGGCAATGTCCCTTCTCGTCCACTCGGCACGCGGGGCGCGGGGCACTTGCATGTCAGGCGACTCAGGCTGAACGAGGGCGTTCCCCTATCGTCGTATAAACTCACACCAGCGTCCGTCCTGCTGAAAAAATTCTGCTTCGATCTATTGTAGAGCTTTATCACCACGACGAGACACTTGTTCCAAGATGCGTCCTTCACCTTACACCTTCGTTCGGTCCGAATATCAAGCGGGGGCCATGCCCTCATACACGTACCCGTTTGAGAACGGCGCTGGCTCCATTGTCCCCACACAGACCAGGCTCCGACAACTCGACTTTAGTGGCTTCGACACATCTTTTGCTCATCTCGAGCGTGGGTGTGGTGAGGGTGTTTGTGCGCCGTTGCCTACACCGCTCTCGATGTTATATCCTTCAGCTGCACCTCCGCATGTCAGCCACGAACTCGGTATCGATAACCCGTGAGTATCTTTGGGAGTTGGAATCCTCTGTGCTAGAAACTGACACAAACGGATGGGGGCACAATCAAATGACACAACGGTTACACGTCGATATGGTGGATAAGTAAGCGCATTCAGCCTCGCTTCGTTAATGCATGAAGGCATGACCGAGCAAAGGTTCGCATGTCCTCAGCCTCTGGGGTCCGGATGGCCTGCCCCCATGGACGATTGTCCTAGGACTTACTCGGGATCCAGGACCGGAACCGCAGTAGACCCCGGGTAGAGTTGCTGCAGGACATGTGAATCAATGCACTTCTGATACCACAGGTAGAGTGCCCACCTAAGTCACGATTTAGCCCCCATCTATAGTTGACAGATCACACATGCTTACGCAGCCTCTTTGCTACAATGACTGGTCTACCACACGGGCTCCGAACGCTTTGTGCAACGCGGAATTGTCCAATCCATACTGGATCCTCGACTTGGTTAAACCTGCATCTCCAGGCCTCACGACAAGTCAAGACCTGCCAGCTCTAGGTGAATACACTCGACAGCTCTGGAATACTGGACTAGCGCCACTCAATTTCGGACCTTTGGTCTCTGGACAGACTGGAGCATCTGGTTCATTCGAAGCCACTGCATGGGCTGGACCGATGAGACTTACTGGACCGACCGAAGTCACTGGACCGATCGGTATTGCCGAACCGACTGGAGAACCCAGGCTACAAGATGCGACATACTCGACAAGCGCAATCCCACGTTGCGACCAACTATGTATTTCTAACCATCAACAGACAACGAAAAATCCTGTGACGATGTCAACGAAGCAAGCTATTGCGCTGAGTGTTCCGGTGAGCCAAGCCAGTCTGACACCACTGAAAAGACAATACTAAGGGGGCAATATAGGATACGACGCCACAGTGCATGCATGTCGCTGAACAGCGACACGTCTGTCCTCACAAAGGCTGCAACAAGAAGTACTCACGTAAGCCTGACCTCGGTCGCCATTATCGTGGGGAGCATGCGAACGATCGCCGCTTCAAGTGTCGCTTTGGTGGGTGTGACAGGACGATTCGAGGTTTCCCGCGCAAGGATAAACGCGACGTTCATGAACGGAAGATGCATATGCAGCTGCGTAGGCGGGCAAGCGGCATCGTGATTGCTCCAGCTCTCTGAAGAAGGCGGCGGTTAGTGAACTATCGACACTTGCTGCTTTTGAATCGAAGTAGAGGACTTCGTGGGTCCCCGGATGGGCAGTACAATGGACTTCTGAGGGTCCGAAATCAAGCTTTTTCTTTTGCAACTTGCTAGTTTTGACGGGCTATCCTGATCAACTTGCTAATACTGGCGGTAATAACGGAGTGAAAGCGCGTTTACTGCGCGTCTACCTCGTTGTGCGCGTTACCGCCCAGGCTTTCCACTCTGAAGTAATCGTCCTGCTCACGAATCTGAAAGATCGCCAGTTTCTGCAGACCTGATATCAACCCAATCTTTCTGTCCTCTATCCAGCCCTGTACTCAGCCTTGTATTCAGCTGAAGAGGGTCGCGTGGCTACGCTTGGGAGGGGTGCGTGCATGGAAGGGCAGGACGACAGCTGATGATGCCCTCTTTGCCTGAGGCTGAACCCTCTCGAACACTTATTGCACTGACCTTCACGAGCCGTCTGGAATCAAGTTCCCTGGCAAAACTTATCATCTACCATACTCACTGATTTCTGTTCCTTCATACGAGACTTATCTCAACGCACTCCCTATTGACAGTAACGTCGCCCCCCTGGACTTGTGAGTAAACCGACAACATTATTTTCACATACCAGCAAATACTGACTAGATCGGGTGAGGGCCTGACTACTTGGCCTATTGCTTCTTGCACTCTATATGCATGCCCAACATCTTCTTCCTTGCTCGAAGTCATTGTATCTCAGGAGCTTTCTACTACGTCTAGATCCAAGACGGGATTTGCCAGGTTATCAAGTCCTTCACCTAGATTGTCATGCTATCCACCATGTGTCATTCACATGTAGACTATTGCGTATCTTTTCGAGGTTGCTCCAGTCACTCTCTTGCCCCCATCTAGTTTCTACAGACCTGTTGATGAGCATCGAACATCGCCGATGCAAGACAGTGTTCCTTGGTGCCTTGGTAGTACTCTAGTGACGTCTTATCATCAGGTTGGTCCAGGTCGCGGAGATTCAATATTATGACTGACAGCTCCCGAGAGACTGATGGTGCATCAGGCACACGTTCACGCGAGCGGCACCTATGATCACCGCTGGACAACATATCTTACCACGAGAATAAGCTGCCGATCGAGGTCTCTCATTCCGCGTTGGGACGAGATTGTACGTGCAGATGAAGACCAATCTCGTTTACATTGCTTCTTGCAACCTCAGGAAGGAGTCATGGAGTTTTTGTGTGCTTCACATTGAACATCTACGGCGAAAGGGTATACACTTGAACCAACTTAACCAAAAAACAAAACACAACCGTGCCAGGCTGGTGGTACGCCGTGACCTTGTTCTTACAAGCCCCAGAACGCCTTTTCAGAGCCCTTCTGGCGTCGCCATCTACTGGTAGAACTTCCAATTGACCTCTTTGCACTCCCATTTTTTCGTCTCTTCCTTGATGCGATCGGCCATCCAGCCACTTGTCCACTCCCAGGCGCCTTCCTTCTTTTCAACCGCCTTGCCGAGTCTGATTAGCTTGCTCAGATGACACTCGCCATCTCCATGGGTAGTGTAGCGCCATTGCAGGCAGTCCTCAACTTCAGTGCAGACCTTCTTGCAAGATTCGGGGTCGTCGGCGCCATCCTTGACCATGGCACCGATGGCAGCCCAGTCGATTGTCTCTTTGACTTGTTCTTTCTTGTCATCTTTCTTGTCGTCCTTCTCCTCGTCCTTCGTGTCGTCTCTTCGGTGTGACGGCGAACTTGTCTTCTCCAGCTTCTCCTTCGCGAGCTCTTTCTGACGACCCGGGTTTGCAATAATCTTCGTGTCCGAACCCAGGTTGTCCCACTTCTCGACCTGCGCTTCAAGATGCGGCTGTACATACTCCTCAAAGGCATCCTTATAGAGGTATGGTCTCTCCCAACCATGCTTGTCGGTCCACTTCTTCTGCAGATCCCAGCTCGTGTCGAGCGCATCTTTGTTCATGTGGTGCCAGGACACGGCTGGCACACACCATTGCTTGGTGGTGTAATCAAGGGTGTTCGGTTGCTCGCCTTGGATGAGCGGCCAGGCTGTGTAGAGTTCGACGTGTGCATCGGAAAGGGCGGTTGCGAGAACCAAATCGCCGCAGCATTCCTTGCCTACCCGCTTCTCCCACTCGGTGGCCCATCGCTCTTCGTACGACTTGGCGTAGCGTCGAAGGGCGCCTTGCGACAGAAGTATGCCTGGCCCGCGCTGTGCGAATTGTACTTGGTTGACGAACGTCTGCGCGCCGCTGTAATAAGGGATTCGATAATCAAGCCTGTCGACCCACTGCAGCAGGTTCGTCCAGCTCAAGCCTGTGTCTGCCTCGATGAAAGCGTAGAAGCGGGCGTGCGGGTTCATCTGGTATGCCTTGTACACCATGGGCAGCATCTTCCACTTGTCCAAGTCCTTCGTCTTCTTCGCATCAGGCTTGTACTCGTGGTCCGCCTTGATGATTTTGTATTCGCGAAACTCGTCGTGCTTCTGTTTCGCCTCGGCGCTGATGTCGTGCAGCGCATCATGCACCTGTACGCCCTCGATCTCGCCAGCATGGTCGCTGAAGATGGCAAAGTTGGGGACGCAAGACAGGAGGCCAAGGAGGTGGGCGGACAGCTTCTTGTCGATTTCGGCTTTCGAGGTCTTGACGATGACCATGACGTGCTGAGCGTTCTTGACGTCCTTGCAAAAGCCCAGCACTGGAGCGGCCGTATGCATTGCTGAAGCGTAGCTGGCAGCAGCCGTGACATTGGGAGCATTCGGTGCTGGCGATGTCTCCTTCAGCAGTGTGGTGGGAACAGGAGTCGCAGTTGAGAGCGCTTCGCTTCCCATCTTCACACTCTGCTTCGTCTTCTCCTTGTCATCCCACCTGCCTCCATCGTCATCGTGTCCAGCCGGTCCTGTCTCCTTTGGCCCGGGCAGCGGCGTCTGGTCCTCCGCATGCGCTGGCTTCCTGGTCTTGTCGTCCCACCTGTGATCATCTTCCTCCTTTGGTCGATCGCCGTGGGGGGTAGGTTTTGGTGTTGGCTTTGGCGTGCCAACAATCTTGGTCAATCTCGCGTGCGACGTGTGCACTACGGGTGCGGGTGCAATGGGGTCGTGGAGCTTCGCTTCGTCGGCGGGATGTTCGATGATGGGAAGAGAAGGCTGGGCGAGCTGGTGCGGGAGCCCAAACGTCCAGAGGAAGCTGACCAGCGAGAATGTGACCACGAGCACGATGACGCGGGAGGGGGTAAAGAGCGGCATCGCGGCGGTCGAGGGCGGAAGTCGACCGGTCGAGCGAGATCTGTCGGGATGCTGGTGAAGGCTTCGAGCGCTACATCAGCGCAATTGCTATGTTGTCATGGCCGTAGCGGAGGCAGTTGCGAATGTCGTGAAGCATGAGACATGGGGGGCGGTGCGTGCCGACTGCCGCGGACCCTTAGCCGTGGCATCCCTGCGGTTCTGGAATCTGTCATGACGGCTGCATTCCAGACATTGACAGCAGGAACGCTCGCAGATATAGAACTCGAGAGCACAGCGACAGCAACTCCAGTCTCTGGGGCTATGAATGAATGCACGAGCAACAACAACCGATCAGCGCGGCTGCTGAGCCCTCCGCGGCTTTCTCCACGCATGACGCGGCACGCGACGCGACATATGTCTTAGACAGCTACCTTCACATCACAGCAGCGTCTAAGAACCGTCTGTCCGTTGCCGAGCATCGTGTCGAGTGGTCGCAGTTCGAGAGATATTGCACCTGCTCGTCTGCATCGTTTCCAGCCTGGAGTGCGTCAACTTGCTAGAACAAGTACCGGCCAAGCTGCTGCCACATCACATGATTCACGCCTTTAAAAGGAACATGCCTCTATGTTACCTAGCTTTGATCCGGTCGTATTGAGGAGTGATCCACACGAAGAGATCGTGCTTGTGTTCCTGCATGTTTTCAAAGAAAGCTTTCCCAATACGTAGTCCTTGCTCGTAGATGCCCTCGCTTTTACATGGTGGTTAGAGTTTCGTAATCATAGGAATCTGCGACCACATACTTTTGCCAGATAGTGCGCGGATGTATCAAGGCGATGGATTGGGAGAGTGCATGTTGAAGCTGGGAACATGTGATTGGACTGTGGCTGCACGTCGTACTGCCTCCCACAGGATGCGCATTGCCCGCTTGAGCACATGAGGGAAGAACGACTTCTAAGCGACGCCACAGCATGCATCTCGTCTTGCGGATTTGTGTAGGACATGCAGGCGTAGCAATTCGCACCTGGCGCATCTAGTAGAAGGCGATAAACATGAAGCTAAGTTTGCATTCATGGCGGCTGAGGGGGATCATCCATCGTCGAGCTTCAGTGCTGCGGTCTCAGGGTATCGTGCCGTACGGCCCAACACAGAATCCTTTTGAAGAGTTCCTAGGAACATTGCAGAGGAAGGTAGCGAGCAACATCCCCCAGAACGATGGCTGTGGGGCCGTGAAGAGTGGATTGTGGTGGATCGCGTCGCGTTGTGAGATGTAGATGTGGATCTGGACCTGGGACCATCCAATTTCTCCGCGACCAAGCCGCTTCTGCTCAAGCACGCTCTGCACGTGGCCGAGCAACTGCCGTGTTTGGCGCTTTTCTCGGTCACCACCATAAACAAAGCCATCGCTACTGTAAGCGTTTTGACGATAACGTGGTAGACAAGACGATACGGTGTGCATACGCTGTAGCCAATGACCTGCAATCCGTACAACTCAATCGTATCGCGCATCTACCTCGTACTCATCGTGCGTAAGCATCACAAACAACGCGTGCAGCGCTGCCCATATTCGTCTGTACCATCTACTGCCCTCGCGAAACCCCGAACCGGAGTGCCTGGACCTTGATTGCAACGCTCGTGCTTGTCTCGAAGTTTTTTCGGCAGATGAGATGTCACTCGGATTTCGGGTTTAACGCATTTCGATCTTCAAGCGGAGACCCCTGTGTGACAACGGTTCAACGGCCATCACAATGACGCATTCCAGCTCCGGCCGCACTGCCAACTTCGTATGACCAGGCTCTATCCATGTATTCCTATTCGTCCGGTAGCGATCCACAAGTGCTGTAACACGCTCAGTCATGGGTTACCTGCAGCAAGCTCATACAAGCTTCGTCGCTTGCCAGCACGACCCCTGATTGAGCAGTCAGTAAGTCTGAAGTCATGACCGGCTGAATCAGGAAGGGGATGAAGAATGTACAAAAGCACCGGGGCATCCGCAATGTGGGCGCCGTTGGTCTCTAGCAGTGGACCCTTTCTCAATTGACATTCAATCTTCAGAATGGCGCCCGCGGAACCGAACCACAAGCCTTTCCAGGCACAGGGCGAGCTGCCGGTATTCGAGGAAGAGCGGGAAGGATGGAAGGGCTACATCGAATGGGAGAGATACCCCGAGAAGAAGAAGAAGGCAGCAGAGATCCTGGCCAAATATGACTTCCCAGTGGTCAGTACTTCAAACACCAGAGTTCACCAACAATGACTGATCTACAGTAGCCGCCAGAGTTCCAGTTCCAGCCGCTGCCCGCATCAAATCCCATTTTAGAAGGTGTGCGCTGGAAGTGAGTCCACAAATCTCAAAAAACAAACTGAATCAACTGCTCACCGCGACTAGACACTACCACTATGCAATGGGACCTACTTTGCAGGACATGCCGGACATCTCGTGGAAGTATGTCCAGAAGGAGAAGAGCGAAGACATGATCCATGTTCTGCAGTTCCCGTATAACGGAGAGCCACCAAGGGTCAGCCAGCAGATCATAAATACTGATTTTCATACTGACCAATGATCAGAAACGCATAGTAGAGACCGAAATCACCAACAACCCCGACTTCTTCGTCCGCAACCACGGTGGTATCCCTGAGATCGACCCCAGCAAGTACTTCTTCGAAGTCGAAGGCATGGTTAACAACCCCAAGAAGATTACCCTGGAGATGCTCAAGGATGAGTCTATCTTCCCTCGCCAATCCACAGTCGTCAGTTTGCAATGCTCCGGAACTCGCCGTATCGAGCAGATATCTGAGTACCCGGGTGACGGTGACGAGCTCATCAACGCGCCCTGGGGAGAAGGCGCCATCGGCACAGCACGCTGGACTGGTGTCTCTCTGAAGAAAGTAATCAAGTACTGCGGTGGTCTGAAGGACAACGGTGCACATCTCGAGTTCTTCGGCGCCGACACATACTTCAAGAAGGGCCATGTGTACAACTACGCCGTTTCGGTGCCCGCACGCAAGATGAAGATCAATGAGGTCTTGTTGGCGTGGGAGATGAACGGCGAGCCTCTACCTGCAATCCATGGATTCCCGCTCCGTGTTGTGGTCATGGGCTACATTGGTGCTCGTTCCTGCAAGTGGCTGACCCGTATCAATGTCATTGCCGAGCCCTCGATGGCACCCGTTCAGATGAAGGAGTACCTCTACTACACTCCCCAGGTAGGCAAGCAGAACGTGACATACAGCAACGGATTCAGTATTCAGACAATGCCTGTCTCATCTGCAATCATGACACCAGTCAACCACGATGTCATCATCCACGATGGCAAGATCACGTTCACCGGATGGGCGTTCAGCGGCAGCGGCTGGCCTGAGCGCGTTGAGGTCAGCAACGACGGAGGAGGCGTCTGGTACGAGGTACCAGATGAGAATCTCAGCAAGAAGTACTTCCACGCATGGAGAACCTGGTCTTTCGAGTGTCCAGTCGACGCAGAAGGCTGGCTGGAGTTCTGCGTCAGGTGTTGGGATGATGCTCTGAACGTAAGTCGCACCCATCAGAACTTCCTCATACCATACTAACAGTTGCTTAGACACAACCCACCTTTGTACGAAGCGCCTGGAACTGGGATCTGCATGTCACGTCTTCCTGCCATCGCGTCAAGATCTACAGTGTCAACAAGTCAAAGCCGTTGACTGCTAAGCGGCTGAAGCAGTTTGAGGACAGGGGTCTGCCGTTCCTGCCGCTTACGCGTCCAGTACCTTTCGATCTTGAGACTGACGAGGAATACATCAAGGAGATGACAAAGCGCGATGGTCGCGATCCCACTGAGTAATAGTAGCACGTTGCACGATGCAGTATAGTACGCATGGTAATTTATTGGTATCTCATGACATGACATAAAGCATTTGCCCCTTCTTCATCCTGAAACCTCACTAATCTTCAACATCGCTTATCGGCCGTTGCCGTTATAAGCGAGCAGGTTCGCCGAGCCCTGGGTGTCAGTGACCCTGTTGGGTGTGGCCAGCTCAAGAACGCGCGCCTTGACGGCCGCAGCGCTCGACAGACCCTCGAGACCGCGAAGGTAGCTGACAAGACCAGCAACATGGGGCGAGGCCATCGAAGTACCAGTCAAGGTAGCAGTCGATGTGTCAGAGTCGAAGTAAGCGGAAACAATGCCAGTGCCAGCAGCGAAGATGTCGACAGCCGGACCGAAGTTGGATCCAGTGGATCCACCACGGCGGGCATCGTCACTCTGAACGTTGCCAACGCAGATGACTTCGGGAGAGCGAGCAGGCGAGCGGTTGGAAGCAAGCTGGTTCTCGTTCCCAGATGCGACAACGGCGAGAACACCGCGATTCCATGCAGCAGTGATGGCCTGGTCCCAGACAGTGGAGCCAGCTCCGCCGAGAGACATATTGACAACAGCAGAGTTCTGGCGCCCTTTGGAGACTATGTCGTTGACAGCCCAATCGAAGCCAGCAATGACATCAGAAGCAGTGCCCTGTCGGCCTTCAAACACTTTGACGGCGATCAGAGTGGTCTGCTTGGCGACGCCGTAAGTGATTCCACCAACGGTACCGGCAACGTGAGTTCCGTGGCCCTGGTTGTCGTTGTTGTTAGTGCCGGCGACAGCGTTGAAGCCAAACTGGGCACGACCGCCGAATTCCTGGTGAGTGGTTCTGATACCGGTGTCGACGATGTAGGAGAAGGTACTACGTCCGGCAGTGTTGTCGTAGATGTAGCTGGAAGCACCACGGGTGCGTGATGAGATGCTGCCAAGGCCCCGTGGTGCGTTGTTCTGGGTGACAAGAGCATTGGTAGTCATGATGTAGTCCTCTATGACTTCCAGGACCTAGTGAATCTATCAGTGCTGTGCTGACAATATCAAGCTGACTACGTACCTCAGGCAAAGCCTTCAGCTCCTCAACAGTCGCAGCATCGAAAGCACCGGCATAGCCCTTAAAGTCCCCAAAACCGTACTCCTTCTCGATACCGACCTCCTCTTCAGTGGCAGCAAAATCACGCTTGGCAAGGTTGCGAGCGTGGATCTCACGGACAACGTTGTGGTGAGCGGCGATAGAAGCAATGTCGGTCTCAGGCTTGAGCTGAACGATGTACTTGCCAGGAATGATTTCATCAGCTGCCTGACGTGAAGATACAGGAGCAGCACTGGCGAGGAAGGGTGTCGCAGCCGCCGCGAAAGCAAGTGCGCGAGTGAAGAACTGCATGTTGGAGGAAATGAGAGTAAACGAAAGAGCTGAGCTGGCTGGTTTTCAAGCCTTCGCGCACAGGCAATGTACTTGTACACTTCACGGTGAACGATGTAGTCCTGGACCATAGTGTTGTGAGAGCGATACGAGTACACTCTGTACATCCAAGAGCTACCATAGCGACCGTATGTATTGTCATTCTTAACTTCTGCCCTCTTTGGCAATTTTCCTCTCCCGTAGTCAAGGCCAAGGCTCTTAGTTGTAAGATCGACACTAGAGGTGGAAATTGACTCGTGTCTCTGAACATCGTAAAGAAGATAGGATAGACCAAGCAGGGTGTAGCCTGCGAAGCTAACGATGAGTATCCGAGTGTTTGTTCGTGCGGTAGGGCCGAAGCGTGCTGTGCATGGCAGTTGAGAGTTTACTCCTTCCCCATCCAGCGCCGCAACCGTTGACTTGGACGATTGCCGAGACATGGCAATAGCCGTTCTTCCATGAGCATTCAGATATAGCCTGGCAATACGGCATCGATACGATGTGACATCGTGTCTCTATACAGGGCTCGAGGAAGCACTGTGCTACAGGCGTCTCAACAAGGCCGTGACAGGCGATAGATGTTACCGTCCTGCATCACTGAAAGCGAGAGACGATCCGTTCTGCAGGTACATCCAGAGGCTGCAGATCTGCCATAGCGCAGTACTGTGGGTTCTTGGAGGTAGACAGCGCTTTATCGGTCAGTCACTCGTAAACTTTGATAGCCACTGAAAACGCTTCTGAGTAGACTTGTACAGAATAGAGATAAAGACCAACGTCGAGCTAACCTTTGCACGGTACGTAGCTCAGGGGCGCAGCTAGTGGATGTCAATTAGCGTTCAGCCGCGTTGTGCAGTGATGATGTTGTTGGCTGAAGAAGGGATGCGGCAGGCACTCCGATGAGCGGCAAAGCAGGGGCTAGCCGATCGGCGGTCTTCGGCTTCGAGCACCCGAGCAACTCGTTCTTCACACTACCACCATCATCTACCAGTACCTTCCTATTTCGGAGGAACCTGACGAGACGTCGCATTAATGTTGTTCGACCCAGTACTCTGTAGAGGCCGATCTGGTGCATCTGTATGATATTCAGCGTTGATGGTCGGAAGACGCCATTGGAGAAGACCCAGGCATGTCGAAGGCGCCTTCTTCAGCATAACCTCAAAGCACCTGCTTTGCAGTCTGACTACTTTGCATGTGTTTAATCTTGCCTTGCTGGATAGGTTCTGTTCGTGTATCACGCTCACTCTGCCAGTTCACCACATCTCTGCGACTGCATTCGCTTCAGACAGAGTTTCTTATACGTTATTCTTTACTGTTCTCTCAATATATTTTAACATGTGCTTCCGCAAGAACGGCCGCGATGCTGACGCTTCGTCGTCTGACCTAGTCGCCGCATGTCCACGAGTCGCGCGACCTCAGTATGCATACGTGCGCCGAAAAGGAGATGAAGGCTAGGCGCGGAGATCCACTCGGGTGGTGACTTCAGAAGTGCAGCGAGATGATGGCGATATCGAACGAACGTACGGTCGCTTGCCTCCCTCGACAAAA
The DNA here is from genome assembly GCA_021642125.1 of Nothophoma quercina. Lineage (NCBI taxonomy): Eukaryota > Fungi > Ascomycota > Dothideomycetes > Pleosporales > Didymellaceae > Nothophoma > Nothophoma quercina. Next base: position 247,911 of record JAKIXB010000024.1, read on the forward strand.
GCAAACATCATTCAGGATGTCTACGTAACTCGGAAGAAGGCAGTCACATGTGGCGGACAACCGAGCATAAAGAGCGAGCGAGCGTCAGAAGACGAAGGAGAAGGTCAGAGGTCCATTGGTAGGCCCAGGATCAGACGGACGCTGCCGTATCTGTGGCAGCAGTGCATCGAGCCCTCACGGAACAACTGGCAACTCGACTTCTGTCAGTAGATCGAGCATTCGCCAAAATAAGGCCACGCGGACGCAGGTTACACAACGATCCCTTACTGGCATCACCACTTCCAACACCGAAAGATACGTTCAAATCAAGCCGAAACCGAGGCGCATTGCGCAGCCGACACAAGACCAGTACACTATAGAAGCAGTGCAGGACCCTGATCCACATCAGCACCATGCACAGGTACCCGCCCATCCGCTTGTGGAAGACGTGTCTGTGCAGTCACGTTCAGAGCAACCTGTAAAAAATATTTCAGAAGAAGCTGTGCCTACAGACGGATTGATGGACTCGGAGCAATTGGGCAGTGCCTTTCAACAGCCAGGCATGAGCCGCCGGCAATCGAATTCTTTCGTCTTCAAGCCAATCCTTCCAGATTTCCGTGGACTCCCATCACCTTCAGCCATGAGCGCAGCACGAGTCATAGCCAATGGTACTCCCGATCATATGGCTATCCGGTCTCCAGGGCCGCCCAGCACCAAATCGTTGCAGCTGTCATAGTCACAGTCCCAGAAGCTGACCCAGTTACCGCCGCAGGCTCGAGCAGAGATTCATGCTCGTCGCGTGAAGTACGCGACATCTCTAGCGGGTACCACTTCAGATGCGAGCGGAGGCTCAGGCGCAGATGACCACGAGATTCAGGCCCAAACTCACGCTCAGACAGATGTTATGGGCCACGATGATGGAGATATTAGGGATGGACTGGACGTCTCGGATCTCATGAAGTGAGATAGAACGACTGTAACGGCAGCTCCAGTCAAGAATCACCTCTGGGTTTCGAACGGCGCTTGCTATGTTGTCACAGGGACAGTGTTGCTTGCAAGTACTCTCAAATTATTCAGCTCGAATACGTCAATCACTGTCCCTTGAGATCTTCCGTGGATCCATCTGTCTCCACGTGCGTCTTCTCCTCCCTAGTTTGTTGCACCTCTCCTGCCGGCCCTTCATAGCCAATAGCCTTCAACCACTTGGGGTCAATGTTCTCAAGCTGCAGATACGGCGACACATCCGACTCTGGGAAGTGCTTGTTGCACACCGCGTGGCCCATTCCCAAGTGCGCCCATGGGTTTTTATGTTGGTACTCGATTTCGAAGTCTTCGTAGCGTGGGCTGGTGATGACTTCAGCATACATGTTTGACGAGCCGGGCCAGACAGCATTGACACGACCAGTGTCATTGTTGCGGTACCAAGACCTACAGTCGCTCTTCCAGACTGTGTGCTTGATCCACTCTTGTGCATGCTCGTTGAATCGGTCTGTGATGTCCTGACGCGGAACCCAGGATTTGATGTGGTCACGCTGCATTTTCTTGATGATCTGGACGCTGTACTCACAGACGCTGAGCAGAGGACCAGTGACGGATCCATTTTCGACAGGCCTTGACTTATTGTCAGTCGTCGCGCCACGAATATGGGGGGCTCACTTACCATGTAGGTCCGACAAACATGATCCAATTGGGCATGTCAGGGCATCCAAGACCAAGGTACGACTCTGGCTCCTTCTTCCACTTCTCGTACAAGCTGACCCCGTTCTTTCCAATGACGGGAAACCGTGGCTTGTAAGTAACATCAAATCCAGTAGCACAAATGATGGTGTCGACTTTACGTTCGACACCGTCACCGCCGACGACACCATCTTCGGTTATCTCATCAACTGCTGTGAAATGTACATCTACATTCTCCTTCTGGATGGCGTGCATGTAGGGATCTCCAGGAGTGATGCGGCGGCCTGTAAAGCGTCAATACGATTGTCGTGTGCGAGCAGCTTATATTCGAGCACTCACAGCCAACTTCGAATTTGGGTGTGAAACCCTGCAGAAGTCTTTCATCCTTGATGAACTCTTTCATCCTTTCTCTGAAGAGCTGCTGAGCACCCTTCTGCGCTTCACTTCCGGTGTAGAAAGCGCCCCACAGGCCGTTGACCTGGTTCTCGATGTCTTTAGCATGCGCCAGCAGCTTCTTCGGATCTCTTCGAAATTCGTCCCGTTCTTCTTGCGAGTACTCCTTGTTCTGCCCATAGTTGTTTGCAATCTGTACAAACCAGACTCCAGTACGCACAAAGATGTCGAGGTGCTTGGCATGGGGCTGCATTCTGGGCACGGTCTGAATGGAAGATGCCCCGGACCCGATCACTGCCACACGGTCGTTCTTCCACTCTTCTTCTTGGTACTCTTCAGGCCAAATCGCAGTGTGGACGACTTTGCCCTTAAATTTGTCCATACCCTTGATTTGCGGCCATTTGTAGTTGTTCAAGATGCCTGTGGCGTACAAGAGCAGGTCACACTCTTCATCCCATTCCTTGGTCTCGCCGGATGGTGATTTTTGTCGGAGTGACACCCTCCACTTGCCGCTGTCATCTTGCCATTCGGACCGTACGACTTCAGTGTTGAAGGTCATGTACTTGCGGAGATCAAAGACTTCGACTACCTTCAAAAGGTACTTCTGGATGTCTGGCGCATAAGAGAAGAAGCGAGGCCAATCCGGGTTAAGAGCAAAGTTGAGTGTGTAGGCATGAGAGGGAATGTCGCAAGCGCAACCTACGTCGTTGTCAGTTCCTACCTTGAGTGTAAGAGAGGGCCTGCGCTTATGGCAGACCTTGTGGCACGTCGCACTTACCAGGGTAGCGATTCTCCAGCCATGTGCCGCCAATATCGGCGTTCTTTTCGTAGATAACATGTTCGACATTCTCGCAGTGCTTTTGGATTTGGTAGGCCAATTGGATGCCTGATAATCCCGCTCCGATCGTCAAGACCTTAAGCTTCCTGGTCGATGGGTCCTGGGAAAAGTCATCAGCTGCCAAAGGAACTTCGCCGACCACAAACTCACATTGTAGATAATGTCCGGGATGTCGTAGCCACTTGAGCCGGGCGTGGAATAGTCCCAGCGCTCGCCTTTGCCGACTGCATTGAGATCTGGTGCCATGTCGTGGAGTTAAGAAATCACAGTTCGACAAAGTGAACAGAAGTCCGAGAGAGTTGCCTTTATAGCTGTTTCGAAAGACTCAACTGCTGCTAGTATGCGATGCTCCGCTACAGTCTGACTGTATCTGCCGGTTGCCACAAGCTGTATGGGTGGGTATCCTGGCTCAGTGGCGGCAATGAGCGACAGCGGGTAAAGATCGGTTGATGAGATGGTCTCCTCGTCGTGCAGATTGCTCAGAGAATTGAAGTGCTACAACGAATGCTAAACATAAGTGTATATGAGTGCTTATGCACTTATATTGTAAACACTTCTGTGGCCGCTGAGCCGGGTGTATAGGCACATGGTAAGCATTTCTAAGGTACTGACTCGATTGCGCCGAGAGTATCTGTTCCCATCCGACATGATGTCGATGGAATCTTGCTACCAATGATAGATCGATCTAGTCGAGCCGAACCCCTGGTCCGCGGGAGTCTCGTTTTTAGTGTATGTGGGGGAGTTGCGGGGTAGCGTGGTCCGAGGTCTTCAAACAGCACAACATCTCAACATATCTCAAGTCAGCCTCTTCAAAGCGGAGCATGCTCATCTGAAACGTGGCGACTGGACATCAGATGCAACACAAAAAAGCAACGGTATGTATCGTGTTACGATGTTCGTTGCTGTCAAATAAGCATGTTTCCACATCAGCATGCAGCGTTCCGTGAGATTATCTAAAGTGATCACTAATTCACGACAGTGGACGCATGGCCTCGATTACAACACAAGCTCACATTCACTAGCTAATAATCGAGTAACCTCCCACGACTAAGCAACTCTACGAACGCCAAGATTGAAATAAAAGGGAAGGATATTCCAGCTCTATCCAACATGTACGTCGCGTGTGACAACAATGCCATTGGGCTTTTTATCCTCATTACGCAATGGTAGGATACTCTCATCGCTATCTTTGCCAGACACGACGCCCCACAAATTCCCATTCGAAGGTCTCGATGATATACGAACAGTGTTCGCTCTAGTGTTGTACTCGTCCAAAACGATGGCTCTGTCAGAGCGTTCCGATTGCTTGTGATAACCCAGCGAGTCCGGCGCAGCGGTTGGTCTTGGGATTCGGGTCGTCAGATCACGGGCAGCACCGAGAAACCAGTTGAACAAAGGCTTGAGCGCGGGCAGAGATGCCGCGACAATGCCTACATCGAGCTCGATGAATCGCCAAAGAGTAAAGCGATCGTGAACGAAAGGATCGGGATCTTGAAAGATGGTTTTTTGTATCTCTGCTTTAACGATCGCGGCGATGGCAGCGAACATGCCAAGCGATAACACAAAGATAAGCGAGACCTTCGAGCGTAGGTTGAGCTGTAGCTGCCAAACAAGCGGCACAGGGAGAAGTGCAACCATGAAGTCAGTGACGATGGTTATGACTGCTGGAGTCAGCACTGATCAAGGACGTCCAGATAACCATACCAGTGTTCATAAGACCTATGTTTGTGAAGGTGTCAGGAGAGAAGCACTTGGCTGTTCCATTGCCGTATGGAGGAGGTTGAAGCTCTATGTTCCACGTAGCTTCCACAGGGACGCATTGCCAGATCTAAAGAAAGACAACAATCAGCACGATCCCGTTCCAAAGGCGTTCGCGCCATTCATTATACGTATGAGTCAATGCGGAAATCTTCCAGGTGCCAGAGGACGCTGGTCGCAGTTGCAAACATGGGGGGGTTGAACTTACTATGTCTGAGTTAGCGGTAGGCTTGGCTACTGATGGACAGAGTGCTTACCCAATGTACCGATACAAGCGAATGTGACCAGAGTCATGAATATGTTGAGACCATGTAAGAACCAAACATATGCCCGATGGACTACAAGTCGTAACAGGAAGTATGCAATGGAGATTTTGACCAGTGCTACTCCAAAGGTAGCAAGGATTGACGCGACTTGTCGTAACCTCATGAACTTCTTGTAGGCTTCTTGATCCATCGTTATTACCGCCATATGTCTCCCCATTCCTACTCTCGTCTGCGCAACATATGTGCCCAAGGTCGCGGCGGAGAAGGCGTAGGCAAGGAGCATGAGCCAGTCATCCTTTCCAAACGACTTGATCATGACAGCTCGTACGTAGCATCGTGCAAACACCACGACCGACGCCACGGCGAACAAGGATCCGAATTGCGTGAGGAGGACGGGTGCATTCGTAAAGACAATGTACTCAGGTGTCAGCAACGAGTCGTCAGGTACAGCTCCTAGTGCCGCCATGTTGTCAGAGCTGATGGAGGGATCAATGATAGAGAAAGGAAAAGGCCTATTTGATCAAGACACCTCACTGGCAACTCACGTACTTAACTCTGTGCCCAGGTTACGACCAGTTCGGTCTTCATTTGCCCCAGTCGCGGCGCAGCACGGTCGTCGTTCACGCAGAACAGTTGAGGGCCCATGTTCAGATCGTTGACGGCCTGTATCGTAGTCCATTCTGACGCAAATTGGCAGTGGCCGCTTCGTACTGGTGCACTTGATCCGGAGCTCGGATTCGGTCCCGCGGCCTAAAGCAGGGTCTAGTGTCGCGCAATCGAGTCTCCAGTGGCCCCTACTGTAGAGAGCTGTTGTAAGTTGATCCAGTGCAAGATATGCATCGTACCGGGCCGGAGTCTACAGTGAAGTTGAAGCACGAATGACCCTTAATGGGAGGTTGTCGCTCGAACCCAGTCTATAAGATATAGCTGCTCTCCGTTGCATCTCTCGATGTCGGTCTCATCAATCCATTGCTCGTCCTCCACACAAACTGTTGGTATCCTCAGCGATGGCCCGCGGGCTCGATGAAAGTATTGCTGTGCAGGAAACAGCTGATTAGACTGACTCGCAAACATGGGTTTTGAACAATAGGAAGAGCGGCGCATGTGGAAATCAATCGTACGAAGCGGTGCTTGGCCATGTCGGCCACAGCATGAACTCCTTCGCATATCGGAAAGATCGTAGTGTGGGTAAGGCGGTGTCGAAGAACAATAACAAGCATCCTTCCCGCAATTGTGGAGAGTTGCTATGCCACCGGCGGCTCTTTCTCGATAAGTAGTGCCAAGCCTTTCAGGTGGGGCACGCTTTCCCGTAGCCGCGCAGGGGTCTATCTGCACCTTCCTCGGCCATCGACCCTCGGTCAGTCCTGACATCCTTGTCGAGGCCACGGAATTCGCGGCCTGCGGTGATAGTTCTCCCGTCAATTCTGTTGCTGGTGCTCCAACGTTGTTTGCAAAAGCTGGAAATGACGATCTATATCCCAAGGTATCCGCTCCCCTCCTGGGTTTAACAGCGCCGACAATGCCACGCATGCCATAAATGAAGTGATGTCAGCAACAGGCCGGAGAGTTTTCAGTCAGGACCCAATAAGACCTGCTCGCTCCAGCGATTTATTCCCGATCCCTGGCCACCGCGCAGCAGCGCAGCAGAATCCTAAGACCTTTAATTGCGGCACAGTCAGATCTTAGATGCTGAAATCTATAGCCGTCTAATGATACGAAGGCTGTTGTGGGGCTTTATAGAGTAAGCAGATATGGACACGGAACGGAACACCCAAGATAGGCTCAACGTTCCTTGCTATTGTCAAGAAGATGCTCAACAGCATTGACGGAGACCACTGGCTAAGTACTTCAGGCTTCCAGTTGCTTTTCAACCCTGGAACAGAGATGCCAAGCGAGTTAAAATTGACTCAAAATTGTTGTTGCGTTCTTTCTGCAACGTGCAGGCGCTCTAGTGCTTTGCTTCTCCAGAATCTATCGCGCCAACGCTGACTTCTTTAGCGTGCTGTATGTATCGTTCCTGATCCTTCTTTACAAGGACCTTGACTCACAGGGCAACATTGAGATCTTTCGGACTGACTAGAATCTTGAAGGCCTGGTGCTAATCTGACTCTCGACCCTAATCCCTCGCCACATTCGCTAAGCTTCATACCGCAAACTGCAGAAGCTGGTTCCTACGCCCCTCTTGCCACGAGTACTCCACATGGAAAGCATGTAAAGCTGCCGAATTTTCGTTGTATAAGAAGCCCTGCCTCCCTCCGAACGAAGAAGACCAGGGCACCATCGATCATCCTGCCTCCACACTCCACTCACATCCTTCTCAGGTAACGACTCGTCCGAAACCTATCACAATGCGTTTCTCAACCCTCGCGACTGCTGCGCTCATCAATGGAGCCAGCGCAACATTCAAGTTCGGCGAGCAGGAAGCATTGGCAGCTGCGGCTGTGTTCAATATTGGTCTTAATGCAGCTCAGAACGGCTACCCCAGCCCGGACACATGTACTCTGAAGAACGTAAGGGTGCGCAGAGAATGGTAAGCTGCTCCAAAGATCTGTGATCGACAACTCTAAGAACGCCTAAGGTCGACTCTGTCCAAGAACGAAAAGCTCAACTACATTGACGCAGTCAAATGTATCCACGAGAAGCCTGCTCTGACCCCATCATCAATTGCTGCTGGAGCCAAGAGCCGCTTTGATGACTTCGTCGTTACGCACATACAACAGACCTACTGGGTCCATGGAACTGTAATTACAATTTTCCGAAGCCAACCTGTGCAACATGTTGATCAAGCACAGGCCAACTTCCTCGCGTGGCATCGGTACTACATCTGGGCATACGAACAGCTTCTGCGTGACGAGTGCGGCTACACAGGCTATCTTCCTTACCACAACTGGGCCTGGTGGGCTGAGGATCCGTCTAAGTCTCCTCTCCTCGATGGCAGTGAGACCAGTATTGGAGGTGACGGAGAGTACATTGCTGGAAGGAACTACACTTGTGTAGGACAGATCTCGACCTGCTACATTAAGCTTCAGCCCGGCCAGGGTGGAGGCTGTATCAAGAGCGGACCGGTGGCCAATTGGACCACGAGCCTCGGACCTATCGACACGAAGTGGCCCAACATTAAGAAGAACCCCTCTGCAGATGGCCTCGGCTACAACCCTCGCTGCCTCAGCCGCGACCTTACCAGGGATGCATCCATAGGTGCCACTGACGAGATCATCTCGGACCTCATCAAGAACAGCAAGGACATCCACACCTTCCAGAAGTATGTTCCAAGCCGTGAGTGATGTCATGAGCATCAGCTAACACGCTACAGCTTGATCCAGGGTGACTTTCCCAACAAGTACATCGGTGTGCACTCTGCCGGACACTATACTATAGGTGGTGACGCAGGTACTGACTTCTTCAACTCGCCTTCCGATCCCTACTTCTACTGTAAGTCTTATCAATCTTGTCTCCGATCTGCAATCGTGACTGAAAGTTATGCAGTCCACCACGCCCAGATTGACCGTATCTGGTGGATTTGGCAGAACCAGGATATCAAGAACCGCCAGTACGCTCTCGCTGACACACTCACCTTCCTGAACTTGCCTCCCAGCCGCAACGGTACTCTTGACGACAACATGTCCCTGGGCTCCATGTTTGAGGCTCAATTCCCCAATATCACCCAGCGCGACGCCATGAGCACCCTTGCTGGGCCCTTCTGCTACATCTATGCTTGAGCGGCGTAGCGGATGCTCGGCCAAAGGCCAGCATGTTGGGGATCTGTGGCTTAATCCCCGATATTTGTACATAGTTACGATCAGTGAATGGGGTTTTTTACAATAGTATGGATGTAAGGCAACTAATGAAGGAACCTTCCAATGTCTAAAGAAGAAACTAGAGTGATGAGGCAGGATGGTGTGGCTGAGTATACACACATACTGATTGGCTTTGTTAGCGAAACGCTTGCCTTCTTGTGCTTCTAGCGACAATCTTTGTGCAAGGTCACGCGTAACGCGTCGTGTGCGCGCTGCGCGAAGATGAAGGCTGTTCGAAGCTGAAAGTACAGCATTAACTGTCTATACGAAATCTGCTCAAGGATTCACATTCGTGTTTGTAATCACTCACTGGCATCATCGTACTACTAGTGCAAGTAGTTCAAAGGCCAGCGCGAGACGTACAGATACTGCATCGCTTCTCTGTCATTGCACTTCAAATAAGCAAAGCAACAATAACGCATGTACCAGAACCTCCTTTGATCACGCATGAACACTAGAAACAACGATCGTAGCTGTTGGATGCTCTTTGCCGTAATTCTTGGTCTACATCCTCGAGGATTTGATTGACGACCTGATCACGGATTGTCGGCCGCTACCGCGTCAGAAGTATCTTCTCGACATCTTCATCAAGAGTTGCGCGACCACCCCATCATGGTCCATATCCGCAGTCCTTTTTACAACCTTGGAAAATCGGCACGCGAGGTCTGGCATCTCTTGGTTGCTGTCATTGTGTGCGAGCGCGTTGCGATTGCTGCAACTGCAGATTCCACGGACTGGAGAACTTCCCTTTGTTGCGTGCAACGAAGATACGCCATCACGTCCAAGATCTACAACATGTAGCCTACAGCGAATCCTGGCTTGTGGTGTCTGCAACAGTCTGCAGACAAGAGTCCGGTGCGCTGGCTGGTACAACCAATCAATCGGTACTTTCTCTGAGGTATACTGGGGCTGATCATTCGCAAGCTAGGTCCAGAACCGATTCGGCCTTCAGCTGAGTCTTCAAGCACATTTGACCAGACATTTGATCTGAATTGAGGTGTTGCGTAGTTGCTTTTGTTTTGACGCATCGCGTGTCCGAGAGCCGCCATTCGCTAGTGTGATTCGTGAGGAACCCTCGAAAATGACGTGCTCAAGCCGATGGATAGCAACATCATGCCCAGAACAACTGGACTCTGGGTACTGCCTAAGCCAAGAACAGTATCACCGACTTACAATACCAAAAGGGTCTGTGGTGGGAGCAAGCAAAATGATCACGGCATGAAAAATTTGAGGAAAGGCTGGGAATTGTCGCAGTTGAAGGAGCTTGACTTCATCATCGACATGTTGCACACGATGAGATACCCGGCATTGGCAGAAGCTTCTCTAAGACGGACCGCACCACCACGCAACTTGGGAGCAAAGACTTCCTCAGCACGACGTCCAGAATTTTAAGCCGGCGCCTCATCGTTGTGGAATTCTTGGAGAAAGTGATGAATTCGGTGCTAGTTGTCAGCGGCTAAACCAGATTTTTGCTTATCGCCAAATTGCAGCCTGCCGAGCTGTCGAAAGACATCAAAATCGGGAGCCCAGCATGCCCAGCAATGAACACCAGACTTTGCCATGCTTCGACCGCACTTGGCGACGCGGTATTTAGGTGGCCTCAGGTGTTCAGCAGCGCTACCGGGGCTATGATGCTCCAGACATGAGGAAGATATCCGCTGTATAAGTATTGCGCGCTCAGCTTCACATCCTGGCCCAGGCAAGCAGCGACTTGCATTGCACCCGACAACCAACATCCAAGATGTCGACTGACACAAAAGGTATCGATTATGTCAAAGGTGTAGAGTACGGAGACACGGCCGAGCCGGTTCTCGTCCGCGACTGGTCTGTCGATGAAGAGAAGAAGGCCAAGCGCAAGTAAGTAGAAGCATGCCACACGAAGTCTAGATTGTCTAAAATGCTTCAGACTTGATCTGACTATCATGCCACTCCTTACCCTCGGTTTCTTCTGTCTACAGGTAAGTTTGGCATGGATTTACGTTGCAGGCAAGTGCTAAGACATTGAACCAGCTCGATCGTGGTAATATCGCAAATGCCATCACGGATGACTTCATGGAGGATGTTGGCATCACTCAAGATCAGTTCAACGTTGGTCAGCAGATGCTATCGCTCGGTATCGTCCTCTTCGAGATCCCCGCCAACATGGCTCTCTATCGCGTCGGACCCGGCAAGTGGCTCACCCTTCAGCTTTTCCTCTTCGGCACCGTGAGTACCTTCCAAGCCTTCCAGACCAACTACGCCTCTTTTATCGCAACTCGATTTCTCCTCGGTATCACAGAATCAGGTTTCATTCCCGGTGGTCTGTGGACACTCTCGACCTGGTACACACGCTCAGAGACTGCCAAGCGCGTCATGATCTTCTACTTCGGTAACCAGTTTGGTCAAGCTTCTGCCAAACTGCTAGCCTACGGTATCCTGCATATGCGTGGCGTCGGCGGCAAAGCAGGATGGTTCTGGCTCTTCGTGCTTATGGGTGGCTTCACAATCCTCTCCGGTTTTGTGTTGGGTTTCTTCCTGCCCGACTCTTTTAAGAGGCCACACCCATCGTTTCTGCCCAAGTGGCAGATGTTCACTGACCGCGAGATCCATATCCTCCGCACTCGTGTCCATCTCGATGAGCCTGCTAAGAGCAGGAAGAAGAAGAAGATTGGCCTCACTGCCTTCAAGAAGGCGTTCACAAATTGGCGCATGTGGGCTCACTTCGCCATCACCATGTGCAACAACGGTCCTCAGCGTGCTTTCGATACCTACGCCCCTTCCATCGTTCGCTCCTTTGGTTTCGGGCAACTGAGAGCTAACGCTATGGCTGCTGTCGGTCTGTTCATCCAGATCCCAGTCTCGTTCTCCTTCAGTTGGTTCTCCGACCACTACAACCGTCGTGGCGAGACAGTTATGGCAGGCTTCAGCTGTCACTTGATAGGTTACATCTTCAACCGCATCTTCACCGAGACCAACAGCAGCGGCGCGAAGTACTTTGGCGTCGTGTGGACTCAGACCTTCGCCACCTTCTCGCACCCGCTGAATATCACCTGGATGTCGCTTACCTGCACGGACTCTGAAGAGAGGGCGCTTGCGATGGCGCTCGTCATCATGGGCGCCAACATCGCTGGGATCTATGGTGCCCAGATTTTTCGTCAAGATGATTCTCCGCGCTATCGCCGCGCCTTCGCTATCGCATGCGCCATCCTTGCCTTCGGTCTTCTCGTCGCCATTGGTCGCTACCTTGAGGATAAGCTCCGTAGGCGCAAGAAGGCTGGGCAAATCGACGACCTCTCTTCCAGTGATGGTGAGGCACCGACGTTCGTGCCTAGCGAGGATCAGCCTGCGCCAATTGTTGATGGCAGAAGACCTTCGCTCACCGTTCGCTAACATTGTGTATGAGAATGCAAGATTTGGGAAGTCCACGTCACTCATTGCTATGGGGAAGAAGTTGAGGTGATCTGTCATATTGTGGAGGCACTACAATTCTATGATGCGTAAAGATCGTCGTTCCCTTGATCCATCAACGCTGCCAATCAGATACAAACACAAAGGATGGATCAAAGTGACCAGCTCATGAATGTCAGAATGATCCCCGTGTCCTTCTTCGCGTCATGTACTTGTCGTGCACTTGTCCTCCACTTGTCATCCACTCATCATCCACTCGTTATTCTCGGTTTTCCAGCATAGATCCTGAATGTAAATGACACGTTTTTCGAATCCTTCCAACAAGTACTCGCATTCAAGCCACTTGGATGCCCCCTCCCCCATGTTGCAAGTTACAGTGATATGAGTTCTGGAAGCGCGGGCGTCGATTCGTACATTGATTCTGCTAGAGGGCCATTTTCAGAGTCGAAAGTCTCGAATATATCCCAGCACACATGCCATAACCTGAAGTGGGTAACTGTAGTCTGTAGAAAGATGGACAGGGGAGGATACGGGCTGTTTTTGGCATACACTGACGAGATGTTTATATCCATGCGCTTGAGGACAGTGAACATGGACAACAGTGAATCACAGATACGAGCAAAGCTGCGTCGAAGCGTGGAATATCTTAACGTGTCAGTGGAGCGCTCGAGCAACGCCTCCATGGGTGGTGACAGGTCCGGTTTACGACTTGGAAACCACCCATACCTATCGCCTGAGAAGTACTCGAGTAATTGACAGCTTGAGATCATTGCTCTCAGTACATCAGGATGGAAATGACAACTCCGTAGGTGGAGCCGACGAATGTTTGAGATAGCAGATCCGAACGCAGGTCCATATTCACCTAAAGGCATGTAGTAAGTCTGCTCGTAACGACCGACGTCGGTGCTGCCAATGTCGAGCCCTTCTAGACTAGGTAGATAAAGAACAGTGTGATGTTGGTCATGTACTTCGGGAAATAGCCGAGGGATACATGTCTCAGATGCTGGAAAGTCTGTGCCTGGCAAAAACATATCTAAAGTGAGCGACCCGGAAGGGAGCCGTCCACAACCTGCGTAAGCTGATCCGGGTTCTCTTCTGTAGCAAGAAAAATCTCATGGCCCAGAAGCGCCCTCGTACTGAGATTGTGTGGTCAGTCGCCGGAACGTCCTCTGTTACTCAGCGCCGCATGCCCCATAGAACTCCTACCTTTGACGAGCTTGTATGTATGTACAGACCCGCACGCATCTGCGTGTAGCCATATCCTTGCTATTCTGGGGAGGCTGTTCGGTTACCATTATCACAGGAACCCCTCTAGCACATCATCATTGGAACTCTAGTAAGCGTCTCGATAAAACCAATGACATCATTCATCTGTTCTATCAATCTTGTTGGATCACGTTTGTAACTGGACGCAAAGTGCTTCTCCGTCTGGCTTTGTCCAGCCAATACATCAGCTTCTAGAGGTTGATTTGCAGACCCAGCGTAGCGTTGAGTGTGGCCTTTCCATAGAAAGGCTCAGTACCAGCGTTACCAACGTTAACGTAGGTGCTGTCAGTGAAAACGCCAACCTTGACGAGCGCCTCCAACCAATCCTTGATGTCGCCGGAGAAAGTGCCAGTAAATTGCTTGTCAGGCAGCAGACTGCTAACGGTGATGCCAGTGTCGTCGTTCTTGCCCTGGTACAGCTTCCAGCTAGTACCGTACAGGTCGCTGATGGTAGCCTTAGCCCCAGCAGTCCAGCCGATGGGCAACTGGCCGCCAGTGTACTCGAGCCACAGCATGAGCTCTTGGGCGTTGCTGGAGGTGGAGTCACCCTTGGTGTCGGAGGTCATGAAATCGAAGCAAACGTTGCCCTTGTAGGCGGTGGTGTTGGTACGGGTCCAGTCGTAGGTAGTAGGGATGGATTTGATAGCTGAGAGCTTGGTCTCGAGGTTTTGGGTCAGACCAATGAAAGAGTAACCCTTGGGCACGTTATCGCTGTGCAATATCAGTTAGAACCACTCTTCAGTATTTGTCGGTTTCGACTTACGTCGACTTGACATAGTCGATGTTCGACACAGCGCTCCAGCTGATTTGCTTGTTGCCGTCTGAGCCGGTGGCAACATGATCGTAGTTAGTGCACTGAGTGCCAACGGTCAAAGCCTGGTTGTACATCATGTTGTAGACAATCCATGGTGTGTCAGTCAAGACAATACTGTCAGAGACACCGCACAGGGAAGTTGCCTTCTGCTTGGTGGTGTCCGAGATGACCATAGGCTGCGGCGCTGGCAGCGCAAGGATGGGGGCAACCAGCGCCAGCGAAAGAAGGGCCTTAGTGAACATTGTTGCAAGGAGCAAGAGGCAAGGAAAACGAGTGTATGAAACGAATGTGAAGATATCGCACAAGCAGAAGCTGTTTGGAGCAATGCACCTTGATATTCCTTGGGACGCATGGATAGAACGGGTATGTGACAGGGGGCGCTAGTAAGCGAGATGTGAATCATTTCCCCGAATGCGGGTTGCCAGGCACTGAAACGCGCTACAATCAAGATCGAAACTCGCTATGGGCGTCCAGAACAAGGTCATCTCCGATACAAAGCCGCATCTCCCGTTCCTTAGCGGCATCTCCTTCCGCTCCGTTGCAAGTGGATTCAGCCGTCATTGTTCGCACTCAAGTTCTTTCTCCTGGTTTTGCAGACCGGTCCTCAATGCGTCACTTGCACTCTTCCAGACAGCGTCATCCTCCCAAGCCAGTTTGTAGGACCTCCATTCTAGCCAGTCTTCAGCTCTGGCGTTTTCGGTATCGAGCAGGCCTGCAGCGACGTCGACAATGTGAGATCTCTCGGCGCAGATGTAACTCACAGCAGCCCCACAGGTGCTACAGAACGTCCGATCGACACCCTTCGAGCTCGAGTAAGCTTTTGCAGTGCCAAAGATGCCGTCGACAGGGTATGGTGAGCCGTCAGCTAGCGTGATTTCTTTACGTGTAGGGAAGATCCAGGAGATTACGAAAGTTGAAATGGAGAGGCGGCACGAGTTACACACATCGTGGATGGCTAACCACTTGTTTTTGTGCTTGCGTACGTTGTTCTCGTCGATCTCGGTGAACGTTTCATGGCCAGTCGGTCGCGAGATGTAGAACTCCATACCACCACAGTGACAATGAGCATGCAACTTGTCCTGTCCTTGCGCAACGGCGCTTTCGGTTATCGACTTCCGCTCTGGAGGATGCCATGGAGCGCTCCTGTCTGACCATGATTCAAATAGCCCCAGCTCCTTCCCACCTATGTTCTGCATCAGCGGAGCAAGCCCTCCATCACCGGTGCTTCCAACGAACACATGACCAGCAAAGCCCCACACCTCCTCTTCCGCATCGACTGAGGGCGCCGAGACGAACCATTTGGTTGTGTCACCTAGCTGCGCAGAACCGCATAGATGAGCGCCACAAGTAGAGCAGAAGAACCGTGTAAGATTTTCCGAGCTCTGATATGCTGTCAGGCTAGATAGATCGATCTTTGGTTGAGAAATTACGGCTCCAGCAGTGAAGTATGTACCGGTGGAACGACGGCAGACACCGCAGTGGCAGAAGTGAACTGGTATGGGCAACATGGCAGTGGGTACCATGAAAGATAGCGTTGAAGCGCCACAGTGGCATCTCGCATAAAAAGTGCGTGTTTCGCTATCAGCTCCCTCGATACATGGCATTATTGATGTTGGCAGCGTGTGGATGCTCAGAGATGTGGTTGCCTTGATGTCGTGGCAGGAGTGCCCCGCATTCCGCCAATTGGAGTCATGTTGTTCGCACAACTCGTATTTGAGAGTCAGCAGCGTCTCACGGCAGCGTGAACCTTTGCAGGGCGGCGTCTCGGCTATCGTGATGCTCAAAGATTGGTGTTGACGAAAGGAATGCGACGCGTCGGAGTCTCGGGATCTCCCAGGGCTGACAAACCTGACTCGTTTCATCAGCCCTATCACGGTTTCCTGACATGTGAAGCCCTTGCGTCATAGTGAGCACCTCAATATACAGTGTCTCGACGTCAACGCGACTTTTCGCGCCCAGCTTCAATCGATTCCAAAGCTCTTCACAACACACTTCAACAAATTGATTACTCCTTATCTGACTTTCAACCACCCCAGGAACACTCTCGACAGCAAACCACGACAACAACCGCAATAATGGCGTCCTCATCTCTCAACTACCCTCTTCTCTCCATTCCAGTGTACTACGTCTTCTCTCTCGTTCCACACATCTATGCTGGTAGTATCTTGAGTGCCAATGGCTACCAGGTCAACAACGCGAATCCCAAGGCTTCTCTGTCGCCCGATGCGATAAAGGGCAAGGTTCCGGACGCTGTGTTTCAGAAGTACCAGCGCGCCGAGAACGCGCAGAGCAACAACCTGGAGCAGCTGCCACTGTACGCCACTGCAGTGCTGGCCAGCGTTCTCGCTGAGAGGGTTACTGCGACTGGACTGGGCAAGACGACCGCCGGTGATGATGTTACTGGGTTGACTACTTTCATTGTAGCTTTCATGGCTGTTCGGTCAGTACCACTGAGCTTCTTAAGTCGATGGAAAGTGCTAATTTTTTCAGTGCTGCCTACGTCGTCTCCTACATCAACATCGCCGACCACAGCAAGAGCTTCATCCGCAGCACACTCTGGGCCATCGGTGCTGGGCTCACTGCGTACCAGATCTACAAGGCTGCTTCGCTACTTGGCTAGAGGTGTGGAGTCGAAACTACGCATAATGCAGTGAACGTAAGACAATGGTTAGAGAATAATCATCAATACTACGAATCCGAGATACTCCCGACAGCCTTCTATGTTTCTCCCTGGTTTGCCGACGAACGCTTTTTCGGATGTTGCCAATGAACGCTTCTCCAGATGCTGCCGATTAAGCTTTCTCAGATGTCTCACTTGCTCTGGGTGTCGACCTGATGATTAATGTCCGTCGTTTGTGCCAGTCCGTGTCATTAATCTCTACTGTGTTTGCTGGTAGCGTTGTGTTCTCCGGCATTGGCAACCCCCCCCCTGCTTTGTTATTTTCCGTTAGCTTTTAGCATGCTATCTTCACTCCGTCGTTTCCCACATCATTGAACAGAAGCCACGAATAATCAGCTAGGTATCCCGTAAATGATCGAAAATGCTCATTTATCTTGTAGATGCGATAGATTGTCGCTTCCATGATCATGTTGGACTCGCCTGAGTTACCGTCTCCACAATGTCGCTTCTGTAATCGCAACTGCTAGGTAATGATCTCGACTGCAGTCGCCCTCCCACAGCATCTCCACACCATCTTCTTGTTGATCACTCCACATCGTCAGATTTCTTGTCTGAGCTCTATAAGAGGCAAAATGTAATTACTTTACGGATTTTGTCCGCTGCCACTGCCACTGTCATCAGTAACGGTGTCGGAGTCAATTGGAGTAATAGAAAACCTGTACTCGACAAAGTCAGCCAAGGGGTATTGCAATGATGAAGCTGTGCAAGGTCTTACCCATCTGGTGCTACTGTTGTTGTTCAGTCATCATCCGAGCCTTCGTCCTCACTCAAGCTTAGATCATCGTCATCTCTATCGCTACTGCGTTAGCTCTACATGATTCATGAAATCCGCAGGTGCGATGTTCCTACCGTACCGTGCACGGCTCAGGTAATCCGGTATGTCAATATGCAGAAGTGTCATGACACTGGATATCGCTTCATAATACCAGACCTTCGCAACACATTTAATGAGAGCGTGCCCGACCTTGCGCTCATCGGCAAGATGATCATATAGAATCTTGGATTCTGACACCACTCGGCTCGCGTGTATCTTTCGTTGCCAAACTATCGGAAATGGTAGTAGAATCGATGTGGTGCGTACGGAATACCTTGGTGTAAACTTACGTCGAATTTTAGAAGAGAGCTCGCAGAACGTTTGATCGCCCGTGACTTTCAGCCAAGTGTCTTCAAAGTCCTCGCGGACTATACCCTCGTGGTCCTTAGCAACAGTGAAAGAAGTCTGCGCCTGCCGGTGCGGCAGTTCGTACTCACGGTGCTTGGCGGTACAATCAGTGAGATAGTCAACCTTGTTGGCATTGCCCATATAGCGGCAGTAGGCTAAGATCAAGGCTGAGTGCGACTGTACACAGCGCTGAGCAAGTGTTCGAAGCTCATGCTCTCTTGTGCTGGATCGTTTTGTCGCGCTGTGATCGTAATTGGGGTTTGCTTCATTATCAACTGCATCAACAGAATACTTAGATGATGAGCTGTTGGCGCGCACACTTGACTAGCGGAGCCATTCGGCGGCCTTCAGCGGAGGCGAGCCACTTCATGCTGGCTTGCGATGGTCGTCCGTGTAGTGCCTAGAATTAGTTTAGGCGCTCGGTAAGATGAAGATATGGAAGGGTGTGTTAGAAGCTCACGGAAGTAAGTCGATCCAAAGTAGGTATAGCGGCTAACGCAAGCATTGGTGAGCGACAAAGTTAAAGTGAAGGTTGGTTGACCGACGGTGCGCTGCGCTATAACGCAACATTCCAAGATTGTGATGCCGTGTGGGCAAAGATAGCTATCTCTGTTCACTGCGAATATGAAGGGTGTGTTCTGCTTGGACTCCTGCACCGTACCTGCCTTGGAAGAACAGACGCTCTAGTCACGCGACCACCCCCCAAACCCTGCTCTACAAAGCACGAGTCTGCTTACCACGATTCGCCCCAGCAACGATGATTCTTGACTGACTGGATCGGCCTTGTTGATTTGTTCTATAACCGCATCTTGTTTGAGCCGAGCTGAAGTCTGCCAGGTTATCCAAGGTCCTACTTGATACTGTCGCTCGAATCATAATTGTCATCGTAGTGAAAACCTTCTATATATAGCTTATCATAGCCTTCGCGAGTCTCTTGCTTGGCTTCCGGAAAGACTTGCCAGCTTGATATCAGTCTGACCCCAAGGCTCTTACCACCTCTGTTATCTCGAGACAATCGATGAAGGCATCGACAGTGGAAAACTAGTCCATAGCATGATCGTACAGTGGAGATGAGTATATTGTTGAGCTCCTTCCGGATCTTCAAAAGCGTGCTTGTGCTGTCAGCTTTGCCATAATTGACTTCCTCTGGCGTGGCGACGTTATCTACGAACCAGATGGCGTTATCGCTAGGTGTGTCTGCATCGATGGTGATGAGGGGAAGTAGTCAGGCTCGCCATCGTGGCGAGGGGTTGCCTGACAGATCTCGAGGTGGGACGGAGAGGCCCATGAGCGCTTGTCTGTGATGAAGAGCTGGTACCTGGGGTGGGGAGTTATGATTAGCCAAAACTTCTCATATACTGTAGAAAGTGAGGCTGGTCTGAGGTCTGCGATCAGTATGGCATGGATGAGTTCTTTGGGCTCGTCAACAGCGCCGTTGTGAATCATGTTCTCATTCAGCTGCTGGAAAGGTGTCCTTTGCGGGAAGCAGGCAATGCGCGAGTTGAGACATTGTCTTGGCCTCAAATGCCCTCCTTTAGTGGTGTGTCTGGAGCCTTGGAGGTATGATGTCAGGTTAGAACTTAGTCGACGGGTAGCGGGTACATCTGCCGCACATCCTCGCAGCACACACCAATGTTATGGAAGCACTGCTGATATGGCTTATAGTCCTGGTAGCAGCATAAACTACGTGGGTTGAGATGCTTGTTGTCAATGCCGCGATAGGTAAGTGACAATGACGTGTGACTTCGTCAGTGGTCAAAGCCAGTCATTGGTAGTCATCGCAGCGTGAACATACTCCCTGGAGTGCATCAAAGACGAATCTCGACGAATGGAAGCTCTTCGAACCATGTCTGCGTTTTCACAGGCCTTCTCTGAGATGCAATTGGTGTCGAGGTAAATGACCGGATGCGTGTCGTGCGTGGCTGTTGACAGCCGTGAGACCCTGACAGCCAAAACCGGAAAGTTCTCCACATACCAACGCATGAAGCAGGCAGGCATGACAGGTGCCAGCAGTCTCACACTGCACGGTCGAATGTTCCTGCATGCAATGTTTGCTGTCTACACGAAGATCGTCTCCACGCCCGCGTATTGATTTCAACGAGGTCGCGCCGGCACACCCCTGACCTGGCAGCCATCCCAAAATGGTTGCGGAGGGTTCGAGCACCTCCGCTAGTGACGCTGCCAGCAACAAAGCTGCTGCGAATATCTCAAGAGTGCCCGCCAGTCCCCAGCAGCACTCGCTGCCGCCGCCGTCCTCGCCCTCGTCGGCTATCCGCAGAAAGATGGCCTCCAGCGCGCCCAAAAAAGACCCTGTGCCGCCGCGTCGACCCGCTGCAGCGAGCGGTACAACAGCCTCGGCGGGTGCCCGTCGGCCAGCAGCTGCGTCGACAACAAACACAACAACGCGCCCGCCGTCAAGCGCGTCGAAGCCGCTCGCCAGCAGCACATCACGCCTCGCCGGGGCTGGATCGAGCCTCAACAAGCCGCCGACACGTGCACCCGCAGGTGCAACAGCCAGACGCATTGGATTGGGGACGAAAAGCGCCCAGGGTGATGCAGAGCCGGAGCCGTCGTCGCTAACCTCAGGGGACGAGAACAAGAAACCCGCCGTGCGCAGGACCATTGGAGGGGCCAGCGCAGCAGGCAGGGCCACACCTTCCGAGAGGAGGTCAACCGTTGCGCCCTCCACGACTGCTGCAAAGCGTCCGTCGACCGCTTCACGGCCCAGCGCTGAGCATACAGCCACACGCGCAACACCACGCACATCTCTGGCACCCTCCACCTCGAAACCTACAGCCACACGGCCTGCCGTCAGTACACGGACCCCGCAGCACGTCGTACCGAAAGCACCCGTCTCGACCATCACTCCCAAGACGCCTGTCGCACACGCAAAGAAGCTGTCCATCAACTCTATCACGTCACCCACGAAAGCGTCTCCAGCAGAAGGCCTTGCGTGCGTATCTCCACTTCTCCCACCTGCCATTACTAACGCACACACTAGGTATAGCCCCATCGACGTTCCACCGAGGAGCTATGGCCCACTCAAGGACAAAGCTGCATCCGATGCCGAAGTCGAAGTCAAGAAGACCATCCCGTTCGGCCCTCTCAAGGCCGGTCTACCAAAAGTAGGCGAGGAGGACAGACGGCCCGGCACCGCTCCCAGTGGGCCTGCAGAGGTCGACGAGGAAAGCAAGCGGCGCAGCATAGCGGTGATGCAGGATTTTTTCAAGGAGACTAGTCTACGCGAGAAGCTCCAGGAACAGTGCGACGACCTCAACCGCGAAGTCGACCGTCTACAAACCACCAACACGAAGCTGAAGAAGCAGCTGATCGATGCGCAGACAGCTATTGCCGAGAAGGACAAGGCTGTTGCTGGCCAGGGGGGAGACTCGACTGGCTGGGACGAGAAGAAGCACAACACCATTGTCGATGGCATGGAGAAGAAGTTTGCGCTGGAGACAAAGTTGCTGGAAGAGCAGAAACAGAAGCTGAAGGAGGAGAAGCGTGTGGCACAAGAGAAGGAGGCTGTTGAAGCTGCCAAAGCCGCTGAGCTCCAGCAGGTGCTAGATGATCTCAATGTGGAGCTCGAGCGGCAAGGCCGCGAGTGGGACGCCGAGAAGCTGCAGCTCGTCGAGCAGCGTGCAAACATCGAGGCTCTTACCAAAGAGGTGACAGTTCTAAAGGAGGAGCGAGACACCCTCTCAGCTGACCTAGCCACCGCCAACAGCACCCTCGAAAGCCTACAAACGAAGCTGGGAGACCTCGAGAAGAGTCACTCCGAGGAAGTGCAGGTCCGGAATGACGAGATCGACACCCTAACCAGGACCGTGGAGACACTGCGATCGGAGGTCACGGCGGCCGAACAGCGACACAGCGATGCTTCTGAAGAAGCCAAGCGGTCTCTCGAATCGAAGTCGTCAGAATTGTCCAAGGTCGTGGAGGAGTTACAGGCGAAGATGTCCTCCTTGCAGCAACAGCATACAGACGAACTCCGCAATAAGGACGAGGCGATCGCTTCCCACATGCAGACCGAGAAGGAACTGCAGGAAGACCTTACAAAGCTACAGCAGCGCGCTGATCAGACTACCTCGGACCTCGAAAGCGAACGTACCGCGCACGCCGAGACCTTAAAGGCGAAGATTTCTGAGATACAAGAGAGCAGCCAGAGTGACCTGAAAGCCAAAGAGGCGGACATTGCCAATCATCTCAAGTCGATTGAGGACCTGCAGAGCCAGATCACGTCGCTGCAACAAGGAGAGACCGACGGCGCCAGAGTGTCGCAAGAGCTCACTAAGCAGATTGAAGAACTCAAGAATGCACATGAGGAGGCCATCGGGCTCAAGGAAGAGCAGAACGAGGAACTTACTCAACAACTGGAGGCTATCAACGACCAGCTGAGCTCAGACGCTACTGAGATCGAACAGCTGAAGGAGGAAGCTGATAGTCTCCGCAAGACCGTCGAATCACTTGAACAGACGTCGCAACAAGATAACGCTCGCCACACGACGACACTTGATGGTTTGCGTACCGAGCTCAACGAAGCAAAGAAGAAGGCAGACTCATACAAGGCGGATCTGGACAACGCTCAAGACAGGCACAGGCAGGATCTTCGCGTTCTTGGCGAAGATCATGATGCTGAGATTGATTCTCTGCGCGCTGATCTCGAAGGCGATGCGAAGAAGCGCCTCGACAAGCTCCAAGCCGAGTACGATGCACTTGTCGCCGAAAAGAACGCTGTGCTTGAAGGCCATGAAAAGAGCCTGGCAGAGAGAGCCAAAGAGCTTGAGGAGACGAAGAAGGAGATCTCAGGCCTGAAACAGCGCTCAGGCTCAACATCGCAAGGTCTCGATGAGGCGATCGCCAAGCACAGACAGGTGCTCGATGAGAAGACCGCCCTCGCCGAGGCCCACTACACTGCGCAGAAGCAAGTTGCCGATCTAGAAGCTCAAGTCAAAACTCTAATCGAAGACAATCAACTTATTGGAGAGTTGCAGGCGCAGCTCAACGCGTCGACGGAGGAGAACCAGAGCATGAAAGAAGCTCTCTTGAGGGCGGAGTCTACTGGCGAGGATCTTCAGGCCAAGCTTGACGCTCTGAACAAAGAGAAGCAGGCTATCGAAGAAGACCGTGACAAGACAGAGCAGGCTCTCGTCAAGATCCGAGAGGAGCTTGATGATTCAGTTCAGAAGCAGCAGGTCCTTGAACAACAGCGCACAGCTCTGGAGAAGTCAATTGTCGATCTTGAAGCCCAACACCGCACACTCTCCGATGAGAAGACTGCAATGGATGAGTCGCATGCTCGTACCGTCGAAGCCTTGAAGGCAGATACGGAGAGCGTTACGATGCAGGCTCTCAATGAGCTCCAATCGAAGCACGACTCCTTGCTCGAAGAGAAGAGGAAGGCCGAAGACTCGCACGCAGCTGAGCTCGGGGATATCCAAACAAAGTGTGACAGTCTTGTTGCACAGCTGTCAGACATTGGAAAGAAGCTTGAGGAAAGCACGACTCATCATACTGCAGCAGAGGAAGCGCACGCCAAGGCACTTGATAAGGCACTGGAGTCGCAACGTCAAGAGATCGAACAGAAGTATGTGGTACTCCTAGAAGAAGTTCAAGCCGATGCGACGAAGCTTGAGCAAGAAAAGACTACCGCTCTTGCAGACAAGCAGTCACTCGTCAACGAGCACGAAACTACAAAGTCTGAACTACATGCCCAGATCGATGATCTCAAGCATGAGCTTGCAGAAAAGGAAGAAATCGATTCGGCCGGCCTAGTGGAAGTCAGCAAGAAGTATGAGACACTTCTTACTGAACAAGCAACAGCGGACAAAGAAGCCCACGAAGCAGCCATCAAAGATCTTAGAGCTTCGCTCAGAGAAGAGTACGAGCGCGCCAAGCACGAGGCTTGTATGGAATTGGAGGATCTTAAGGAGCAGCTGGCCTCAAAAGAGCAGGCTGACTCGGCTGGTTTGGCTGAGGTTGCGGAAAAATACGAGTCTCTCTTAGCCGAGCAGTCCGCTGCAGACAAGAGGGATCACGAGGCTAGTATGGCTCTCTTCCGAGACTCTGCAGACACCGATCTCAACGAGACGAAAGAGCGGTATGAAGCTTTGCTTGCAGAGAAGGACTCCTTGAGCGCTGAATTCGAGCGCGCAAAGGATGAAGCATATGCCGAAATCGATGAGCTACGGCGAGAGCTCGCGAGCAGAGAACAGTCCTCTGCCACTGATGGCGCCGAAGCTACAAAGAAGTACGAGACTCTACTTGCTGAAAAGACTGCTGCCGATGAGGCCCACGAGGCCGCTCTTTCCGATCTGAGGCATTCGCTCAAAAGTGAGCGTGAGCAAGCTCTTGCAGAGCTTCAGGCTCAGAACAGCGCATTACAAGAGAAGTTTGCGAAGATGGACGAGAGCCATCAAGAGACTCTTCAGCAACTGAAGAGAGACTTAGAAGAAGGCCACTCTACCAACTCAGAGGCACTACGACGACAGCTGGAAAGCGCCCAGAAGCAGCATACCGATGCTACTGAGCAAATGGTCAAAGCTCATGAGGATGCCATCTCGGAGCTCATGGTCGGTATGCAGAACAGCGCGGCAGACGCTGTGCAGCAACTGCAAAAGGAGTTCGATGCCCTCGAAGCAGAGCTCGAGACCGTGAAGGCCAATCACATCGCCGAACTCGAAGCCATCCAAAAAGATGGTACCGACCGACAACAGTCGTACAATGACCTGCAATCGCGATTCGACAGGGCCGTTGCTGACGTCGAGGCATCTTCTGAAGACGTGAGACGACTCCAAGAAACAATCGAGGCCATCGAAGCCGAACGAGACCGAGCTTACAAGGCCGCCGTAGAAGCCGAAGACCGCATTGAGACGTTCAAGGGCGAAGTTGTCAGGAAGCATCTAGCTCGTGTCGAGCCTCTACAGAAAGAGAACACTGCTCTTCTGAACAAGATCGACCGCCTGCAGGACATGCTTGCAGCTGGCGACAGGATTGCCCGTGCCGCCGCAAGCATGGGCGAGAAGCGCGAGATGAATACATTGGCAGAAGAGTCCGAGGAAGAGCAGGACAGCTCTGCGTCTAGGACGTCCATCGACTCAGCACCGCATGTACCGCCCAAAGCGCCTCTCCGCAACGGCGCCGCCAAGGACGTCGTCGGTACTGTAAGTTTTCCCCAATGTTCAGATTGCAACGTGTAACTTACTGACCCCAGCAGTTGGCCGCCATGCAAGAGACTCTTTCTCAGCTCAACGCGCTGAACAACGATGCGATTGCCGAAAGCGAAAGGACCGCCCAGAGACTCACAGAGCGGGATTAGAACTTCCTCCTCTGGTGGGAGATGATGGTTTGGGGTAAGGAGATCTAAGAATCGGGTTTCGGACGGAGTAAGCGCTTTGTCCACGTCTCGAGCAAAGAGGGCAGACACTTTCTGTGATTTTTAGTGTGTATGTGTGATTATGAGCGTTATGGCTGCGTATACCCACTCAATGCATTTGTTGTCTTTCATAGCTTGGCATGAATCTGGACTGCATCTTCTTTTAATCTGTGCTTGGTACTCGTTCGATAGAAGCTGCACCGGCATCATCGTCGCAACCTGCCCACTGCCTTCTTCCACGGGTGCTCTACTCGACCACGTGATGCCTTGCTTCTCGACCTGGGCATCGCTTCAACACTTGATCCGACTTTTGCATGCAAAGAGTGCTGCTTCTCAGAACTCGTCCTTCCTGAATGCACTGGAATATGCGATGCAGCGGGTTCTTGGGTTGTAAGATGAAATAAGGTGCCTTCCTGTTGCGGCGTGGGGGCCAAGTGCAGATAAGGCTACTGCCTCATGCGTTACTCGTCCGTCAACTTTCCACCATTCACCTCTCGCAGTGAACGCCTCGCCGCTCGCTGTGCGGCGCAGATCTAGACACGCTCACCATCTCCGACTGACGTGCCGTGCTCTTGTGGATATTTGCGTGCCCTTTTGAACACGATGTAGACAAGGGCAGGCGAGACGCGCCGCAAGTCGCGCGACCCGCAACAGTCAAGACAGCGTGCAGCGTCGTAATGATCAGGCCTCGAGACCACAAGATTCAGTCACCACTGCTCAAATTGGAGTTCTCCAGGACTTCATGCGCCCGTTTTACGACTCATGCTGCGTCTGCCCGGTGACTCGACTGGGCAAGCAAGTTGCTCCGATGCTGACGTTCGCCACCGTCTCCCGCTGCCGCCCGCTACATGGTGAGGCTGAACGGCCGCTTCGAGACACCAGCGCAAAGCCTCAGAATCCGCGTACATGCCATTGGACGAATATGAATATAGGCAGAAATCGCTGACCACCCCCGAGATGACTGTCAACGTCCCTGCACGTGGCTGCTGAGCTACGTGTAAAGCCGAGGCCGCCCCGCGCATATGCTCTACATTCAACCTCTAACAGCTTTCCTAACAATACAGTCCCGGTGATTATGGGCAAGATTAGATTCGACCAATGCGCTACACAATATAGGAACAACGCGACGCTTCAGTCACTATGGCGCTGGGATGGAACTATCGTCGGCATCGATCGTAATTACACAACACAGATCTCACGAGAAGGATGCATCCACGTCTGCGGTGACGGCATCGACTATTACCCTTGGGCAGATGTATCAGGCACCATCACAACGTGGATCTTGCCAGTCGTTGGCACTCTTCTGCAAGCGCCATTCGAAAGCAATGCTACCAAGCGCACGTTTCTTGCCATTGCTAGATGGGTCGGATCACCAATCGCATCTCTCAGCTACGTCCTCTGGAATATCAAAGTTTCCGCCAAAGCTGCGCTGATGGTCGATATGGCTGTCAAGTACGACGAAAGGCCGGAACTCGAGTCAGACTTTGGGAGTATTCGCGACTCCATGTACCTTCTCCTGGCCATGAACCAGTATACATTGAAAGATGAGGTAGTGTCGAGCTCAAAAGAGGCAGAGGGACTATTGCGCATTGTGCTGTTCAGTAAAGATCTGAAGTTGACAGACACCAAAAAGACTTTACGCCAGATGCGCAGAATTCTGGCCCGCGAACTGCGAGAGATGCGTAGACGCGGTGCAGTACCCGGTAAGTCGACCGTGAGAGTATTGCGGTGATTCTGAATTGACTGAGCGTAGTCTTTGTATCTACCATGTGGTTCCTTTTCGCATTTGCACTCTCGATACAGGCCGCCTTTGGCGACCTTGGCCAAAATACGACCGCTCACGATCTGGCATTGGGCTGTCTTCTGGCCTGGTTCCCGATCCTAATCATGGGATCTATAGTCGACCGCAACCCCATCGCATCCGAGGCTATCCGGAAGAAGCTTAATACCTTGGTCGACCATGTGCGCCATGCCCTTAGAGACAAGCAGCACCGAGACGACTTCATCTATTCATTCAAGGATCAACCCAACTTTGAAGAGCTCAAAGCTGAAGTGGGACACCTTGCAACATTGTCGGTCGGCGGGGACATGAAGAACTTCTTCCAGGAGTTTGCTGGGCAAGCTCGTGTGCGATGGCATTACGGTGCTGCTCATCCCATACTTTCGGACATCGAAAACTGTTACATTGCCGATAAAGGTCGCAACTGGCTGGCCAACGAAACCGAAGCTCGCGCGAGCCTTGTCACGGGACGTAGCAACGATGAAGGGCTTGTGTGGTTCGACATTCGCGAGTTCTGGCAGATTGCTAGTGCTGTGATCATCGTGGGTGGGAGCTGTGGTGGGGCCTTCATTCTCAGCTACTTCACGCCAACCGTTGGACTTGGTTGTCGCAGCGGTGGGTACACCATCTTTTTTTGCATATCGCTTGGTTTGCTGATCATGGAGATGACTGTCTGGTTAGTGTTGTCACCATACAAAATTGATAAGTGGCCTTGGATCGCTAGAGCAGAGGGGCGATTGAACAGCAATGCGACTATTAACGGGTGGGGCAACGGAGCCCATGCAGGCTGGGTAAAGTTGAAGAGGCGAGCCTCCAGTTTCTTGCTCAATACTGAGAACCTACTCATCAAGACCATCGTTCGCATCACGTTGCTCCTACCTTGGAACAATAAAAGGACTGTCAAGGCGAATGTTGAAGGGTATCTGGAGAATTTCGCGCATCGCCGCCGCAATATGGGCACACAGAGGCGATGGGAACTCTTCTTCTTCCGGCCAGTCGAAATCTTCAATGCAGTCTGGCTTGTGTACATTGTCCTAGCGCAGACTTTTGGTTGGTAAGTGCAACACCTCGGGTATCACACGTTCCTGCAGGGTGAAACACTAACTCAACGAAGGTACAAGACATGCAATTGCGTCACCAGTAATTGGGCAGGGGCTGGCGGCTACCTGGACTTCAGCGTACAAGACACCTCGAATAGTGAGTGGGTCTTGTATTACTGGACCGCCGGGACCGTACTTACAGCCTCTGTAATGTTTCTTTCCCTGTTCTACATCACAGTCGAGTGGTGTCAGCAGTCGTTCTTGTCAACAGAAGACTATGAAGATGCCATGCAAGGTCTGCGCATGACTCGTTCGTACCGGCAATACACATATTGTGTTCGGGTAGCGGCTAGGTTCGTCGCTCAATTCACACTAGAGCCTCTGGAATGGCTTGCTTTCAAAATCGGTCTCATCAAAACCACCCAAAACACTTTGGTGTGGACTAAGACGCATGACTGGGATCCACCAATACCCAAGCTGATCAGGCTGACCAGTCACACTGCGACTCCTTCAATTGAGCTGACCGACCTATCTGATGTCCCATTAGGTGGTCAACAGGCTCAGGAAACGCCAGCACTGGCGCACTCTTTGTTCCCACCAGCCATACCCATGGGTCGCCCACGCACGGCAAGCGATACCTCGCTTCATTCTCCATATCGACCGGACTATGAGTACAGAGTTAGCAACGACTCTTTTGCACCACTCATTCGACGTCCATCGGAAGCACACCACATAGGTTATCGTACGGATTCTCTATCAAGCGATGAGCATCGCATGAGCGTGGACCACATTCGCATGCCCATATCGCCACCAGATGATCAAATACCGTTCAGCGGATGGCTTGGGCTGAATGCGGCTTTGCAACCACGTCATGCATACAGACGGGCGAACTCAGATTCTGGCAGCCCGCCGTTCGACCTACCGCATCCGAATCAGGAGGCCTTGGGAATACACCTAGAGGATCCAGACTTGGAAAGAGGCACGCCAAACTGAGCTTCAATGGTCTACTTAGCAGAATGTAGCTCTAACACTGGACCTTTCGCCTCTGCAAGAAGAGTTCCTTCCTTGTTGACAATGCGCAGAGGTGCTTCTCTGTCCTTGAGCACAGCCTCTCTTACTATACCTTGCTCATCCCACTGGAAATCGACAGCGCCACCACCCCTTAGCCTCAGACCCTGCACTCCGCCTTCAGCCATAATTTTCCACGCCGCAGGAATTGCTGGACCCAAGACCACTGTCCGGGTGCTGTCATCACCGAAGGCATTTGGTAGATCGACAATCAGCATGCTTAGTATCGCCCCACCGATACCATAGTTCGCATCAATCTGGAAGGGCGTATTGGTTGCAGAGTACATGGAGAAGCCGTTGTCAGCAATGTTCGTGTCAATTGCATAGCGCAGCTCGAAGTGCGCTCGTTCAGTGTTGTTCAACCGAGCCCAGCAGGCAGACCTCCAGACTTTCGCCCAACCTGCGTTTGCGTCCTCTGCGTTGCCTTCGCCGCGACTATACAGCTTCTGCGTAATTGCGTCTTGGATCGTGGCATTGCTGTAGCCGCCTTGGAAGGACGAAAGACTGTATCCGGGATGCCAGCCGACCAACTCGGACAGATGACGATGTGTGTCGTTGATGAAATCGTAGCCGAAAGAGTCTGGCAGCTTCCATTCCTTGATCTGACCCCACTCACCGATGTGGAAACCTTTATCAAGGTCGGCAAGCGAGCTAGAGACATTCGCCACAAAGGTCTCATCTGTCTCACCTCCGGCAGACTCCAAGCTCAGTGTAGCTTCAAACACCTGGTGGACTAGTTGCTGGAAATGCGCACATCCAAACGTCGTCGGCCCATGTTCGGGGCTGTTGCAGGGGTTGACAACCAGCGTTCCATCTTTGGAAAACTCATCGACTTGCAACTGACTCAGCCAAAATTCAGCAACACCTTTGAGCATCGGGTAGCCCTGTGCTTGCAGCCACGCGACATCTTGCGAATACGCGAAGTGGTCGAAAACATGCTGCATCATCCATGCCGCAGCAGCCGCATAGTTTGCCCATGACGCGCCGCTCTTCATCCCTGTATGTCCGAAGATGTTCATCTCGTCGTGTACGACCCATCCTGGCGCACCGTATAGCAGCCTCGCAGTCTCCTGGCCACGCGGGACCCAGTTGTCTGCCATATAATCCCATAAAGGCGACTGTAGATCTGTCAAGCCAGTTTGGTCGGCGGTCCAGTGGTTCATCTGGAGGTTGATGTTGGCGTGGTAGTCGCCCGACCATGCTGCGCCGAGACCTTCACTCCAGCGTCCTTGGAGGTTTGGTGGAAGGGAGCCGGGGCGGGAGGCGGATATGAATAGATAGGTCGCATAGTCGAAAAGCACACTCTCGAGATAGGGGTCGCCAGCTGTATCATTGGCATTGTATCGTGCGAGGAGCTCGGAAGTTGGCCTGCGTTTAGAGTTCAAAGGATCGCCGAGCGAGAGTGAGAATCGACTAGTAAGAGCGGCGAAGTCTTCAAAATGGCCCTTCCTCAGTCCGTCGAATGTCTTGGCCGCAGCAATCTGTGTCATGCTTTCGACAACTGCGCCCGGGTCCCTTCCACGGAAGGAGTAACCGAACTCAGCTGTGCCTTTCTTTGTATCGTAGTTTGTGCCTGCGCCTACGACAATCGATACCCGTTTCCCATGTGTCTCAGGAACTATTCTAAGCGTTCCGGTATTATTCACGCAGGATGTTTGAACATTTGAATCGGCTACGATGCGTGCAATCGCATCGTACCGCATTCCCTCCGGCGGACCTAGCTGCGTTACACCTCGCAAGCGCAAATGCGTCGTCTCGTTCCCGTAGCCACTTCCGTCAACACAAGTGGCGTTCTGTAACTCGGGCTCCACAAGCTCGTTACCAAGACGTACCTCCAGCGGCGGCAGGCCTCTACCCGTCGAGGTGATGGTGTAAACGCATACCTGGTCTGGGAATGAACAAAACGCTTCCGTTTGAACAGTGGTATTCCCAGTGCTGAAGAAAGTGTCGTGCATACCCTCGGCTAGATCAAGCCTACGCCTGTACTTTGTGATTGATTTGAAATCCGGGATGGAGATACTCAGGTTCCCTAGTACGCGGTAGGATCCATAGAACTGGTCATCACCCAGAAGCTCTGTCACGTTTCCCGTTCCGTTTTCGAAAATCCATTGCCGTATTCCGGATAAACTGCCAGCGACTGAGGTATTGGGGTTTCCACCCGTGTAGTTCGAAACCTCGAAGGGACCGCCAGACCATAGGCTGTCGACATTGAGAGTGAGCGTTTCGGAGAAGGGGGATGAGAGGGGTGAGCCGTGGATCAGAGCGCCTAGGCGACCGTTGCCGATGGGGTAAGCAGTGCGGATTATGTCGCTGCTATTTGCGGGCGTTCTTTCCCAGAGTGACTTCGCGTGCTTTGCGTTTGTGGAAGACAATAAGGACAGGAACGTGAGCCAGGCGCCATCGCGCAAGCTCAGAACTCTCATGTTAGCTGCAAGAATCCTATACGGAGCATATAGATGTACCTTTGGCTGTTATAGTTCCAGGAACAGCGGGGTACGATCACCAAGCCGGGACCACCGTGCTGTTGGGACGATACTGGGGCGATTTGCGGGGAAGTAAAGTGGTGTTGCTTGTTCGGGAAGGTTGGGAAGGGTGATCGCCGTTGAGATTCTCCGGAGGAAAGCTCGGGGTGCATTTACCCGGAAAGAGCTGACGTAGTACGTGACACGGACTTCCTCTACTGTCTGTTCTTGAACGCGCTTTGCTCATCGTAGGTTCTCCTCGCACTTCAATGAGAGCCATAGAGCAATACATAGATAGCATGGCAATCACACTAGCACTCACAGTGGAGGTGATGGAAATGTCGACGAGGCGCAAGGCGCTGACATGATAACTTTCACGTCCACAGCAGGTAGCACACATTGTGTCACGCGTCAATCAGCACCGGTGTGGTTCGCGCACCGCAGCCTTGATATTATGAGTTGATGTATGTTTGTCTGTTTGCTTAGCCTTTCGCAGACGACAACAATGGAACTGAACGACGCATGTTCGGAGCTTGCAGAGGAAGACAACACTGTTTCCATTCGTTTGCATTACATGCTAAATCTGGCGTGGCTATAGTCCAGCGTACGATAGCGAATGAAGTCTTCGAAGAACTCAAGCGGGAGTACTGGGCTCGAGATTGGAACTATGGACTTCTGGAAAATCGGTCCATGGAGCAATCCATTTGGGGGGGGGGGGTCATCTACTGGTATATGCGACGCTGACTAGTAGTCGAGGTAAGAAATGCAAGACCTCGCAATCAGCAGCTTAAAGTACGGGTGAAGGACCTCTCTGCGCTTTGTCGTAGTCCTTGGCTCCTAGGGTTTCTCGACGACAGTAAACAGCACTTTCCTACGAGCTGCACGACATGGTCTGCAAAGAAGTGCTCCGGCATAGCAGTCAACCTGGCTCACGACTACAATACT
Organism: Nothophoma quercina; assembly: GCA_021642125.1. Lineage (NCBI taxonomy): Eukaryota > Fungi > Ascomycota > Dothideomycetes > Pleosporales > Didymellaceae > Nothophoma > Nothophoma quercina. The sequence continues at coordinate 280,598 of JAKIXB010000024.1, forward strand.
GCAAGATGTTCCAGGACTTCCGGCAAGATGCATAAGAGCCTGGTGGCATCGCAATCTCGTCTTGCGATGTCCATTGGCCTGACGACATGTACTTCAATGACCGAGTATCGCTCGGGAGTTGCAAGAAGCGTGGTACAGATATGTCACTGGTCATCAGCTACCGAATCGTTACCGACACCATCGCAATACTCCCATTACGAATATCTGGCTTGTCGCCTGTGGCATCTTGGAACTTTTTACAGCTGGGTCGATGGACTCCTCGGTCAAGAGAGGGCATCCCCCTATGTTTCGTACGAGACATGGATCGATTATACGAGGCTCTACGGCAGTTACGCGAGGCTCACCTCCTGTTGACTGATCTGGCCGTTCACAACGGACACAAGCTGTTTCTTTACGACTACGCAGACAAACGAGAGCCAACTGGCGCCCTAGAACGTGAGGTCCTAGATCAGAAGAGTCAGATTAGTATGCAAACAGGTGCGTCGAAGAGTCAAGCTGAATATGACAATAAGAACATCTAATTACTGCGACAGATCTATGTAGAGCGTACAGGAAAAACATGCAGAGCTGGGAAGGTAACATTGTACCCAGGAGAAAACTGGGACTGTGGTAAGAACATCACACTGACGTTTGTTGCAGCTTTTCCTATAAGACTTTGGCGCCACCGTTTCTCTATTTTAGGAACATCCAGATTGCATTTGATTGGCACACATGCTTCAGACGGTACTTACACCTACTGTACCGCTGATCATGGTCTACCTAGTTAGATACATTGATCAATGCATCTCTCACACCGAGTTGCTCGAACAGCATCCTACATGTTGTTGATATCGACAATGAGTTGCCGACCGGCGTTTTTCCATCTATTCTTGGGCTTGTAGGCATAGGGGCTTCTCCCCACGCTTTCGAAGATGTTTGCTAACAGGTCTCGGTTCGTCAGGTCGCGTTGGTGATCTTAGCTTGGATGCTCGTTGTTGAGGAAGCCCGACGGGAAACACTAGCCTGCGCCATCGAAGGTGGTTGCTGGCCGGCGTCGGACCATTCGGTCGTGGCCTTGTAGGAGGGCGCGGCTTCTCTCCACGCTGCCTTCGAGATTTACTCACCGGTATTGGGCCGTCAGGGCGAGGCCGTGTTGGAGGACGGGGCTTGTTGCCATACTGATGAGGTCTGTTCACAATAGATCGCATTGGTAGTAAAGGTCGTGGGTGCGGGAAGATTGTATATGGTGTGCCGTTCACGGTCTGTGGTGTGGCGTTATCTCTGTCCATTCTAACTATTGTCGTCTATGCTGTATATGATACTTTGATACAGTGCCATGTTGTGTAATGCATGGACTTTATAGGTCTTGGATATCTGTGGCTGTGAAGATAGAGATATGTCGATGCTGCCGCATCCTTGGATGATCGAGGAAGTGAGGAGCTGAATGTGACTGTTGTCGTGAAAGTCAGGTCTCTGTGAAATCCTCATGGGATGTGACACAGATAGATTTCGCATCGATGTCGAGCAAGGTTGGTGATGACGAGGCAGAAGATGACTACTTTGGCTCAGAAGGAACTACTTGGAATGAGGTAACCAGACAATCACAAGTGAAATTTAATGCTACTGAAAAGTCCCAAATGGTGCCTTGCCATCAAGCTTGAAGCAAGCTCATGCTTCTGCAACTCTGTGTAGAACTCTAGCCAGCGATTGTCTCGGCCAACGTATACGTTGTTCTTGTCATTGGCAACCTTGACTTCACCCAGCTCCTACAAGGCGATTATAATCCCTCCGTCGATGCTTGACGAGCCTTCAAAGGCAGCATGCCCACTACCCCTACAGTGAACGGGCACCTGGTGAGCTGTGATACAAGTACGATAGTCGAAACTTATTTGGCGCTTGCAGGCTTAATAATACGGTACTGACTGACTTTCGCTTGTTGAGCCGACCAGTACGCGTCAGTGAAGGCGGTGTAGTTGGCTAATTTTTTTAAGATGAGCTCCAAAGCCAGGAAGGACATTCAGAGGGTGACACTAGCGAATATCAAGTAAGCGCGAAAATTGGATTCTGTCGTAGACTTACAACAACAAAGCACACTAAGTCGGAAGGGCGCTCTGACAGACTAGGAAGCTCAGGGAGAGCGAGAAGATTGACACCTTGCTTCAGGAGAGCTTCCGCAACATCGAAGTCAGCCCGTTCAAACAACATCCGAGCTGCGCAGATCGCCACGAATGCAGCAAGTACTGCTGGGCTAAGTGACTTCATGATTCAGGTGCGCAAGGTCGACCGATGGGAAGAAAAGCACAATCGAAACTTAGAGCAGGCCCTAATGCAGAAAAAGGATTGCTTGAGTGGATCTCACCTTTACATATACAGGATTTCTGCCGAACAGAAGATCGTGCCGAGGGACCCCCATAACGAAGACACCTAGATGCTGGCTCCTACTATGATCGTACCTCAAGTTGATGTAACACGACTAGCGGTGGCCTAGTGCAGGCAGGTCTTCACTTACGTTTCTGTGAAGTCGAGCCTGTTGGACACAGCGCTGCATTCCATTGCGGGGATGCGAAGGCACGGCTGCACCTGGGACTTGATAATGCTCTAAGTACGTCAGACAGGCAGATAGGCTCCGCCCTGCGAAGGTTACCGTCAAGCGTATCGTGGAGTTCGGACGTGTATCACGTCGAAGTTTGACAATTGAAGGATCGAGCAGGACGAGCGGCTTTCCAGGCAAGCCCTAGGAAGCGGCGATGTTGGGATTGAAAGGATGACAGGCATCTTTAGTTGTGGCGATCGATCCTAGCAGTTCAGCGACGGGTTCAGTCAGATTATGCTCGGCAGGATTAAATTGGTCGCCAACAGTCGCAGAGATGAAAATCCAGTGCTGTGATATGGAGTTGATAGATGACAGGCAGGGTTACAGGCGCCGTTACCAAGCGTCACGCTAACCTCATTCACGGGCGCCTTTTCTCAAATCGCACCCCTAACAATTCCATCAGCACCATCATTCTCAGCAGTCGAACCATTTGAGAGCGTATCACGTAGCCACTCAGCTATCAGACTAATCAAACAATGATGTTGATCATCACCTCTTGAACCTCCCGCACAACCTCGGCCATTCGGACGAGGCACTGAGACTTCTTGAAGGACGATGCAAGTATGCAGCGTCCGACGGCCAGCATGGCGTGATGGAGATCTGTGACGACTAAATAGCTAATTTTATGGCTCCTAATGGGACCGAGGCGACTGCTGATTCAATCTCGACGTCAATGAGTCGAGCTCACGACAGTGTTTCGCCACCCCGCACGTCCGGCACAGACTGAAGGACGTTCCTTGACAAAGAAGGGGAAGCCCTCCGGATCCTCGAGATCTACCAACGCGATCGTTCTGGCGAGTCAATCTGAATGGACGGAAAGAACCGCAGCATGTCCTTTAGACGTGTAGCTGGGCTCGCAGTTGTAAGTACATCAACACTGTCGCCGACGTTAAGTACGATGAGCAACTCTGAAACTTCACGCTCATTACTCTGGAACTTCTTTTACGAAAATACTTTACTTGCAGCCACTTCGTAACAATGCCTGTTGATGATGGCGGCATTGGACGCTCATTGGCAGCGAAGGGCCTGAGCGAGGCCGACATCCTTTGTACCGAGTATGCCATGATCGTGCTCGTTTCCATACTCATATTGTCTCGCCTGACATTACAAGCGGCTCGCCGTAAGAAGTTGGAGCCTCAAGACTTCTTCATCTACTTTGCCTACGCCTGCTTTCTGGGAGCCTGTGCTCTGTACATCAGAGTCGTACCGATACTTTTTGAGATCCGGGACGTCACGAACGGTGTCAGAGCGATGCCTGCGGGCTTCGTGCAAACGGCAGGTCTGACAGCAAGGCTTATATGGGTAGCTCAAATATGCTTCTATGGCTGCTTATGGTCGGTCAAGTTTTCCTTGCTCTGTCTATACAGGAAACTGCTGTCAGGGTTGCCATTGGTTTACATCCGCATTTGGTGGTCGCTGGTCTTACTATGCTTCTTGGTAGGTGTTCCTAGCGCCGTTAAGATCTTCACCTACTGATTTCGACATCTTGTAGACCTTGATCGGTTGTGTTGTCTCCAGCGTCACTTCTTGTAAGGACCTGCCGGCCTTTTTCGCGACCTCTGAGTGTTACTCTCCGGAGGAACTCAGAGCCCAGACTATCAGTTTGTATCTCTCCTTTGGACTGGATGTGTTTACAGATATACTTAATACGTTACCAAAGCTGTAGGGGCAGTACATCGCTGACACAGCGCTCCAGTCATGGTTTTGCCCATCCGTCTAGTGTGGAACCTGCAAATGCCTCGCAGAAAGAAAGCTGCAATCTGCCTGCTATTTGGCCTCGCCTTGGTCTGTATCGCCTTCGCAACCATTCGAATGATGCAGATCGGCATCAACGACAGAGGTCAGGCCAGTTCTCCCGAAGCTAAGTGGTTGGCTTTCTGGAGTGTGTTGGAACTCTCGGTCGGGGTCATAGTCGGCTGTTGTCCAGCCTTTGCTTCACTCATATGCGCACGTCGCAACTCGAAACGTGAGTCTTCGCGCGGATACCTGAAGCAGTCTGGAGAATCTTCAGGCGCAGGAAGTGCGGGTCTCCGGCTCAAGACCATAGTCAGCTTGAAGCCGAAGAGCACGGAAGGCAATACCGTGTATGGCCGCAGCCACAGCAGCCAGGAGCAGCTTGCGACTTCGCCTTTACCGATCACGATCACAACCGCTCTGCATCAGACCGAGAGCGTCACGGCACTATCTGGGAAGTCATGAGTACAGCGCCGGCGCTTGTCTATGACGTGATGAGCTCGCACTGTGCGTCTGTAACGCTCTGAAGCGTGCATGCATTGTATAGTGGAAAAGAATGGCAAAGTCGCAAGTGGAAGGATGAAGCGCTATATTTATAGCTGCATGAACTTTGTTTGTACTGATGATCTTCAACTCTATCGTGCCAACGCTACTCTGAAGTAGATCCCCATGCCAATCATGGTGCGGTGCAAACTCAAGTAGACGTCGACTTCACGTCGTCCAATAATGTGACAAGTTCTGAAAAAGGTTTGAACACAACTTTTGCGGTCAAGGGGGTTCTGCCATGGTAGATTAGCGCCCAAACTCGATAATGGGCATTCTGTAGCCTACTCGTGCCTCTCGTCAAACCCTATCTCACTCAGTGAAAGGAAGCTTTCCGCTCACGTGGTAGGCTCGACGGCGTTTGTTGTCCAGGAGCACCTCCTTCGCGGCGTTGACGGTCTGCATCATGTGCGTGGCAGCTTCCCTCTGTGCCTCAGCCACCTTGTCTGGGTGATGACCCACAGCAACTTTCTTGTAAGCCATCTTGATCTCATCGGCAGAAACCTTCCAGTCGCTGAGCCCCAAAACCCTGTACAGGGTGCGGTCCTTCGGCGGTGGCAGTGGGTTTGTAGAAGCAATGCGGGGAAGGCGTGCTGTGCGAGTCGAATGACGTGGAGGCGAAGATGTCGACGGTGACGGAGTAGTCGAAGGGCCACCCGGCGTTGGCGGATGTGTAATGTAGTATGGGAGAGGATCGTAGTTCTCAACATTGGCCCAGAGTGGATCGGAGCGCGAGAAAGGGAAAGGTCTGTCTGGCTCACGGGGAGAAGGATACGAGGCTTCGTTGCCGAGATTAGTTCTAACAGAAAGTGGAATGCGTGCGTTGGATTTGAGCTTCTTTGGCGACGGAGAAGGCGGGATGTTGACTGTATTTGCATCAATGAAGATGTCGAACTCAGCCCGTCGGCTGCGCTTCTTGCTCGGTATCGAAGACTGTAGTGGAGAGCTTGGCAGTAGCCTGGCTTGCTGTTCGATCTTTGCTTGGGCGCGGGTGTAAGGCTTTGCGGTAGAAAGTCCGGCGGTCCGGCGGTTGGCGGCATTGCTACGAGGGAGTGGTGTTTCGCATGCGAGCCTGAGAAGAAGGTCCTCCATGAAGTCAGACATGGTAGTTAAGATTCTCGTGCTTCATCTCCTTCTGCAATAGTAATGACAGATATGGCGACGAAAGGCTGGAGTTGTACGCGAACAAGACGAGAAAGTGCCTCAAATCGACAAGAGCAGAAGGGCTGAACTGAAATTGGCCACGGTAGATGGTTTGTAGAACGACCGATAAGACTGGAATTTCAAAATCCAATTAAAGGAGTGTGTGCGATTTGGAGGTAAAAGTCGAGGTGACGGCGAATTTTGTAGCAGGCCGATCGTAGCCAAGACCGGAACCCTGCCTTTGCGCTGGAAGAACTGAGGAGCCGCAACGTTGCAACGCAACGTCAAGTGGCTGCTACCAAAGCAGATAGACTCAGCAACGGCGTCACCTCTTGTTCGTCGTGTGGCGCATGACTGAGGCTTGTAAAGTGAAGAAGAGCCTCTCTCATACCAGATGACGGCGGCGCAGCCGAAAAGCAGGAGTGTTCGCCGTGCATCAGATTGGGTAGTGCGATAGCTCTCGAATGTATAGCTTCGGTGGCACGAGATACTGTGCGTATCCACAGTAAGTTCGCCGTCTGCGTAACAGGTCTGCGGCGGTGAAAGCAAGGTGCTTGGTGGAATACTCGGGGTCGAAAGCCATGTACAGTGTGGCTGTGTCTATTTCCTGCTCGTTTTTGAAGGCGTCATAGAACATGAAGTCACGGCAACATCAAGTGCTAGGTAATGGCAGGCGGTCTTCCTTCATTTGGTGGTAGCATGTTCGCCGTAGTATGTCGCAGAACTTGTCATTGCTTACGGTGCTGGGGCGATGTGGACTGATGTGAGACTCATGCTCCAAAAAAAGAGAGGTATGTACGTCGAGATGCAGAGTCGGGTCATTGGGTGACATCTAAAATCGGCTTCGCATGGTGTTGGCGCTGAGGCCAAAGCAGCAGGCATTTGTACGAGGCATGGCATTGACAATTGCTTGCATCTGAACTGCCTACGTGTTGAGAGGCTGATGCAGTCCCAGGTGGCAAAGTGGTCGTTTCGATTTGTGGAAAACATATTCTGTGGACGATGAGGTTTGCAACCTTGATGGATGAGCACCATGATTTGAGCTGACGTCTGGGGTCTGGCACGTGCGACACTAGTGAAAAGGTGGGTCCAGCGCGTGTATGGTAATCACGTCACGCGTAATATCGGCACAGTCACTTGCAACATGCAGAATACGAATTGCAAACTGTCTTTCAACTAACCAGGGATCGCTTTGGGCCTCATTTGAGGATATGCTTTGGTGTCGACCCTTCTACAAGAATCTAGTATCGCGGTACAGTCAGGTGCGGGGAAGAGTCGCAAGACCGAGGTCGTTCGAACTCCCTCCAGCAGCTCGAATAAGCTTCGTGCAAGATGTTACCAACTTGTACCTTAGGTTTAGGCCACACATGATAAATTCTGGCAATGATGGCAGCATCACCAAGCAAGTCATCGTCTCTTGAACCTGCACCTACACGATTGCGCCAGATAGCCCTGGTGGCAAGAGACATCGATCAAGCAAGGCAGTTACTTGTGCGAAAGCCGCGGACTTCATACCGTTGTCTCAACTGACAGTCGGCCCAGACACATGTCATAGGTACAGAAGTCATCTACGAAGATCCTGCAGTTGGACAATGGGGATTGAGGAACTTCCTGAGTACGCCAATCTCTAGTCTCCAGCTTCCCACCACCAACAAGAGATACAGTACCTCTCGGAGGCGATATTGTTGAAATTGTCTCGCCCTTCAAGAAAGGAACCACTGCGGGTCGTCTGCTAGATAAGCGTGGAGATGGGGGATACATGATCATCATGCAAACTGAGGATGCAAAGAAGCGGCGGCAGTACATCGAATCGACGAGCCTGGCGAAAGTCATCACCAGCCAGGAGCATGGCGATACTGTATTCGTACAGTATCATCCCAAGGGCATCAAGGGCACGTCGGTGCCATCCTTCACCTGTACAAATCTGTATTGACGGACACAGGTGGCATGATGCCAGAGCTTGATAGCCACAGACCGAGCCCGAACAACCCAACCCCCCTCAAATCAAGATTCTCGCCATGGCACGCATGTGGCTCCGACCGTGAGGTGTACTACCCTGGAATGCGACGCGCCGCACATCTCACACTTGAAGGCTGCGTACTACGGTTGCAGCCTGGCGACTACGGGCACGAGGCTGCAGCGCGGCAATGGGAGGAGACCTTTGGTGTCGCCCGAAGCAGAGACCTGCTGGCTTTTACGAATGCCAGGATGGGTTTTGTTCCTGGCCGAGAAGGGCATCCTGAAGGTCTGATCTCGATAACGATAGGCGTGGCAGGCCAAGAAAAACTGGAAGCTATACTAAGAAGAGCGAGGGAAGCTGGAGTGTACAAGGACGGATCTTTGGAGATGTGTGGGGTGAGGTGGAACTTCACACTGACAAGATTCGAGAGTTCGAAACTGTGAGATCGCAGAGTAGGACGATGCATCTCAAAACTTCGTTTGTTTTTTCGGACGACTAGGTCTTCGGATAAACTTGATGACCTAAATCATAACGCAGGCCAAGATCTGCCAGACATAATTGCACGTTCCTCTACTGCACCATTTCGCGCTCTCCAAGTCCACCGTCTCGATCTCTTGGTCGATAACCTTCATACTGCCAAAACTGGAGTATACTTGCATCGAATAAGGAAGCGTGCGCACTTCGCTATATTCAGGCCGCTCCCATCTGCGCCTTTCGTTGCTGACATGGGTAGCCATCAAATTCCTGAGCTTATTGCTCATTCTGTAGTTCAGTCAATAAAGACCAATGAGCCTAGCGACGAAAGATATATGCTTCCGAAGTCGACTTGCGTACCAGGCTACGCACTTGGTGGAAGCTTCATGTTTCAGAGGTATATGGTATGCCATGGTATGATGCCCAATTCAATCAGGAAACCAGCTCCTAATATGTTATCCGGTCACTGGCTCTCTGCATCTGCGAAACATCGCTCTTCGATCGTAATAACGAAGTTCAGCTCCAATCAAACCCATGGGTTATTTACCGAGGCAAGTCTTGGAGCAAAGCCTCAAAATTCATTGACAGCGAGACTTTGCGGTCCCTCGAGCAGTAACTCTGACAACGCTGCAACTCGCTACGGAATCTTGCCGATGTGGATCAGTAATGCGACAAAAGATCAAAGGCTTGAGCAACTTGCATTTGCACTGGGATGGAATTAAAGAGCATATAACGACAAGCTAAAACAGAAGATCACAAATCGAAGAAAGTAACAATATAGCCCCAATGCACACATGGAACTAGATAGACAGCATTGGTACCCTCTTCGCGATGAACCAAACCCAGTAAAGTGGTGCGATATCAGAGCTTGGGAAACCAGTAACATTATCAGCAATGACACCAAGAATAAGATCCCCATATAAAGCAGAGAGAAATCCAAACATGACCACAAAAGCTACACAAGCTGATTTGAAAGTATGCTCGTACGCAGTGAGAAGTCCACAGCAGCCGCTTGTGCCTCCAAAACAATGTTCCCCGTACCAGTATATGGCCACAAGTACAGGGATGATGACCATAGGCGCTGCAAATCCGTAGGTCAGATGTCGAACCGCCTTGTCCTCGCGGAAGCTGGTCCAGAGAAGTGAACAGAGTCCGGTCATGCCCACAACTGTACCGGCGAGGTAGAGAAAAAGCCAATGAAGAGGTGCGAGGTTGGTCTTCTTGCTGTTGCGTGGATGATTATCGCTGGATTGACTGATCTGTCGTGGTCCATTCGATGGTCTTGGGTATGGAGATTGTAGAAGGTAGCCGCTACTGTAGTCTTCGTGTTGGAAAACCGATTCGTGGGACGGAGGACTCGGTTGTCTGTCCTCTCGTCGCAGAATGAGGCATCGGTGGATCGCTATGCATGCCACCGAAACGGAAGTAACAAGCTTCCAAATGCTGATTAGGAGGAAATGCCAGCTGAGACGACAACGATACATGGTCATGGAGCCGACAGCGATACATGTACACAAGGAAACGATTGCGAGAAGCAGGTCGAACATGGACTTGTCCATGTGGTTGATCGGCCAGAGTTGTGCTCGTCCCCAAGCCATCCAGGCGATGGTCCAGAAAGTCAGGAGATGCGATATGATACCGATTGCGCCGTAGGGTAGAGCGTAGCATTTGATTTCGCCAGCAGGTCCGCCGGTGACGTCCGGCGTAGGTAGGAGGATCTCGGAAATCGAGGGTCTCGGAGCAGCAGTCGCTGTTGTAGTCGTGCATGTGAGCATAAGAAATAGCAGGCCGAAAGTGGTGGTCGTGAGCAAAGTGGGAAGAGCCATAATGTACAAAGCTGAGATGCTGATTGTACTTGGGATGGTTGATATCAGCTCTACGAAGAACACGGCGACTTTATTGTGTTACCAGAAGACAAGGCTGAAACTCCATCGCTCGCTAAGATCAACCCATGTCAACACTCGAAGCTGTCAGCCAGGCTGAAGGCTCGTGGCTGTTCTTCGGTATATTGGCTGAGCATAACAAAGCCAGTAATGTGGCTGCTGAGGCGCAAGATACCCTGTCAACAACTCATCCCACGAATACTTGCGGCTCTGCGAGTGTTCTTTGGGACTTCGGGGGCGGGACATGCAGCTCTTCGCGCCCGACCTTTATTGCTTGTTGTGTTGAACAACTGCTACCAGTTTCGACTCCTCTATTCGACATCCCAAGGAGTGCCGTCACGATACTACTGCCATGTTCGCTGTTTGGACCCGATGTTACTGTGTAGGTATTGCAGCCATGGCGTTCACGGTTCGGGCAGTATATGCATTGAAGCGAGGCGCGAACGAGATCAATGCTGTACGCGTGGCTGTGGTCCTTTATCAAAGCCAGTTGCTGTTCGCTGAGCAGTGGCTGGGAAGGAGCGTTATGGTCCCATTGGTGATGGCATTGAGACTGTACATCCTTGAGGCGCGGGGGCCACACTTAGCGCCTCAGACTCAGCCTTGTAAGAACCTCATCGGTAACGGAATGGCGGAGGCTGAGCTGCGTAAAATGATGGAAAGAAGGATCTGAGTTAGAAGTGGTAAGTATGACGTGGGTCAAAAAGGTACAACGGGCCTGCAGAGGGTGAATGATGAGTAACGGGAGATCACCAGCGGCTCCAACGCTCCTTCTACCACAGCGCACGGGCCGCATCGTGCACCGAAGGCGGATACGGGCGTGTCTGGCGTCTTTGGGGTTGATCAACCCCACAATCGACCAGTCAAGAGAAAGGACAGAACCCATGTTACTAGCAGGCAATTCCAGATAAGTGCAAGGCGCGCTCTGTCATTGACAAGGTCGTGATCGAATAAAGACAGCCTGAAACACCTCAGACCCAGCAACGACCACAACTCCTTCATCTCAAACAACACCATCACCATGGACCAAAAAGTCTGGCAGTGGACGCGCACCGTCGGCTCACAGGGGTTCCTTATCTCCACGGCCAAAGAGCTTCTGCCCCATTCGTTCGTTCAGGAAGCCTTCGCTGACAACGCCATGTTCTGGGCCAAACCAATGTCGGCAGAAAACCTTAAGACCATGCTCGAGAGCTCCTGCACACTCGGTCTGTACCGGGTGGAAAACGATGGGTCGCAAACACCTGTCGGTATGGCACGCATGGTCACGGATTTTGTAACGCTCGCGTATCTAACCGATGTTTATCTGAAGGACGACACACGTGGCCTAGGTTTGGGAAGGTGGATGATCCACTGCTGCAGGGAGATCGCGCTTGGTTGCCCTGAACTCCGATTCATGCTGTTGTTGACGGGCTCAGAGCAGGCGCAGCAATTGTACCGGCGCGAGTGTGGGATGGAGAGATTTGGAAACGAGCACGCACTGGCCGCTATGGGCGCTCGGAAGACGAAGCTATCCGAGGCGGCTGCTGCCTCAAAACACCAAAGCACCGACGCCGACGCGTAAGATTACGCGCAGATTCGACTGTGCATACAGATCGCAGCATCTGGTGGAGCAGAAACGTGCACTGATGGTTGGTTTCGATGCATGACATCGCGTCGTGTTGTTTCTGGTTTAGCGAAGGATTGATGGCTCCTGCCCAGAGCCACCATGGGAAGGCGCGAGCCCGTGCGCTAGCGTCGATGCCGCCATCTCTTTCATCAAGGGTTCGCCGAAGGGTTCTCTGACAACCACCGAATCAGGTAGACTAGGCCAGAACATCGAATCTACCATGTGAAGCCGACATGTGGGCTCGGGAAGCATTAATAATGGTTACGGTTCCCTTCTATCCGTGTCCAGTCTTTCTCCAGTCTTGTCTTTCCGCACCATCCAACCCAGCAGCTTGTCATCGCAGTCGACGGCGTCATCGACTGTCTAGGAAATTTCGCCTTGAGTATCTAAGACCCACCTCCGACGCTTCTCGGTAGCGCCTCAGCATTTGGAAGACATCGAACCATCTATCTGGGGCTACTATACTGCTCAGTTGTTTATTATCGTTGCAGTTACCCATCGTCCAGTTCTTACAGATACCCAAACTTTTCTCGACATGGCAGCTATTGTCGGTACCGCACAGCTTGCTACAACTTCGCCTATCTCGCAGAAGCGGAAACGCGTCAATTCGGAAACTCAACCGTTTAGCCCCCCGCTTTCCGATTGCAGCTCTCCTAGACTTGCGCCGAGTACCGTTCCTGACGGCACGCACCTGCTTTCGCGTGCTGTCAATGTCCTGTCAACCGCCGCAACCGCCCTCTCACAAGTCAGCATTCTGTACGAAACAGACCCTGAAGCCAGGGAAGGCCTACTTCGAGCAGTCGAGTGCGTCACCAGAGTCAATGAGGCAGGCGGCAAACTTATCATCTGCGGTGTGGGCAAGAGTGGGCTAGTGGGGCAAAAGATGGTTGCGACCATGAAGAGCCTGGGGATAGGCAGCTCGTTCATGCACGCAGCTGAAGCGATTCATGGCGATCTTGGAGACATCAGAAAGGTATTGCGCGACTATGCTGTGGTGTTATTCAGTTGGTCCGAGAATGTTTGCTGACGTGAAATAGAATGATGCTATTATGTTCATCTCATACTCTGGCAAGACGGGCGAGCTCATGGCTCTGCTCGACCACATTCCTGCGCATACGCCCATTATCGCCATCACCTCGCACATGCACGCCTCGAAGGTCCCACTTTTAAACGAACGTCCTGACGCCATCCTGCTCCCTGCGCCGATTCACGAGCTTGAGGAGGTCTCGTTCGGTGTTTGCGCGCCGACCACCTCGACCACCGTAACGATCGCCGTTGGAGACATGCTGGCGCTCACCGTAGCTGAGGCCATGCATCGAGAAGAGACGAAGACCGTCTTCAAGAGGAATCACCCTGGAGGAGCGATCGGTGCTAAGGCGAGACGCCTAAAAGACGATACCGTGGAGATCACCCTAACTCAGGGCGACGGCATGATTACACCGCCAGCTGTTTGAAGCCACACTTTGAATAATTGGAGTTGTACTGTCTCGTGGACCAGCTCATGGAGCATGCCACATCAAGAGACATCGTACACTTGTGCTAACACAGGTACAACCATACCCGCATTATGCTCCCCCACAACGTGCTTTAAGGCACGGTTGCGCAGGCGCGACTATTACGATACCCCAGGTGCCTACTGTGGAGAACTACGGCATATCCAGCAAGTGCAGTGCTGGACACATACTATGTTGCTCTTCGGATCAACACGCCCGAAGAACAACATGTAACGATTTATGATTGAGCATGTAAGGGTACGGGCGAGGCGCTTGGACGCTTGTCGCATTATAGACGGTTTCAATTAGACGGACTTGGCGTCCCAGCTCTGTGCCTTATTCCAAACATTTGTACAGCACGAGTGCATGATCGCGCCGCATTCTACTTCTCCAGCTCTCTGCAGTCTTACTCACGCCTATGCATGGAGCCATGTCACTCACAGCGACAACCACAACCCAATTCGGCTACCGCAGCTACAAGCGGTAGCCGAATTAATACTTGCACGGTACACGGGTGTTGCGATGAAAACAACCGATGCAGAATTGCATCCGACTCCGTCCAGGTGGGTCCGGTCGAATACTGTCTCAGCGAGAAATCTGAGCAGCGCTGCAAGATCCACTGCAGTCTTCCCGTTGCCATTATGACTGTTGTACTCAACACGTTCAGAGCGATCTTCATACTGTACATGGCGCTATTTACTGAAGAGGATCCCCTAATGATAGTGGGGAATGCTGTAGCTTCCTCCATTCATACAGAAGACGCCAGTATGATAGGAATGTGTCTAGCCTCGATCCCCGACACAGCACCTCCCACATTCGTTTTTGCCGTGCTGCACGACTACACAGCAGGAGGCGGCTCAGGTGGAAGGACGTTACGAATTTGAGCCGGCAGGTGAGCAGGATTCTAGTGTGAGTTGTGTTGCTCATCTGACGCCTAATCATCGCCGTCTAACGCATACTGTCGGCTTCGCAGTCAGTCTTGCAATAATCACTTATCTGCTCGTCTTTGGTCTGTGGTGGCTGCACTTGAGCGTTTCTAACCAGTCTTGATTTGGTGCTATAGATCCCCGAGTGATGTTTCGTGTCGCAAATCGTGTCCCTGACTGGCAACATCATCCTTACCAACACAGCACAGGTCATTGTTTCGTTCGTCTGCTTTCTCTACAACGGCCTATTCATTGCCATGCCTCTCGGCTACGAGTTGGTGACGTATGCACATCAGAGGAGAGGATTGACAGTGTCTGGTACACGTACATGTCTTCAACGATCGAAATACTTTCTTTCTCTGCCCTATGAATTTGCGATATCACTAATGATAACTAGTGGTCTGCTCTATTGGCTGGTCGCTCAGAACAACATTTTTGTCGTCTTGGAGGTACGGAGTGCATCTTCTACACTGTGAATATCCAAACGCTGATGGTTAAACACAGTTCCTTTGTAGCAGGAAGTCGCAAGTGCGCCGTATATTGTACGCCTGGGGCTATTCACCCATCTCCATAATCCGTGTTCTTTTTAGCGATGGTAGCATGTTTATCGCTGGTGTCAGCTTAGGCTCCATTTCTTTCACGTTGGGCGTCAACATTAGGGGAACCTGCAGCGCTGCCATCAGTGCAGCTTGCCATCCACTGGTTGCACACGAGCTCGACAGATATCAGATGGCGTGCTAGGAGCCAAATGGGGTTTGGTTGAGGTTGGTGACCATGGAGTCGGCCATTGTGCGTTCTCAAGTGGAGGTGTGAGGCCTTCGGAGATTGGCAAGAGCTGTTTGTAACCCACACTCTAGGGAAAGGAAAGTTGCTATCTGCGGTGTCTACGGCTGCCAGAGCACGCACTGATCAAAACTCCGAAGATATCGGTCCACCGGCCTGACACCATACGCCGATGTGTAGAATCGCGGCTAGGCACTGAGGCTGAATACGGTTAGCTTTGCGCTTAGGTCTTACCTTCTCCACCCTCATTAACTCCGCATCGTAACTGGCACGGGACGGAAGCTGTATTTGAGCATCGAGGAAAGCCCCGTGTTCATACTTCATCTTCACTACTGCCTGATTCTTGTTCTACAGTGCCCGCGATCAGCATGCCAGATCTGCAGACCATTCGTGCCGGAAACGCTGAACTGCCAGCAGGCTCCCCATTGGTCATCGTACTTGTCGGAGCAACAACAGGGATAGGTTCGTACGTTGCGAGAGCTTGGGCAGATACATTTGCCAAGCAAGGGCAGAAGTTGCGCGTCTACATCGTGGGCCGAAACGCTGCACGTGCTGAGGTCCTGCTGAAGTACGGTCGAGAGACGAGCCCGGGCTCTGAATGGCGCTTCTTACAAGTTTCAGACCTGTCGGTTTTGAGTGAAGTGGACAAGGTCTCTGAGATAATCACTCAGCAAGAAATGGAGTCGCCTTTCGCCGGAGGTCCCGCAAGGATTGATGCGCTATACTTGAGCCAAGCGCAGTCGCCAGTCCAGGCATCGCCAGGTACCTCTTGGCTTCACCTCTTGTCATGACTCTTGCTAACGAGCCGAAGTCACTCTCGAGGGCCTAGACACTCAGATGTCCCTGTTGTACTACTCGCGCATGCGCTTCATCCAGAATCTCACACCCCTCCTCCTCGCTTCACCCGACTCTGCGCACGTGATCTCCATTTTCGCTGGCAGCATGGAAGATAGCATCCCATCCAAGGGACTCCCCATTGGCACTCCACCGCCAGGAAGCTACGGCATCACTAGTGTGCGAAGAAACACCACCTTCATGAAAACCTTCTTCTTTGAGGAGCTAGCGGCAAAGCATACAGGCAGAATCAGCTTTGTACACATATACCCGGGTCTCGTTGATGGTTTGGGATTCTACAGTGATACGCAACCTCTGTGGTTCCGGGTTGTGTGGCGGATCTTGAAGCCGCTCTTGAGTTGGTACATGACGAGCCCGGAAGTGTGTGGGCAGGTCATGTTGTATCTGTCTACGAAGCGATACCCTGCGAAAAGAGCTGCGGCTCAGGGCGATGCGGTTGCACGTAGTTCGCAGCAGGAGGTGGGAGGTGGCGCTTATGCGGTCTGGCAGAGAGGGGAAGAGAGTAAGACTGTGAGCTGGGCGAAAGCGCGACGGGAAGACACGGGAAAGAAGATATGGAAGCATACAATGGACGTGTTCGGGCGTATTGAGAAATCCAACCTTTCGACGTAGCCTGTGGCGTCAGTTCGCTAGTTCGTGCGCCTTTCACATAGATTGAAATGTTACATTTTGTGCTGGAAGCAGTATCGCAGCTCAATTCGAGTCCAAGTCGTCTCAGGCTCTAGATGGGGGGGGGGGGGGCATTTGTTGAACGATACGTTGTCTCTGGTAGCTTGTGACATAGCTGATAGTGGCTGTAATTCCCATAGAAAGTGACCATCACAAGGTACCGCTTCTGTTCAATAATGGATTTGCGATTGCCTAGGTTAACTCAGATTATTTTCACATTACAAAAGGCATGAGCGAATCAAAAGTCGAGTACCGCAAACAACTTCAGTACGACCCCTTCACATCGACAACTTTCAGGGTCCCAGACAAGAGCTTCAACCTTGCATATGGTCTAAGATGAGTCCTTGGATCCTTGTTGACTGACGATGCAATGCTGCACACTTTCATGACGCATAAACAGGTCCTTGAAGTCGCAGCAACGTCTCACAACTATGATCCCGTCATGCATACAGCCCTACATTCAAGTCCAGCACTGGTATCGACCAATACAAACTATAGACAGAGACAGAGTGAAAGAACGATCATAATACAAACAAGGCAATCGTCGCGGGTATATCCCTTTCCCTCCCCACTCTTTCCTTCTTTCCTTCTCATCCTTTTCCATCATCGTCCCTACCCTACTTCGCGCCCTTCATCCAAGACTCACCCTCCCCTCCAAACCCTCCCGGAAACGGACCACCCGGCCCTCCCCCAATTCCTGCAACCTCATCGTTCTTTATTGACACGCCGCCATTTAGGCTTTTGCGCTTTTCGCGGAGTGCTTTCTTGTTTTGTTGGATTGCAGCTTCGGAATAGTTTGGGTCGAGGGACTGTTTGCTGAATCTGCAGCCCATTTCGGTTGTGATGTTGCTCGGTGAGAAATGGATGCTTCTCTGACGTTCCTCAGATACTATTCTATTGTGGCGCGAAAAGACTCTGATGTGTGTAGCTGGATCGTAATGTGTGTTGTTGTATCGTGAATTGTGAATTCGTGAAATCGTAGATTATGGTTGGTAGGTGTTTGGAACCTTCCTGCTTCCGTATCTTTGACTCCTTCACATACTTCTACCTCCACATCCCTTGCCTGACCTAACATCCGCACACCCACATTCTACTCCACCCTTGTTACTTCCATCCTCTCATCTCTTTGCTTCGACTCGTTCATACTAAGCCATGTTCTAGGGCGTCCAGACCGAACTTCGAGAAGTGACGTCACAGGTCCACAAAATTCTGCCTGTGACCGAACTGCGCCAACAAAGACCACCGACTTATCCGTTCTAGCGCATTTCTGGAAGGCTGTGTCTGTGGGTGGATACAAGGAACGAGGCTGAGGAGCGGCTGGTGCGAGACATGTTCTTCAATGGACGTGTGTGAACAGTGCGATGCTGTTAGATTAGAAAGCAAGCATGTTGTTAAGACCGCAACTGATTATTCCAAACTTCGAATCTCATAACATCATATTCTATCAAGACCTTGTCTTCCTTGTAATCCTACACCATCGATTCCGCATACTGATATTGAACATATTGAGGCTGAGCGAACTGACCTTGAACCTGTTGAGCCTGAGCTTCTCCGCCAAAGTATACTCGACTGGTCTCTCCAAACTGATTAGCCGGCTGAGAACACTGCGCTTCCCTGTGTCCGACCTGTTTGCAGCGGCGGCACTTGCCGTCGAAACGTCCACCTTGGTTGTTACCCTGATTGCCACCCTTGTTAGGGCATTGACTCTTGTAGTGTCCTATTTCATGACAATCATAGCAGGTGACGTTTGAAGCATCGCCTCCACCTCGGTTATTACCGTGGTTGTTAGCCTTATTTGGGCACCTGTTGCTGTAGTGCCCTACCTGACCGCATCCATAGCATGTCATGTTATGAGCACCACCTCCGTTCTGCGATGCATTCCGTTGTACTTGCTGTGCAGGCTGTTGGTTTGGCGGAATTGCAGGACGTTGAACTCCGCGCGCCCACACTTCAGTTGGGATACCAGACGGTTTTTGGGATTGCTGAGCTATTTGTGCCAACATTCGCTGGAGATTGTGCTGATTGGAATTCAGTCGATGATCGTGGGGCGCGCGTGGCCCTCCATTATGCCCACCGGAACCTCCACTACGAGTGCCTTGCTGATGATTGTTGCCCTGTGGTCCACCTTGTTTTGTGCCTGGCTTGGTCTTGCCAAAGTTCTTAGATGTGGGCTTGGAATGAGTGTACCAGCACTTTACGCTGTTACAAAGTTTGTTGCCTGCCTCATTGATACACGGACTGGCGTAGTTGTCAGCCTGAGCAGGAGCACGAGCAAGAGCAGCACTACAGTTGTCTCCATTGAATGCCTCATCGCTCATGACAGCGTCTCCAATTGATTGTATAACACCATATGCGGCCGTGGCCTCCCGGCTCGAAGCGTTGGCTTGGTACTGACGGGACCTGGGGTTGAAGTGTAGATACTCGCACCGCACATTTGTACAACAATTAGTAGCGGTTTCGTAACGACAGCGAGTTTTGTGCTTGGGCGGTCGCGCGGCTTGTTGAGTTGTGGCTCGATCTGCCTGTACACCTTGCCCGCCGCCACCTTGAAAGACATTGTGCTGCGTAAGATTCGACTGAATATTCGAAGGTCCTACCGCCTGTTGTTGGCCGCTCTTTGGGCGATAGTGCTCGTGTAGGTATTTGCACTTCTTGTTCCTACACTTTTTCTTGCTCCAGTTGTCGCAGTAGTTACCCTTCAGTTCCGACCACAGCGCATCGCCGTTTTGTGCGATTTTCCAACTTTTGTGGTCTACAGATGTGAGCAGCCCGGCTGCTGAAGCAACATGCGAGTCAGCTGCTAGAATCCTTCCAGTTTCGGCGGCCTCCTTCAAGCGCAATAACACGGATTCGGAGAACTCAGGCGCAGGATGCTGAGATTGAAAGCCTTGAAAGCCTTGAAAGCCTGAAGGTTGGAATGGCTGAGCTGGAAGGGTCTGGCTTACATCCATGGCATCATCGATAGGATCCAGGATTTCTTGCTGAGGATTGGCCGCAGGCTGATATGCTGGTACATGGAGGGTGGCGCCTGGCTGCACGAACTGTAGTTGCTGTAGTTGACGCATTGGCTGTACAACAGGTTGTGTGAGGACGGGAGCAGAGGTAGCAGGACAATCTTGAGGTACATTTCGCGGCTGAGTGGTCGCTGCTGCAAGCCCTCCCATACTGTGTGGGCGCGCAACAAGTACTTCATTTGGGCTGACGAATTGCAACGCGGCACAGATCATGTCGACATCATCCTTGCACCATATCAAAGGCTGTTCGTTGGCGTGGGTTGCCATGTCTGATTGCAGCCATCGCATATGGCTCAATGACCAGCCAGTCTGGACGAGATGTGTGTGTTGATTTCCGTAGTACGGAAGCAAATGCAAGACAAAGTGCGTTTCCTTGGCGATAATGGCGAAGTTGTAGAAGGCATCGTGGTTGCCGCGCAGATTCTTGATGTCATAGGTGCCTGGAATGTCTAGTTTCAGATCTTTCCAGAGTTGTTCAAGTCTGCAGTAACAAGCCTGCACATCTGGCACTCCAAGTCCGACGATGCTGGTGGGATGAGCTCCACCATGCTGGAAAGCTTTCAGCTGTTCGATAGCCAGTTCGAACGCCCAAAACCGAGCCTCTATCTTTCGGTAGTCTGCATAACTCTTCTGTTGCGCCCGTTCATTTTGTTCGTCAACCTTGCGCTGGCTGTGTCTTTGCGCAATGGCGAGATCCGTGTCTTCTTGTAGCTCTATCGGCTGTTCGAACGAGTGAACCATACATGCATCAGACTGAGCAGGTATCGTTCCGCCACCGCTTGTTGATGAACACCTGGCAAGCAAAGCCTCCAACTGGTCCTCACTAAAGATGTATCGCGTAACGTTACTTTCGGTTGGGTCAGTCTGCCGCGGCCGCAGTTGCTGCGGCCGGTCCGCCGGACTCTTGGGGGAGCTCGGATGTGGTT
This sequence comes from Nothophoma quercina, assembly GCA_021642125.1. Taxonomy (NCBI): domain Eukaryota; kingdom Fungi; phylum Ascomycota; class Dothideomycetes; order Pleosporales; family Didymellaceae; genus Nothophoma; species Nothophoma quercina. The sequence continues at coordinate 301,179 of JAKIXB010000024.1, forward strand.
GCGGCTCGCTTCGTGCGCGGGTCGCTCCACTGTTGATCTCTTGAGACCTAGCTCTGTCCACTTGTAACTGTGCCTCGAGATTGTCGACCTGCATCTGCATAGCTCTCAAAGCACGCTGTCGAATAGCACCGTCATCATAGCTGGACGGAGTGGGAATAGATGGGTAGGGCTCGGGTGCGGAGAGCCAGTCTAAAAGGTCGTTGATCCGACTCGCCTGCTGGCGTTGCGTGTTGTTCTTTGCAGGTGTTCGTTCGTGATAGGCTTTGAGATGTTTAAGATCCTCCAGAGGCAGCTTGAGGTCGCGGAGAAGGCTTTGCCACTGTGTGTGGCCTTTGAGATATTCGTGTATGCGAAGGAGGTTGTGGCAGTCAAATAAGCTGAGAACCATGTCGTTGAGCTTTCGATTAGCTAGCTCGACCTCGGAGTCACGAAGTTCATCCTGGATTGCTGAGTCCTCAGTCTTCGCCTTCATAGCTGCCACCTTGTCGGATGCTGCCCTTATCTGCTTCACGTCGGCACGAAAACGCTCCTCGTCGACGCTCTTGAGTTGGAGCAACAACTTCTGAAGTTGTGATCGCTGAAGGTCTTTCAGTGATTCGGGCAATTGAACAGGAGTATGCTGTGAATGAATACGCTCAAGCCGTCGAAGGAACGTACACACCAGCAGCTAATACAGTCAGACAGGTTCACGATCTGTTACGGTCATGACTTACAGGATCCACCTCACTTTCCTTAGTGCGAGCTCTCTTAGGAACTCGTTCATCTGGGACAATTTGAGTCCACGTTGTAGGTGATTGCACATGATCTGTGGTGGGAGCAGAGGACTGCAGTCGTGTCAATGAAGTCTACATGCAGGGCAGCCTGCTCCGTGGATACATACCAAAGAGTCAGTTTCCCGGGGTCTCTTCTTGGTCCCTGTACCGTTGCTTGGCGAGCCGATCTCTGGTGTTCTCGCGCCGCGCTGCGTAGTGGAGCTGTTAGAAGGGTCTCGGACCTCAACACCATCGACCATTGTCGTGGGAGATCGCACACTCTGTCCAGCTGACATCGCAAAATCAGCCAGGATGCTGTCACGAAGAAAGGCCAATATCAACCTGAACATTTGGACGCAGTCACGCGTCAAAATCTGGATCTGGAAAGCCGTGTGGAGGGATCAGGAGGACGGAGATATGGTTTCGCGCTGCCAGCTGAGATGCTGCTATACAAGTTTGTGAAGCCGTTGCTGTCAAGATCTCTATGTGATTCTCGGAACAGTATACTGTAGGCACAGGCGCACAAAGGGTATATGGATTGCTACTTCGTACCAAGAGCGGTTATGAAAGCGCGGTGGCTCATTTTGGCGTTGTGCGGACCGGAAGATAATGAGCGCTTGCTCATTGTTTGTACTGCCCAATGTCTTTGATCTGCAACATTGGATCCAGGAACACGAGCGACAAGTGTGCGATTCAGAACATAGATGCACTGTTCGCAGATTAGCAACGATGGTCGAGCAGCACTGCTTGAAGCGCGATAGTTCGATGATGCCTAGTGGGTGAGGTATGGCATCTGGCCAAACAAAGAAGGGACAATCAATAGGGAGGTTCGTTTTACCGAACATGGTACCCGTTCTGAGTCATGTGGACACACTTTCGAATGCAGGATCTGCTGTATTGCAAGAAGGATTAATGAGGTATTGTGGTGAGCTGTAGGTACCCAAACACATGCAAACCCCCGACCCGGAGCAATGAGCCTTGACGCCCTGCTGTGCGTAAGAAAAACGGAATCGTGCCACGAGGCTGCTGAGGAACTGTATGTAGCAGTCTAGATATACGAGGAAGGTATCTTTGGATGCGGAAAGGGAGGACTCGAAGTTGAACGCAAGTATCGTGGCCCCAGGGCCTCGCGGACCAGTTTTACACGGTTTCGACATAGTTGCTGTAGGTTGTCAGACAGGTTTCTACCACTTGGCGGAGGAATTGACTTACCTAGGGAAGATACCCTCTCTGTCGCCCACTCTTCCAGTCCACCAGTCTGTCTCGTTGTCTGTCCTCTTCAAGATTGTGATTACCTCGCCCTTCTTGAAGCCAAGATCACCAGGCTGATCGGGATCGAATGTGAATTTCGCAATGGCCTGGTCGGCGCCCAAGGTTGCCTTCTTCTGACCAAAGACTGGCTTGGGCGCTGAGGGGCGTCCCGGTGCGCGGTCGCTGTAAGAATAGTCATCGCCGAACGTAGACGCACGGCTGCGGTTGTTCATAGTGTCGAAAGTCTCGTTAGGATTCGCGCGCGTGGAAAATGAGCGGTTGATGCCACCACCGGTGTTCGGTTGTCGGTCATATACGTCGTCTGCCCATGTCGATGAGCGCTGTGGGCGGTCGCGGTATTCGTAGTCGTCGTTGCCAGCTTGGCTACCCTGGCCGAGGGAGCCTGTGCGGTCTCTTCGTACACCCTCGCCCATAGCAGAGCCGCGGCGGCCTTGCCATACAACGTTGTCGTGGGTGTCGTCGTAAACGGGAATGTCGTTGTACATGCGGTCGTCACTCGCAGCGGCGCCGCCTACGCCAGAGAAGACCCTCGAGTTCAGCACACGCAACAGCGGCTCAGCAGCTGGTGGAGGAGGCACCTGGCCACTCAACAGCTCTCGCGCAGTCCACCTCCGCCCGTAGAGCTTCTCGTTCGCATCTCTCCTCTCGATCAGGCCACTGCCCTCCAAACTGACACCGGCAAACAGACCCTTGGTCTTGCTGTAACTGAAGACACCGGCCACACCCTTCAAACTGGCGACTCCGGCAGCTTCCGCGTTCCTACCAACAGGACCCGCCGCGATCGAGACGTTGCCGCCGAGTGTCAATGAACCAGCCTGCGCAAATGTGCGCACCGCGGAAGCATCGTTCAGAATGAAGACAAAGTCAGTCAGCTCGAAGCCAATTTGTCCACCGAAACCGCCGCCGATTGTGCCAATGGCTGACGGCGCCGACCACGATCCATCTGCGAGACGCGCAACGACGACACCGGAACCGAAACGCGCTGTACCGAGGAAACCAGCTTTGAACACTGTAAGAATGGCGAGACCCTATATCGCGCTCTTGTCAGTATGTGCTGCATCTTGAGCCTCGAGCTTGGGCAAGCCTGGGCGGACTGGGCGCGTTGCGGGCAACTCGGAAACTCGAGGGAGGAAGAGGGCAACACACCTTTGCATTCGCAAGAACAGACGGCGGGATGATCTTGTCCGGTCCAAAAGCTTGTCGTGGGTCGACGAACGATGCCAGAATCTTGCCCGTTTTCCTGCACTCGCCTGCGAAGTAGAGCTGTCAGCGACGTCACAGTGCGGCCAGCCTCACCATTTTCCAAGACCAGCCAATCGCGATATGAGACATGACTTACTCCTCATGGACGAGGGCAGTGGATTGTTGAGACTGAAGCCCATCTTGAAACCTCGAATGTATGTGAAATCGAAGTGTTTGCGGGGAAAGAAGGGTTGACAGCAGCTGTCTGTTAAGCAGTGGAGAACTGAGGGTGTGATGACAGAACCCGCGTGGCTCAGTTGGTAAGTACGCGCAGCCCCGCCAGCCGCTAATGTCCGTCCATCACCTGAACAGCGAGCGCGTCGCCGAGCCTTGTGCGTTCACATCTTGGCCACTGCAGCGTCGAAAGAGGCAAGAAAACACACGAGAGCTGGTCTGCGAGACGCGTACGACGACTGCGGCGAGGATGCACTCGAACCTATGTTTGAGAAGTAAACACTCACAGCCACGGCAGCAACGCCACAGCTTTGACGTAGCAGGTGCTTGACTGCGCCTGCTACGATGACAGCATCAATCAATGGCTGGAAGTGTATCTACAGGTACTTTGTTTTTTCTCGCGTACGACCATAAGACAGTGAAAATAAGTTCTCCTCCCTGGTCCGCTAACTATCGTGGAACTGTGTCGAGAACGCTGTTATTTTCTATTTCCAGGAACTAAGATTAACGTCATCGGAATGGCGCTACCACTGATTGGGCTAGAGCCACCATTGCAGAAGAGGACAATCCGTACGGAACGGTCCGGCATCATGTTGTGTGACAATGGTTACACAAGCCTAATGAAAGAGGCAAGACCGTGAGGACTGACCAGATATTATACTTCATTGCCTCTCCAAACACTGGTTGACTACCTACTAATGTGCAGCTGTTGGCCTAATTGCTGAAGCTTGTTCTCCTTCGCAGTAGTTTCTGGTAACATCCACCAACTGCGCTCGCGTACTCTTCTTATCGAACACCTGTCCATGGTCCAGTTCCGGAAACCATAGTACATGTGGTTCATCTCCCTTACATGCTCCTTCTTTCCAGTCCTTGTCTTCCTTCTCCACACATTCACTTCGTGTTAAATAGGCTTTGACAGCCTTTGTATCAACTATAAGATCTTTTCCGCTCAACACCACAGTCACACGTCGATTCCGGATATCCTCCTTCCATAGGATATTCTCACTCCAGAAAAACTGTCGGAAGAGTGTGTGTGACACACCCATGTCTTTTGAAGCGAAGTATTGAAGCTGGTGTTCGTTGGCACGGGTGGGCTTACGACAGATCTATAATGAGAAAAGGGTGAGTTCGAATTGATTTAGGGGATCTCGGGAGGCCTTACAAAGTTGTAAGCTACATCTGGAAGATGCAGCAGAAAACACACAGGGTCAATAAACAGGACCGGCCCGACCTTTCCTGCGATGTGTGGCGCACGAAGGAGATGTGTAGCAATTACGCTCCCGTAACTTTACGTAAGTTTGATATTAGTACTGCAACGACAGCAACAACGACTATAATGACATGGTATGGGCAAGTACTCACGAATGTGATACAAGCACGAACTGCTCCCAGTTATGTGCTCTCAGTATGGATTCAATGTCGCGACACATGTTTTCTTTCTCCAGCGTTTCGTTTGCGATTCTGAAGCTCACAGACATGATCTCCACAGCAATGATACCTATCTCTCCGTCCGATCTGTCTGTCTCGTCTTCTGAGTTTAATTCGGCTAGGAAGTTTATGTAAGGATAGAGTCCAATGCCAATACCGTGAATAAATAGAACAGGTAGTCTATTCTTGGCGGTATGCGGACGGTGCCAGTAAGTGAGGGTTTTCGCGGGGGACCGATGGCGGGTGACAAGAGCGAAGGGGCGGCCGGGGAAGACTGTAGGAGTTCGCAGAAGCGAAGTGTGGTGGAAGTCGAAGGAGTTGTACCACATATAGCCAGACGCTACTATGTCCACGATAAAGACACACTATAGAATCAGGCGAGATCAGCAATGTGGTTCATGCCATGAACGATTAGTTACGTGCTCTTTATGGCAAGTACTCACCAGATACCAGGTCAAGCTCCGATGTAACATGTCAACCTTGTCAAGGGTCAGTCTAAGGCATATTGCATTGCCTCTCCCAGGTTCGATCCTCCGCCCTAACAATTTCTCCATCTCTCTAACGTAACCATCCAGCTCCTCATCGTCCGCTTTATTCGGTATTCCTGTGTCAAGGAATGCCCACCGAAAGAATTCCTTGATATTCTCCCACTTGATCTCTGATGCTGGAGCATCCATGAACCATTTCGATAGATAGTGCTCCGGATCAGGAACGCTCTCATGGCAGCGCTGGAAGAGTATGCGACGGTCTTCGCGGCATATGGGCGTCGGATGATTCGCTGCTCTTTGTAGGTAGAGTCTTCGTGGATGATACACAAAGAAGTAAAACGCTGTCTCGAGGATTGTCCAAGCCTGCAGAATCCGAGGGACGTGAAATGGAACAGGATAGATGAGAGGGCTTATGCAATAGAGAATACTGAGAGGAGCGATCCAGTGCAGGACAACAATGCAGAGCCGGATAAATATGTAGTGGTGAAAGGCTGTTCCTATCATGATAGAGTGACAGCAGACGAAGTGTTGTTGTTCGGGTAGGCGCGGCGGTAGTATAGTACGGTGTATCTGTACGTGAGTCCTCCACTTCCTACTCCCTTCGTTTCTTTAAGCAGTTATTGTGGTGGTACGATACGAGTGGGGTATGTCGAACCCGACTGTCCTCGGTCCCTGATAAGCCATGAATTCCATGTCATCGTAAGAGAAGTCTCTGTAACATGTGAAGAAGATCAAATTTCGCTCAACAAATACTGAGCCGTAACATGTGAGCCTTACTCCTTCTGTTGGTACATCCCCTTACACTCATACTTGTAATAGGACAAGGATGACCCGATGTTATAAGGGCTCTCATTCGGCACATCGGAAGCTGCGCTAAGCGCCCTTGGGATTTAGCGCTTATGTAGAATCTGCATTTTCTTCGAACTGCCGAACCCCGGCCCTTGCTAGTAGCCTTGATTTGACGGTTTCCGGTACCTATCTCATTCGTAAACATTACCGGATGCAGTAAAGTCAAGTGTTTGTGTGATCAACAGCTGGTGTATGCGAAGTGGACCGACAAAACTGACTTCCAGGCAGAACATGTCATGCTGGAGGGAACCGATTTCATCTACAGGTACCTCTGTCGATACGTAACTTGTTTGACGTATTTGTTGGTCGGTAGCTCCGTTCGTACCACTCGAAGCCCCAAAATTCTTGTCTAATCCTGACGTAATGGTCCGCGTTGCTCACCTAGCCTCTGAATGAAGGAACTAGAGATTAATTTCGTAAATCGTGCAAGCTTGTCTGACAATGTTAGGCTGTTAACACTCTATACCAGCGCTCTGGTTCATGCACGTGCCATGCCTTCCACGATATTCGCAGTAGTTTCAGGCGTCAACGTTCTTTGCCACATCACACAGGCTGTCCCTTTGTTCCTGCAAAGCGCTTGCCCGCTCGTGCGTGTCGTCAAGCTGGATGTACATGAGAATCCTTGCGCGAATCTTCTCGAACTTTGTCAAATGTGCCAAAAGTGACACCTGTAAGTACAGTGGCACTAACAGTTGCGTTAAGTGTGTCCAAAGTAGCTTGCGTGGAAGGTACTTGTCACGGGTATTCCTCTCTCACGTGTGTTTTGGCCAGCCCTCGGAGGGACTCCGGGGCAGGCGGCTCACGGGCCACATGTACATGATCCCCACGACTATCCGGGGCTTAGACCTTTGAATATTCGTCTCATACCTCAACTCATCTAATATACGCCTATTTGTCCTATATCGTATTGTCTGCCTACGGTACCCTCTCACATAGAGCTACTGTGATTGTCTAGCATCCTGTGCCATAACGCAGGGCAAACATTGTAGATTTGTGTTCCTTATTAACTACTTATAGGTAGCAACAATACTGGATGTAGTAGAAATAGAGATAGCCATAGTAAGCAGCTAGGGGGTGTCATGTTTGCTTAGTCTGTTTTAAGCAACGTATTGGCGGGTTAGTGCTTATGTGGATGACCACTAACGAATACCTGCTGTTGTACGTTTTTGGCGTCTTTTGCTCCAGGTGCCCATCTTTTGGCCAACTGACTGCCTCCACGGCAGCCGTCGGCAGTTGCGGCGTCAGACCTACAGATCGTGTATCCGACAACGGTACCGATATTCATTACCCAATGTGGCAACTGCTAGCGTAAACGCCTCCAACTACCCCACCTCTCCACTGATAGCTATCAAGAGCTTGAGCTCCGGCTATCAACCAGCTTACCAATGTACTCCAATTCCTGGCCCCCGTACCTATCCCCATATATTCAAATCTTTCGCTTTCATATCTGTGTACAATTTTTCCCAATCCCTCAAAACTAAATCTCCGTCCTCTTCAATTCAAGGTTTAAGACCAACATCATGACGACATCCTGGCAAGAAGCCGCGGCTAAGAAGCGTGAAGCCATCTCCGCACTTATACCCGCCGAATGGCGTGTTGACAACCTACCATCCGTGAAAGAGCAGGTCGATGTTACAGACTATATCAGACAGTACCTGTCTGAGGAAGAGCTCAGGATCACTGAAAGCGATGCAGACCAAATTGTCGAGAGGACAACCATCGGGGCATGGACTGCGGAGAACGTCACTCGTGCTTTCTGCCATAGAGCAGCACTGGCTCATCAGCTGGTATTGGATATTACCTCTGGAAGTCTGAAGCGAATGACCGTACTGACATGCACAGCTGTTTTGCCTGCACGAGATCTTCTTTGACGCTGCCATTGCAGACGCCAAGAAGCTTGATGAGTACTTCTTAGAGCACAAGAAACCCGTTGGACCCCTGCATGGCCTTCCCATTTCACTGAAAGACCAATTTCATGTGAAGGATGTCGAGACCACCATGGGCTATGTCGGCTGGATCGACACCTTCGAGGGCAAGAAAGGCACTCACAAAGAGAAGGTCTACGAGAGCGAGATGGTGAGAGAACTGCGGGCCAGCGGTGCAGTGCTGTACTGCAAGACAAGTGTGCCTCACACCCTCATGGCGGGTGAGACAGTGAACAACATCATCGGCTACACCTTCAATCCAAAGAACCGCAACCTCAGCAGTGGAGGTAGTTCTGGTGGTGAGGGAGCGTTGGTCAGCATTCGGGGATCACCCGTAGGATTTGGCACCGACATTGGCGGGTCGATCCGCATTCCGGCTGGTTTCAACGGTCTCTACGGCCTCCGTCCCTCAACTGGCCGTCTTCCCTACGAAGGCATGGCAAACTCTATGGACGGGCAGAACACGGTTCTTTCGGTCGTCGGTCCTATTGGCACCACCGTTGCATCTTGCCGCCTGGTTACCAAAGCCCTACTCTCCCAACAACCTTGGCTACACGACCCACTTGTACATGAGATCTCTTGGCGCAGTGAAGAAGAGCGTTCGGTCCAGGATCTCCTCAACTTTGTCGGCGAAGCCGTCCCTTCTGAGAAGAAACTCGCCTTCGGCATCATTCACACCGACAATGTCGTGACGCCCACAGCACCCATCCGGCGCGCCATCGAGCTCGTGACCAAAGCTCTCGAAGCCGCCGGCCACGTCATCATCCCATGGAGCCCACCATCCCACAAAGTTCTGAACGAGACAGGCTTCCGCTCTTGGGTTTTCGACGGCGGCCGCAACGTGCGCGACGCCTTCGCACTGTCTGGCGAGCCGATGGCTCCGCAAGTCAGCCTCTACCAAAACGAGATGAAGGAGTTCACCGCTACCGAGATCGCGGAAACGAACGTCGCGATGCGTGCCCTGAAAAAGGAGTATATGGAGTACTGGAACAGCACTGCAAGCGGAACCGGGACGGGCAGGCCTGTGGACGCTGTTATCAGCCCGCTGGCGCCTTGGCCGGCCGCGAGGAGGGAGAGATACAAGTACTATGGGTACTCAACGTGGGTTAATGCGTTGGATTATTCAGCTGTTGCTTTTCCAGTCACCAGCGTGGACAAGACCGTCGACGTCAAGAGTAGCGACTTCAAGGCGGTGGACGAGAAAGACCAAGAGATTCAGGATGATTGTAAGCACCCCATGTCGCAAGATACAGGCATACTGAAGATGCTGACATTCACGCAGATGATCCTGAGATCTATGATGGCGCACACGTCAGTCTACAAATCGTTGGCAGAAGGCTGCAAGAGGAGAAGATACTTGCGATCGCGGAATACGTAGGGAAACTGATCGGCAAATGATTTCAAATGCAACAAATTTGAGGTTACAGCCTACATAGGGACACCACTCACATCATCTCTACCTTGGGCGCGATGTTCAAGCTCCAAGAACCACGCCAACGTCAGCCTTGCATTCGGGTATCATTCCACCGACAAGACACCATCTCTTCGGCAGCAGCCATCCTTTCGGCTAATGTGACAAGGATATCTACAACTTCCCCGGTTTTTCGCATAAAAGGGCCTCCGCGCGGAGCACGACTTCAACATCACCATCGGCGCCGCTGCCGAGTAGCGCATACCCCGCAACGCACAACAGTTCGATCTCCGAAAGTGTTGCGTCATTGAGACTAGCGATCGTCAACAACGTCCCTGCATTCGTGGAGATTCGCTCGTAAACCTTGTGACACGCCTTGAACTTAATCGAATGTCTTGAGAGTTGCCTGTTGAGGAAGTCGTTCCTCATGCTCGTCGGTGCGACTGACCACGTTGTGCGCAGGAAGGGACCTGGCAACTGGTATATGATGGGCTGGCGGTACGCTCGATCTCCTCCACAGCAAGTCCACAGCACTGGGATCGACTTTGACCATGCGTCTAGCCGCAACACTTTTTTCTGCCTGCGCTGCGGCTCTCGTAGCAAAGGCAAGCCCTATTGAAGTTCATCAACGGGCAGCACAAGCCGACGCCTACGAAGGATACGTCTTTGCTTACTTCACAAACAACACCAGAGCCGGCGAGCAGATCTACTTGGCAGCTAGCAATGGCAACAATGCGCTCAGCTGGAAAGAGTTGAACAACGGGCAACCCATCATCACATCAACACTAGGTACAAAGGGACTGCGCGACCCCTTCCTGATCCGCTCACCTGATGGCGACAAGTTCTTTCTCATTGCAACAGACTTGAGCATCGGATCCGGTACGTCGTGGGGTGATGCTGTGCGCACAGGCAGCTTGTACTTGGAAATTTGGGAGTCGAGCGACCTGAAGACATGGTCAGCACAACGACATGTCAAGGTCTCGCCTGACACCGCTGGCAACACCTGGGCACCCGAGGCGTACTACGACCCCACCATTCAGGCTTATGTCGTATTCTGGGCTTCATCTCTGTACGAAGAGACTGACACTGAGCACACCGGAACCACATACCACAGGATGCTTTATGCGACAACAAAGGACTTCGTTACCTTCAGTGAGCCTCAGATCTGGCAAGACGCTGGTATGTCACGCATCGACTCGACAGTTATCCAAAATGGTGATACCTTCTACCGCTTCACCAAAGACGAGGGTGCCTCTGGCACCGGATGCTCCGACATCATTCAGGAACACTCATCTTCGCTCCGTGCCACTCTAGACTCATGGACCCAAGACGCTGCATGCATCGGCAAGAATGCCGGCACGAGCAACGTTGAAGGTCCAACAGTCTTCAAGTCGAATCCCGGAGATGTCAACGGCGAGAAGTTCTATCTATTCGTTGATGAGTACACTGGTCGCGGATACATCCCCTTGGAAACAGCCGATATCGCGAAGCCAGAATGGAAGGTCTCGGCCTCATACACACTGCCCAAAAGTCCGCGCCACGGTACCGTCGTGTCGGTGACCGCCGCTGAACTCGCAGCCCTGACATCTGCCACCGCAACCATTTCCAAGCGCGAGCGCAGAAGTAACCGTCTGGTCGAACGAGACCAGCCCTTACCCTTAACATACTACGCCGACCCTAATATCGCAGTCTTCGGCAAGACCTACTATATATTCGCGACCACCGATGGCACTCCCGGCTGGGGCGGCAATCAATTCTATGTGTGGTCTTCCCCCGACCTCGTCTCCTGGACGCGCGCCAATACAGCCTTCCTAACCCTCAACGGCACCAGCGGGAACGTCCCATGGGCCGTTGGCAACGCCTGGGCGCCTACCATTATCGAGCGCGAGGGCAAGTTCTACTTCTACTTCAGCGGGCAAAACGCAGAGTACAACACCAAGACCATTGGCGTGGCTGTCGCGGACTCCCCATCTGGACCGTTCGCTGCACAAGAGAAGGCTTTCATCCTCAATAATGAGGCACTCAAGACTTCCCAGGCCATCGATCCCGCAGCCTTCCAGGACCCGACGACAGGAAAGTACTACCTCTTCTGGGGCAACAGCTCGCCGCTCTACGCCGAGCTAGCGGACGACATGCTGACACTCAAATGGGACACGTTGAAGGCTATCACTGGCCTGACGGATTTCCGTGAGGGTATCTTCCTCAATTATCGTGAGGGTGTGTTCCACTTGACGTACAGTATCGACGATACGCGCAGTGAGAACTACCGCGTTGGGTATGCGACGAGCGACTCTGTTGATGGGCCGTGGACGTACCGTGGTGTTATTCTGCAGAAGGATGAGAGTAAGGGGATACTTGCAACCGGACATAGCTCCATTATTCAGGTGCCCGACACGAATGATTGGTACATTGCGTATCATCGCTTTGGGATTCCTGGAGGCAACGGCACCTTGAGGGAGACGACTATTGATCGGGTGTACTTCGATGAGGACGGGTTGATCAAGCCTGTAGTACCCACGCTGGAGAGCGTGCAGCCTGAGGTCGTACCTGGATACTGAGAGTAGATACAGGTCGAGAGCATATACACAGTGAGCAATGTCAGTAAGAGTTTTGTGAACGGCAACGCTTTTTCAAGAGTAGTCGGCTTGCGCACGAGTGATAAGAAGACGGTCGCGAATTACTGTGCAATTTGCACTCAAATTTGCTTGGTACGCGGAAACGTGACGTTACAGTATAAGAGCCAAAGCCGCGCCAGCTTCCTGTGGACAAGGATGCCTTTCGATAGCGCGTGGCTGCCATGCTTGTGGTGAGGTGAGGTCTGTTCATGGGGTGTGCTTCGTGCGCGCCTGCCATAGTTGACAGGACTGCCAGTTGATCGAGCTCGAGGCTACCACAACCTCTCTCACCTCGCAACTTCCCACTCTTCTACCTGATTCACCTCTGCTTTCTCAAGGTGAGGGCTACACTGGCATGTCTGCCCATATTTCTGATTCTCGCACCTTCGCCTTGTCAACTTCCTTTCTGCGTCTTTCCAGCAACGTTACCATAAGCATACGTCAACTCCATATTCAAGCGCGCAACAGCCACAATGCTAGCAGCGACTAGCACAAACACAATACCTGCATCGAGCAAGCACGACACCGCGAAGCGATGGCTGCACAAACGACTCTGGAAGCCGTCGTCACGGCAGTTGCTGAGGTGTGACGCTGATGGTGGCATGAAGAGGAAGCTTTCAACCAAGCGACCACAGACCGCACCTAACAGTGGACGAGCCACACTAACCCCGGTACCACCGGTACCGCAGATACCCATCAACATCGAATGGCCATCACCGCGCCTGGCGATCCACCCTCCGCCTCGTTCTCCGCGACCAGACTCAGGAGTGATTCGTGATGTGAACGCCTGGCTAGATGCAAGCATGAACATGCCGCCTCCGCCGTTGATGGGCGGACTATCATACTGGAGGTCAGTCACCACTGTGCCAACGACAACCTCCACGGACATGCAGTACGCAATCCCGATTGTGCGCGAGCCAGGCCTCGGTCGGCCCTTGACACCAACAAGCCAGCAGGTGAAATCGTTCTGCCGCCGTGCAAAGAAAGTCCAGGCTAAGATGCCCTCCTTGTTACGCACCACATCCCAGCGCCCGGTGGCTCGCAAGCAGATCAACCGACGTTCGAACTCAATGCCACTTCTTGCTATCCCGTACGAGCAGACACGGCAGGGTGCGTTACCCAAGATCATAACACGATCCAGGTCGTTCCTCCTAGCTTCTACGCAAACTTCAGTCTCGAAGACGCCGACCGAAGCGCAAGAGCTGCTATCTGCCGAGAAGCATTCCTTCGATCTTCCACTGCTCGGCAGCACACGTACAAGTGTGGCATACGGTGGTGTCGAGGGTCTTGGGGAACGGCGCACAAATGTACTACTCCGACAAAATGCCAGGAGCGGCGACAGTACACGACCTTCGACTGCCGGCGCACATCTCAGCCGTGACGACTCCTTGGGTGACCTCTCTGAAGCACCGACCTACTCTTCAGGACGCCCCCCGCCATCCTACAGATCACGAAGTGCCTCGATCATGACGACTTCCTCTTTCGGTTGCGTCGACGGGATGAGTCCGACTCAGAGGCAGATCAGTCAACAGCGAGCGGCGATGAGGACTCGTGGAGTGAGAGGAAGGGTTAGAGAACTACGCAAGAGGTTCCAGAACGAGGAATGACGTATCAGGATTATGAGTAAAAACTACGAGACAATGACACAATCCACAAAGGAAGCATACAGGCAACGGGAAATATTGACTACAGGGGTATATTTACGGCCACTCCAACACGGTGGAAGATTATGTCTACACGGAGCGAGGAGGTAGTCAGAGGGATATCAGGACATGCCCAAGAGCGATAGTTAAGCCATATACCTTCGCAGATAGCATAGCAATAGACACTTTTTTGATTAGACGAAGTGGATGTTCATGTGAATGAGTGAAAGACGTTGCCGAGTGACGTTGCACCGGCCCGCGCTCACCGGGGCCGAAAGCAGCGTAGCCGACTCACCGCCTTGCTCCTTCTGTTGATTTGGCGACGCCCATGCAACGACAGCCTCATATCATTGGACCCCAACGTGGCAGACGCTGTACCACGCGCAACGGACCAGTCGACGCAATTGAGCCCCATGGGCGACAGCTGAAGTGCGCACAGTCACTGCCGACCGCGGTGACATAGGCTGTTCCCCTCCCGACGACGAGCAATTGACGCAACCACACCCAGGACTGCTATACGTAGCCGCGCAGGCATGGCCGAATCCAGCATGGCCTCACCCGGCGAGGCTGCTTCTTTGCGGCCCAAGCGGCCAGCGCCGTTGACGAGGCAGTCGAGCAGCCAGTCGCATATTTCGCAGAGCCCGTCAGAGAAAGGGCACCACCGGGTGCAGCAGCACAAGGTCAACCACCGCCATGTCGCGGGCGGGCGCATGCAGCGGACACTGTCGACGGGAAAGAACCTAGGCAAGTTCGCCAAAGCCTCGCAGCAGACGCAAGCCACCGAGGAGAGCGGACGTCACCACCGCCGCTCACAGTCGGGCACGAGTATATCCGCGCCCAGCAGCCCGCGACCCGGCTTCAAGCGCAATGCCTCGTCCGGCGCCATCATGAGACACAATCCGCAGGCACATGCGCATGGAGGCTTGCGCAAGAACCACTCGAGCGGCCATCTGGTGGGCAAGGCGAAGGGCAGCAAGTCCTCGAACGACCTCTCCAAGATGAAGGGCAAGCTGGGGAATCCGAGCAGGTCGCGCCAGGCCTCGCCAGAAGAGCGGCCGATCGTCCACTTCGACGTGGGCAACGACGACGGCGACAATGGCGACGAGGAGGAAGAGGAGGGCGGGTGGACAGAAGAGAGCGCGTCCCAGTCGCCCAACACGACGCGCTCGAACACGCGCTCAAGCTCGGTGGCAGCGGAGGCACAGAGGGTTGTCGACGACGCGACAGAGAGCAACACACGAGCAAATGCAGGAGACACATCGCCAGCACCGGCACCATCCGCCCAGCAAGCCCAGCAAGTCCAGGGCCCACCAACCTATACATTTCCCGAACGCCCACGAGTCCCTCAGCAGGCGAACAGAGCAGCCTCCTCACAACACGCGCGACCGCCAGACGCCGACTTGATCACGTCGCGCCTGCTCCAGCGCAGCACATCACACACCGTAGTCGCCCCGCAAGCCTCGTCGGTCTCAGCAACGGTCGCCTCGACAGCCGACCGCGGCCACCAGCTCAGCACCAGCGTGGGTAGCACCCTCGTCGACACGCCCGGCCGAGACCTCGTATCGCGCTTCATGGATGGCGATGGCAGCGCCGGCACCCCGCACGACGGCAACTACATGCCTGGACGACGTGCCTCACAACACGAGTCTTCTCTCTCCGCCAGCAAGCGCAACAAATCCATGCCCAACTTCAACGATCCCGAAGAAGGCGAATCCGCAGACACACCCACGCGCCCACAATCCGTTAAATCCGGCACCACAACCCCAAATCTCTTCCCGCCTGTTACGAACCGCACACAGAACAAACTCCTTCTCCAGCGCGCAGCCAGCGCCATCGAGCCCCACGCCCCTGTCCCCGCCATTCTGCGCTCCGGCGGCCCGAGTTATATTGGCTTGAGCTACAACGCGAGCGGCGAGGGTCGTCTGGATCCTAGGCTGCAGCAGCAATTCAACCACGTTTCGATCGAGTACAAAGTCATCCAGCGCTACCGCAATCCGCTCGCCGACAGCATCCTACGGATTCAGCAGATGCCGGGTATGTTGAGGAAGTTGCGCGCTACGAAGCCTGCTAGTACGAATGGGGGCAGCAGTACGCTGAACGTTAGTACCTTGAGTAGCAGTATTAATGAGAATGCTGCTCTGGAGACGGACGGGGCGAGGAGTACGCGCAGTAGGGCTAGCTTTGAGCATGGTGAAGAGGAGGGCAGGGGTAGTTTGGAGGAGAATGAGAGACCGAGGAACGAGGCTGAGGAGTTGTGTCGGCGGATGTGGGATAGCACGGAGATCGTGGGTGGTGAATGAGATGGAAATATGACGATTTTCGGAGCTTTGGGACCATCAAGACACCGACTCAACTCGTTTGGACAATCACCAGGCCTGGAAAGGGACTCACGAGATATCACGAACGTCATACCTTCTTAGAGCTCTAGACGATACATGGTTTCCACTATACGCGTCACTGTAGACTGTAAAGCTCTGTATATTGAGCTCGTCAGTGATCAACGACATCGCAAACGCACAGCTCGACGCACGGGCCGGCCTCTTGCTTCTTCTCTTGCACTTGCCTCTTGCTCAACAGTGGAGCGTGGCAAGGATTATTGTTGCAGCGGTATAAGATTGTACGATACATACATACAGTCCCGGAGAGGAAGTGGATATTGGAAGTAGGCTACAGCAAGCGTCTGCGATGACGGAGAGTAAGCACAAAGGTCCGGTCTGACCAAATGGCCGGCCACTGAGAGTGGCAATGGCTGCTGGGAGTAATGGTAATTCATTCTTGAGCATAACCAGTCCTTTTCTCCTCGACCTTGCTATGTGCATGCTTTGAAGATACATGTAAGGTTACCTCTGAAGGCGGCTCTTCTTTCAGATATGTTTGCCTCTCTTCATTTTGGGGCAGAAGCCTCAATATGGAGATGATAAGGCGAGCTAGCATTAGGTGTAGGAGAGTTGCAGAAGAAGGTGATGACGAAGTGTACGGGTGTAATGCTACATGTGCTAGCTGATTATGGCAGTTTGAGCTTAATTTGCATTGAACTATGCTGCTCGACACCGCAAAAGGAAGGCATTACGTGCAGCTTATACATTACCTTTGCAGAAGTCGCGGGCCTGATTCCAAGTACGAGCGGATCTCCGTGCATAGGGTGGATGTCAGATCGATGAAGGCCGCGTTGAAGGTGTCGTCTGAGTTGGTTAATATTCCACTAGCCTGAGGTAACGCTCCCGGAGTCTTACCCCTTCCTTACCAAAATCGATAGATATCAGCAAACCTACCGAATTAGGGATATACGGCTGCAGGTACGCATTCCCTATGGCACGTATAACGACAACAAAGCGCAGCCTTACAGATTCCAAAATCCCCGGTTACAATCCAGATGACCACCCCACGTGTTGTACAACAATTGCTTTATCGGCTGTCCATTCCGAATAACAACGTAAATTCGACATTTCGATGGTTGATATGGGTATTCTCATAGTACCGACTCTGCCCCGCGATCTGGGGAGTGACACACCTAAAAGCTTAGCGGAAGGCGGAGGGACGTGCAATTTATGAGCAATGTGCAGTGTTTTGCGCAGGTATCGACGCAGCATAGCTCTATTACGTAGCATAGAGGTGTAGCTAGCAAGAGGTAGCATAGTAATTCACTCCTTTATGAGGAAGCTATACTCTAGCTTTTTAGTATGCATATATACGCAGGTAGTACCTAATGTGCGCCTAGTCTGGCTCATGCTTCTGGGTCACGGGGCGGAGCTGGTATTGTGAGAATCACCCATAGTACCTAGCATGTAGCCGAGAGAATGCAGTCGAATCTGGGTCAACCACAGCAACACCCGCACTTCAGCCGACCCATAGTTTGCATGCTTCCAGAATCACAACTCAAATCGCATACTGTACCAAGATACCTGACGTATACCATTCCTGGCTCCGATACTATTGAGATCGTACAGCCCTGCAGAGCCTTATACCAAGGTATGGAAACGA
The DNA here is from genome assembly GCA_021642125.1 of Nothophoma quercina. Taxonomy (NCBI): domain Eukaryota; kingdom Fungi; phylum Ascomycota; class Dothideomycetes; order Pleosporales; family Didymellaceae; genus Nothophoma; species Nothophoma quercina. Next base: position 318,959 of record JAKIXB010000024.1, read on the forward strand.
TTGATTGACTGCGCATTTGATTGCCGAAAGCGCAACATCGACGGTGCATGTCAACTGCGCGCCGGCGTTCAACCGGCGTTGCCAAATCCTGCCGGAGAACACTCGCAGGCTCGTGGACTCGTACTCGGCCGATGCCGGCGTGGAGAAGGTAAGGTGCAAGCGGCAAGCGCCGCGCAGTGTGAAACCTTTTGTGGGCCATGGAGAAAACCTGTGAAGGGTCTGCACGGGGCCGAGGGCCTGTTTGCAGACTGGTGGGACTCGTAGTGGGACTGGGGAAGTTTGATTCTCCTACACCACCGTGCCTTGGACAGAAGTTGGTCTTGCGCGCGGCAGATGTTCTGTTTCGATTCAAATGCGACTTCTTCGTTGTCGAGCAACTAGGGCGCCTGGCGACGCTCAGGCCAGCGTGTGGTTTGGTAAGGAGAAGCGCGAGCCCAAGCGCAAGGCTTGTTGGTCTGTTTCGAGTAATGCGCGCAATAAGGTGTGGTCTGTTCGACATACTGTGAGATTGAGATGGGAAATGATTCGCGTGCAAGAGTGCACATGTGACGCCTTGGGCAGATTGAGGCTCTCGACTGGAGGCTTGTGTGCGCAGGATCATGTCCAGCCTTGCTGAAGGAAATGAGGGTGTTCGAATACGGAAGGTAGCGTGCGCGCTTACCAAAGCCTTGCTATTGAAACAATTTGAACGTGGATCGTGAGATTTTTGAGTGGTGGACAGTGGTGGAGGGATGTCACCATGCAAAAGGGGCAATAATGTAATGCGAACATCTTCATTTTCTCGTGGTCCAACCGGATGCGCAGCGCATGCTAGTCATCGCTCGATCCATCTTCCGCCTCTACTTCGAGTCCAAAAAATTCCACCAAGCCAAAAACAAATGTAATCCAAATAGATACTGGAGAACAAGGGGGTATTCCATCAAAAGGGGTATCACCAAACTCCAGCTCCACCAGAGAAAAGGCGCGGTCATGAGTGACAGACTGCGTGAAGTGAAGGAGGTGTCTGCAAGCAGACTAGTGTCAACGCCTCCGTTGCGAACAGAACTCCATCGCAGGTGCGAAGCAGCGTCTTCGTTGCGCGCGTAACATAAAGGGGTGTTTGTTGGTCGGGCGACCAGTGTTGCGAAAGGAAAGTATGCATAGACCTGACAAAGGGCCAAGGGAATCGCAGTTCGTCAATCGTTTCAAACAGATGAGAATGTGATTACAATGGTGGTAACTGGTAGGTCCAAGTTGGGAACGTGTGTGCAACAGAAGCGAACGTAATGGGTAGGTGAAGTTGCTAAGAGAAAGAAGTGAAGGTGGGTCGTGACTCGTGAAAGCACTCAGCGTTGCCTTGGCCAGCACTTGGAGTGTAGACAATGCCAAGTGATGGGGCTAGCATAGCAGAGATGCGTCTCACAGGACGAGGTAACCAACACCTGCGGCGAGCGCAACGACGAATGCGTTGGCGTTCAGGCTGGAGGCTGCGCCGGTGAACTCGGGGGTGGAGGGCTTGGTCGCGCTGCCGGTGCCAGTGGGCTTGATGGCAGTGCCATTACCGGTGCCGTAGGAGCCAGTGCCGTAGGAGCCAGTGACGGAGGGTGCGGCGTAGGCGGAGATGGTGCTGGTTTGGTTGGAGGCAACGCTGGAAGGAGCAGCGCCAGACATGGTGACAGTGTTGACGCGGTAGACAGTGGAGGTGAGGTAGACAGTGGTGTCGTACTGGTCAGCAGCGAAAACGCTGGCGACGAGCGCGAAGAGGAAGACGAAGATGGTCTGGAAGGAGCGCATGGTGGCTGATGTTGAGTTGATTGGTGGTTTTGGTGGTGAGATCAAGTCGTTGTGACTGTTGTGCTTTCAGGCGAAAGTAATGTTCTGAGACAGGTCTCGTGGACGGTATATAGTGTCTTAGCGGGTTGGTTGGTGTATATGTTGCGCAAGTGAATGATGCGGCAGCAGTGATATGTATAGTCGTGAAAGACAGTGGTGCTAGCAATGAGCGTGGGTGCAAGGCACAGCCTGACGGCGAAGTGTATTGTGTTTTGAGAGAGTGGAGGCGTTTGGAGTAAAACGAAGGTGAGAAGGAAGGCAGGCGCAAGTTAAGGGAAATTGCGACCCGCCTACGCCAAAATGCTCATTTCACGCAGCGGCGTACGCTAACGCAGACCAGGATGGCTCGAGTTTGCCAAGCAAACACCGGCTGTGCCTGACAAAAACCTAGCCTAGCCCGTCCGATCTGCTGCGGGCGACGGGCGCACGGCAAATCCTCTGCACGCTGCACGCTGGAATCTTCCCGGCCCAACCTTGCGCTGCTCTTGCGTTGCTGTGCATGCGCGCAGCGTGACCTCATCTCGCCAACATTCTGCCCTGTATCCAGGACAACGTTGGAATGCCGCAGTCGTCTCCTCACCAACTCAGTTCTGATCGAACCTTGTTCCAACCCTACTGCTCATCAACGCTCTGCACCCCCAGCTCTCACCCCAACCGTTCCACCATCAACCTTGTGGTCAGGCAGTGAAACACGGTTCGCAAATAACAGCCTCGACCGTGACCAGAATGGCCTGAGACACGGCCGCGGCCACGACCTCGTCGACAGCGTGGGACTGCGACCCAAGCCAGTGATTCTCGCTCGACGTGGCATCGTGGAACGCTGTCTGTCGCGGTGCCTGGCCCTGTGTGCCTGTTTCTCACAGCCGCCAGGCACAGCCGCGGTCACGACATGGGCGCGGCCAATCAGCGCGCGGTGCCTGACGGTGAGCAGACAACCACGTTGGTCTTGCGCTTCGTGTCGTGCGCTCTGTCTCAGCCACTTAGAACCGCCGGTTGATGTTCCAACATTGGATTCTCGTAACATGGATTGCCCAGTAGGTTTGCAATCATCCTCCCAAGAGCCTGTTTCTGCTTCTACTGGTCTTGCAGCAGCCACTTCCGCAATCACTTCGTAGCGACAAAGAAGAATGAGGTAAGGGCTCGGTAGAGTTGACTGCGATTGACGTTGAGTTGTCGAGACTCCACACCAAGCTGCCTGGTAGGCTTGCGGTAGGCATGCCGACCCCGCTGCTTTTCCAGTATCCACCGCGCCGGCTTGCGCTGCTTTTCGTCGAGGTGATGGCCGGACCAGCAGATCGAAAAGTAGCATCGCATCGACTTTCATCGATTGTACCCTGACTCTGCGCTGCTTTTCCGGTACGGTCTGCCATATCAGTAGAATGCACTACATCACTGTCGCAACGCTAAGACCAAGATTATGGAGTACGTACCCCATCAGTACTCAAGTACACCAGAGTCTTACGCAATTCCAACGGTTGAGTCGCGACCGTCTCAACATTGCGCAGCATGCAGTGTCGCCGATGGAAGCATCCAGCACTCAACGATCGCTTCGCCTTGGAGAACCTTTCACGCTAGGCTTTGCGCTCATCCTGCGATTAGCAGTGACGCTGCATTAGCACTCCCGACCTTCGGCAACATGCAAAGTGGTGAGCAGGCAAGGAGACTTCTCCGCGAGGTGATCGCGTGCGCCTACCCTTCCAGCAAGGCACTGATTCTGAGTGCCATCATTGAGACGTATGCTCGAGACTCACCGCTCAGTCTCCCACGTTGACGTGGACGCAGGCCCTTACTGTGACCACGGTCAGATCACTGCAGTAGCATGGCCGCCGTTTGCCAACGTGGAGGGTTGGCGACCATCGGCAAGGAGGAAGTGTTGGCATCGCAAGTGCAAGACAAAGTCTGTGAAGGCTTTGCGATCGTCCGCTGATTGGCCAGGCTACAGCTAGTGTGAAGCCCTTATGTGAAGGCCCTTACCGACCTTCTCCCGCTCCCGTAGTCCCACTCACACTGCTCAACCACGAGAAATGGAGAACGCGCAAGCAGTGGCAAGCAAGGCACAAAGAAGATCGCGTGCGCTGTCAGACACTTGCAAAGGCTTTACAAAATCTGCGCTTCACTGTGGGGAGGTGTGAAAAGGCTCGACAGGACCTGCAGTAGGTCTCGCTTCGAGGTGATGTTTTGTGCAGTAGTGTACGCTGCAGTACAGTCATTGGGCATACATTTCACCCACGCAAGGGACTCACCTTCCAAGGTCCGGCATCTGACATTCGAGAAGACTTTCCGCGACCTCCCGTAAGGCGGCTTCGTCGTGACTCTCCCGCAGTAGCTTACACCTCGACACGAAGATCTTGCAGTAGCGTACGCTGTCATCGATGACTACCGGTATCCATCCCATTGGACACTTCCTTATGAGCCATCATGCGCTGCAAACTCTGCAAAAGTGTGAGTGGTCAGTCCAGACACGAAGAAAATTCAAAGTACGCATCCAATCGCAGTGCTTCCAATGAGCGAGGTCGAATTGACCCCCTTTCTTGCCGAATGATTGGCTTGATTTCTTCAATCGATCTCATTTCGTGTACGCGCGCATACGGTCGCTCATCAGCCCTCGATATGTAGCAGGTCTACTTTCGAAGCTTTGCAGTCTCGTGTCTGGTAATTGCATAATTTCTACTTGTCACCAACATTTCCAGGGAATCTCCACGGCTCTCAAATGCTTCATTTCAATTCCAGCAAGATCACGATATTCCTGATCGTGAAGACTTTGGTTGTTGCAATGCATTATCACCCTTTCTCATCTTTTCTTCTTGGTCTATTCTGTACTTTGCATTCACGACCTTGCACACATCCACTCAATCCTTCACTCTTCGCACCCCATCCCCGTCAATCCCAGATCCACGTCTCTCCGCCGCTTGCCTCATGTCGTCCACTATCTACTTCACATCTACATAGTCTGCTCCCGAACCGTCCACGATCATCTCACAGGTCCCTCGTTCCCATTTCTGCACATTCTCCTCCGCTCTCCTACTGCTGAAAGTGTCTATACTTGATCGACTGCTACTTTCCTAACGCTATCGGAGAGCGATGCGACAAACTCTCAAAGCTCGTCGGGCAGGAGGCAAGACCGACGCGACTTCCCCCTCTGTGATCTCAATAGCCGCACAATGTCCGAGAACGAATGGCAACAAATTGTGATCTCAACGTTTACCCACTTACAATGACACACAGTACAGCCTATCAGGCTCTTGAGTACAACGTCTTGCTATGCGTGTCAATGGGTAATGGCATTCGTACAAACAACGCCGCTAACTGATGTCATGTTCAATAGCTGTCAGATATCAGATGCTTCTGAGCACGACGCATACACCATCTTCCCACGTCGTCTTCTGCATCAAATCCGGCACTACTTGATACCCTTTAGCGAACACTTGACACGCCCATTACTCCTACACTTTCCACATCTATTACTCAGGATCTTCCGACTAAGGAACCACGACACACGCGATCATTTGCTCTGATCTAGTATGCAAGATGACGATTCTCAAAGCCAGCAGGCACAGTGATACAAGTCTACGAGTGCCGTACGAAAGTCTGACGATACGGAGGGTTGTGGTGAGGTACGTTAGCAGCAGTCTGGAAACGAGAGCGCGCATGGGGCTTCTCTAAGGCAAGGCGATAAAGGAGCCACGCTAGCGCAGAGAGGACTTGATGGTGCGTGTGGAAGTATCGTGTCTTCGCTCGTGAAGCTTATATAGGGCTGATGAATGGAGTAGGATCGTTCCAACTGAACGTACAGCCTTGGCGATTTGCTATTTGGATTCGATCTAACACGTATCCATCTGGTGAGGCTGGTCGCTCGAGAGAAGCTGGAGTGAAGGGTTGGGCCCGCACTCGCAGTTGATAGTGGTCAGCGTACAGTGTGGTGGTTTGCCGTGAGACGTGTTTCAGAAGCCACGCGTGTATCGGCCCTGCTGGTGACCGCTTTTACTAGGCATAAGACAGCAGTGTAGTGACGAAAGTGTGTTGTGCAACTCTGGCGCTTCTGCCTCTTGCTGAGTGAATTGATGTTACGGTGGGCTTTGACCACTGTCTGTTTTTGATATTTTCAAAGTCTGACGGTGTGATCGTGTTAATGAGATCCTGATGAAGTCTACGATAGATTGGAGAGATATTGATGTTGTGGCCCAACAACGTTGGAGCTGCAAGGCGGTCGAATCAGCTGATCGGTGTGTTATCAACAGAAAGAAAGTTGGTATCGCTACAAAGCGGAAATGTTAGTGGTCGACGCGGCCGATGACGCAGACACATTGTATCTTCACGGATGGACCTTGCTAGGAGCTGTGGTGGCCGGGAAATGCTGGTCTGTCGCTGCGGGAGACCGTGTGCTGCTGACAATCAACGCTATCCTGGCGTTATTGGGAAAAAATGTTTCATCATAAATGACGTCAACCTGAGATTGCGTGAGCATATTATGCTGTATTATTGCACTTTGCGAACATTGGTACGCTCGTGTTCGGACATGATGGCGAAGATACTAGTACGTTGCGATGCGATATGAAGGTGCGTAGTGATGCATGCTTATTGCACAATGCTCTCACTCAATGCATAGATGACCTCTTCCGTCCAGCCTAACTCAAAACAAAGGAGATGCGACAAGCCATACCCAAAAAAACCTCCCATGAGCAGTTATCCAATGAAGGTCTGAAGAGTCTAGGAAAATAGCCACGCTGGGCCTGGGGTATAGGTAACGAAAGGAAACCAGGAAAAGTCAGATAGGAGAGTAATTAGAATTAGGTATGGGTATAGTATATGCCAAAGCTTGCTTTTTGCTGAGGCTTACATGGTAGTGGTAATGATAGCGATCTGGGTATATGGGTATCCAAATAAGAAAGGTAGATCGACGATAGCAGGCGCAAGGAAAGGTCGCGGTACGAATGCTGTTTTTCGCGAGATAACTGCGCCAGAGCCGCGACGTCGTAGCGTCACTACGCTTCACGACCTTGCGGATGGCCGTTGGAAGTGGATGGGTTGGGCCACGTTAAGAGCCCATCGTGACTCCATCATTTGAGCCGACAAAGCCGGCCATGGACCCAATGTCCATTCTGAGGTACTGGTCTTGGTGGCCTTCGATGCCTTCCATGCCGGTGGGCATGCCCATGGGACCGGCCATGCCGCCGGTATTCATGACATGCTGGTCCATCATGACGACTGACGGGCGACGGCTGTTTGTGGCTGAGCCCATGTGCTGGGTGTGTTGTGGGTGTGGGGATATTTGCTGTTGGTGATGCGGGCTGTAGTTCTGGTTGCGCGACTGGTTCATGTGCTGGCGTGCTGCGGCCCATGCTTGAGCCTGCGCGTGCGCTTGTGCCTGCACTTGAGCGTGTGCGTGGGCCTGCATCGAGGCTTGAGCTTGCGCCTGTGTGACTTGCATCGGGGCTTGCATGTGTGAGTGGAGTTGTTGTGACGCGTGGATAGGCGTTGGCTGGAGGGGCAGGCCGTGGTGTTGCTGCATGGGAAGTTGATGCTGGGGTTGGTGCTGGTACTTTGCATCGTCGGACTGAAGCCCGCTGGAGTCGAGACCGAGGTCTTCGTCGTCGTCGTCACCTTCAGCATCGACCTGGTCACTCTCCCCGTTCACCGTCGCGGGTGCAGAGAATGGCATGGCAGCGTCCATCTTGATAGGGCTGCTTTGGCTGGGCCTGTTTACTGCAGCAAAAGGCTGTGCAGGCAGGCTAGCCATGGAACAGCTTCTCGAGTCTGGCAGCTGCTTCTGTGCAGCCATGCCAGATGTCGAGGACCGTCCCTCCCGCACGACAGACCGCCACTTGTCGACGAGGCGGTCAAAGTCCCAATTGCGGTAGTCCATGCCCTGCTTGCCGAGCTCTCTCGCCGTCTCAGCACCGAGCGTGATGCTGACGGGCGAGAGGTCGGGCGCGCCCGAGGTCCATCTGTTCGCCTTCAGGTAGTCGATCTCGCGGCGAGCATTCTCGAGCTGCACTTCGATCTCCCTGCGGGCATCGTTGGCGCGAGCATAGCAGCGCAGAATCTCAATCTGCCAGTACTCCTGGCGCGTCTTGTCCGACTGGTGGGTCCAATGGTTGTAGGCGTCGGCGATGTGGTTGAACAGCTTCTGCGGGTCGGGGTCGAACAGCGGCGGGGTGGGCAGCGGCGAGTTGGCGGCAGACGAGGGGTTCGAGAGGCCGCCGGCGGGGTAGACCTGGTTGATCTGGCGCTGTCGCTGGTGGGCAAGCAGGCGCTCTCGCACGCAGCGGTTGAGGGCGTCGAGCTGCTTCTGGGCGGGCGGCGCGATGGACCACGACTCGGCGGTGGGGAAGGGCGTGGGTGAGAAGAGGGTCGAGGGCGCGGGCAGGATGTGCAGACACAGCGACGGGAAGTTGAGCGTGTAGGGGTCGAAGTCGAAGAGGCCGCATCCGGTGGCTTTGTTGCTGCGGGGGTTAGTCAGTACATGTTGACGTCCCTTGCTTCACAGCGTCGATATGGATATACTCACTTGGCCTCCCGCACACTCCGCAGCAGCTCCCTCAGCGCCAGCTCGGCCGCCTTGGCCGTCTCCATGTCGTCGCCGTGGCGCTGGCGCTGGTCCAGCTCCTGCTTGCGCACCTGCCGCGAGGCATCGCGCCGCATCTCGGGCGCCTTCGTGCCCAGGCGCTGCGACAGCTGGCGGTTGCTGCTGCCCCAGCTCACGTCCTTGAACTGGCCCCGCGTCTTGCCCATGTCGATTCCCAGCCCGTCGTCGTCATCGTCCGGGCTCTGCACCAGCGTCGACGAGCCCTCGCTGGCCACGCTGTGCTTGTTGTGCACCGGCGTGCAGTCGCCGCTGTCCTCCCCCTTGTGCTTCGAGATGCTCCCCTTCGCCTGCCGCCTGGTGATGCCTCCGCGGATCTTCCTGATCTCGTCGACGAGATGGATGCCATCGGGCGCCTTGGGGTTCTTCGGCCGGATGTACAGGTCGAGATGGCGCCCCAGCGAGCTGCTCGTAAACGCCTGGCCGCAGAAGGGGCAGTTTTTGTCCTTCGGCGCCTTCAGCAGCGGCGGGTCGGCGGTCGAGCGCGGCGTGTCAATGCCAATGTCAGCTTCGCCCATGATGCCAGCTCCAAACGCATTCAGGGTCCCCAAGCTTCAGTGCGAGCTTGTGCGTCCGTTTCAAGCGCGCCCTGCATATGCTGTGCACGCACGTTACCGCATGTTTACCCTACCGTAAACAAGCGAGCAGAAAGAAGATGGGCAGAGGTCAGCAATGTGTACGGATGAAAAGACGGTCTACGCGTGCGAGAGACGCGTTGATGAGATTGTTCGCTTGCTTGGCACGAAATTGCAGCCCCTAAGTTCTTCTCGATGAGGTCCCGCCGTCCAGAGCTCCATCCCCTGCGATTTGCACGCTCGCGCCGCGAAGCCATCTGTGCAGCTCGCGGGAGCGCTAGAGACGCCGACGCTTGAGCCTGTCAGGAACAGCAGGAACACGACACGCCTCAGACCACCACCGCCAGTGCAGCACCGCCTATCATTCTTCCGCCGTCTACACCTTCTTACGAATCCACCCGTATGTCCAGCTTCGCCGCCGTGCGCGCTGCCAGCGCAGCATACTGCTCCATACCGCCCTCGAGCTTCCTCAGCTGCCCCTTCGTCAGCCGGTACACCGTTCCCGGAGTTACCCCTGCCTCATCTCCATCCGAATCACTTTCGTCAGCCTCGTCTTTGCCATGAACCCCTGGCGCTAGCTTATATGGCGACTCTCCCTCAACCACGGTTCTGTCCATCCATTAGTCCAAACGCGTCTTGGGCAAAGTCTATCATTCCCATTTTCGATCGTGGCTTTACGGGTGCTCGAGCGCTCCGTGGTCGGCCACGGGACGAATCGCGAAGGAGTGGGGAAGGGAACGTACCTCATGAAGAACCTGTCGTGCGTGATGACCAGCAGCGCTCCATCGTACTGCTTCAATGCGAGAACCAGACTCAAGATTGTGTCAGCATCCAGATGTGTCGTCACCTCGTCCAAGATCAGCAGCTGCGGCGGCGGCCACAACAGCTTCGCTAGCGCCACTCTGGCTTTCTGACTGCCGGACAAGAGAGCCAGTGGCACATCGGAGACGGTCTGACCATGCAGTCCCAAACTGCCGAGTATTTGTCGTGCTTCTTTCTCCCCCACTTCAGTGGCAATCACATCCATCACAAAGCGCAGTGCTGTCAGCTTTGGGTCTGATGCAGCAATCGCTGTGATCTCTTCGACGGACTGCTGAGAGAAGCGACCAAACTTAGCTCTCGCATGCCGCGTTATTGACCCTGATGTTGGCACCAACCCACCCGCATCGCTACCACCCATAATCAACGAGACCAGCGTCGTCTTGCCAGAACCGTTCAATCCCGCCAGCCCTGTTCGCGTACCGGGATGGATAGTCAGAGAGACATCCGTCAACGTGGGAGTCTTCTTCCTGCCCGGATATCCAAACGTCACCTTCTCCAAACTCACCAGAGCGCCCGGAAATCTCAGATATGGAGGCTGCCTTGGGAACGTCAACTTGACCGGCGGTTCAAAATCCGGCACTTGAATCTCCGCTCGACTTGTCGTATGATATCCGCCCAGATCGCGATTCAGCTTGAAGCGCCCTCCCTTCAAACCCACCTCCATGCCCCATCGTTCGTCGAGTTTCTTCTGTCTCGACGCAGCCTGCTTCAGCCTTTTGTCATCGCCCTTGTCCTTTGCCGCTCTGACGTTCCCCGCGATCGACTTCTCGATGTGCTTCTTCTGCTTGTCCTTTGCATCTTTCATCTTCGTCAGGTATTGTATTTTCTTCCACTTCTCGCGCTCGTACAAACTCAGATTTCCGCGGAACGTCTCGAGCGTCTGGTTGCGCAGCAGCAGCAACTCCTCCGCCACCGCGTCACCGAAGTCGCGATCGTGCGTTGCAATTAGTACTGTGGTGTTGCGCATGCTGTTGATGTAGTTCTGCAACCAGATCATGCTCGGAAGGTCCAGGAAATTGGTCGGCTCGTCCAATAACAGTACATCTGCGTACTGTGTAAGCGCACAGGCAAGATCACACCGTGTCTTCCATCCTCCACTCAGCCGTGACACTGGTTCGTCGATCTGATCTTCTTTGAATCCAAGGCCCAGTAGCACTCTCCGCGCTTTGGCTTCTGCCGCGCTGGCATCTATAAGCTCAAGACTCGCTTGGACAGCAGACAGCATATCCGCGGCGGCTTTTGTCTCCTCACTTATGCGTGCAGCATCGACTTCACTTTCCTCCTCTTCCACGGCCGTTCTCGATTCCGAGAATGCTTCTTCCAGCATGATTAGTTCCTTACGTGCCAGCTTGCCTCTGGCTCCACTTCTCCTCTCCGCAATCCGATGTGCTTCCTTCAATTTCACCGCCAACCTCTCACTTTGGATTCGCCTATACGCTCGCACGGGCGCCATGGCATCTTTCTCATTCGCGATTGCTTCGTTCAATGCACTTTCTTCTTTCGTGTATCGCTCGCGTACCCGGTCGCTCCTTACAACGTGCTGGAGCACGGTTTCTTCCGCTAGATCTAGGCCATTCAGCTCTTCGTCGAGTGAGGCTTCACGCGTCTGGCCGAGCAGGAGAATGCGTGTCGACCACGGAATGCCAGGGATGAGTCCCTCGCCAATCGCCTTGAGTAAAGTCGACTTGCCGGTGCCATTGCGTCCCACCAGCACGTAGTGGCGTGCCTCCACCAAGTGGAGGGTGGTTCGGCTCAATAGCTCACGATTCGCGACCGAAACGGACAGGTCCTTGATCAGTATCTGTCACCGTTAGCAGAAGATCTGTAGCTCAGAGGAAGGGTAAGGTGTTGTGTACCTCTTTCGATGCAGGCGCATCCACGGCATCCAGCGCATATCGCGATTGTTGCGCTGTGACCACTATATGGCCACCTCCCGGGTGCTCTTCCACCATCGGTGTTGTATCTCTCCCTTTACGAACCATTACTGGCTTCGTTCTGAGCCTGTTAATATCAACCTTTGAATACTTCAACTTTTCATCCGAAGCGCGATCTGAAAGTAGGGATAAAAGGTGAGTAATCGTACAAACGCAGAGTGGATTTTAAATTTCCCACACTTTTCCGAGCTTCCGCGATACATATACGTGAACTCAAAGAACAGCTCAATGTCGTTCCGGCAGGTAGGCGAGTGAGTCGGGCGGAGCCAAGGCGCGCTCAGGATGAGTCGATATGGTGGCTTGTCATTGGCTCGGAGCACTGACCATGGTGCAAGAGCGATGTGCCACTCCCGCTCAACACCATAGCATTCAAGGAAACAACATACGAACGTGTTGCTTGGGTCAACCATCCGGGTCAATCTATCCATGTCTTCACCGTACTGGAAACTCGTGTTGCGAATTTCCTCCATGTCAACCTTGGCTCGCCCTTCCGCACTCTTTCTACTCTACACTATACACTTTATTGTTGCGCCTCTTCCTTAACCTCAGCCATCTCATATTTTGTCCTCCTTTCCGGTACTCCTCCAAGCCCTTACCACCACTTCCTCCCTCATCACCATACTCTTCCTTATCCGCAACCGTCTCTTGGCCAGAGTCCAACTCCGTACCCGATTCCTCTGCACAACCTACCTCCCGCGCTTGAACCTGTATCTGCACTATTTCCGATACTGTAGATGTACCCATATTGGATGGAAACAACAGTCGGGCAGTGCGTTTCCCAGCGGATAGGGGATGTACACGTTAGCCATGGTCGGACTCAACATCCTGTAACCAAAACTTTATGTCTTTTAGTAACGAGCGGCAGGAAAGTGTTGATGTGCTAGAGCTGTGGTAGGGGTCGCTGATAGTGTAGGGTTGGCCCAGACCAAGACATTTGACTGAAGTAATGAACAAAGCTTCGTTTTGATGACTTTACGAAAAGCGCAAAACCTGGACGAGCCTTGTTTGTCCTTACTAACCCAGTGATTTTGTTGTATGGCTTCCGGATCTGACCACTGGTGTGATCGAAAGGCTTATTGGGAATCCGTCATGACTGGGACAAATCCAGTATTTTAAAGTAAAACCATCGCTATCGAGCCAGGGCAGGCCTGGTGTTACGGCGGTGAGGGAGGTCCTTTATGTTGCATGCTGACGATGTACGGAAAGATTCGAAATCACATTCGCGTACCTGAAGACCACCGAATGGACGTGGCAAGTAGCTTCCGGCGTGTTCACAGAAGTCGTGGAGCGAAACAAGACAGTGAGACGGCCGCGTATGCAAACCACGTGCTTTGTCGAACAAGTACGCTGTGGCAATTTGCAAGGCGCACGGACAATGAAAGAGAGGATCACGAAAATGGGAAAAGCATGTGTGGTTCCGGGATATTCATATTTTCTTTTTGACTGACTGCAAACATAGATTGCTTGTCGTTGACTGTTCGTAGTCTGTTCGCTGCAGTCTTACGAATCGGGGATGGCGGCAATGGCTTCAATCTCGATCAGGAAGTTACCAGGCAGCTTGCCAACTTCAACGGCTGTACGAGCTGGCTTCGGAGACGGGAGAATAGCACCGTAAACCTCGTTCATGGCAGTGTAGTCGCTCATGTTGGCAAGGAACACGGTGGTTTTTATGACGTAGTCCCACGATGTGCCAGCCTCTTCAAGTATTGCGCCGATGTTCTTGATGACTTGAGCCTGAACAATGTCAGTGATATTCGACAAAGTTGAGAAAGGGTTCCTGAGTTTAGTAGCGTACCGTCTGTTCTTCAATACCGCCGGCGATAATGCTTCCGTTGAAGGTAGGTACGGTTCCGGAAGTGTAGACTATGCCCTTTGAGGTCCATGCGCCAGATGACAGAATGGGCCCTTGAGTGCCGAGGTAGGTCACTACGGGTTGTTCGATGGACTTGGGCACTGGTTTGGCACTGGAAAACCTGGCAACCACGAGTACGGTGGTAAGGAGGGATGTGATGGAAACCATTATGACAAGGTGATTGTATGGCAGTAGCAGCTATAGGTGAAGAATGCGGATTCTTTTAGTGCCAGTGTCTCATGGGTGTTCTTCGTGTTTTATAGAGCAGGTGGGTTGTTACGATTCGCCAACTTCTCAGCTATCTCGTCTCTTGGCGTGATGTTCGGTCTGCCATGGCTTCCAAGAACCGCAGGCGTTGTAGTCCAGGCAAGGCCTTCCACCGCAATGCACGACAAGATCAGAGGCGTCCGTATAATGCAATCATGAGTCAACATTCCCACTCTTCACAGACACCATCCGCGAGAGTTTCGTAATGACAGGTATGGCCGTCGGCTCTATGTTTTGGCATTGCCTTTAGACACTTGAACGCCGTAGTTACTGTCGTCTCCACGTTCGCTATACCAAACATGGAAGGGCCACGCTGCACGTCAGGATCTCTATCTCTTGGGACAAAGTGCGCCGAAGCTTCTCGAGGGGCCGAAAGCTGCGGGACTGGATCAAAGCGAGTCAACAAAGAGCGGGCATCGATGTAAGAGGTCCTTGACTCTTGGCGCCCAGACTGCTTGTACTTGTAGGGCGCCGTTGACGCGGTAAGATACCTACAGGGCATGACATGCAAGACGGTCTTGACGTAAATCAAGATAGACGGAACCTGGAGAGATAAGAGTTGCTGTTTATGTGGGTCCCGCCTTATCGATACTGAGCGGCCCGCTTTTAGCGTTCATTAACTCAATCTGATTGGCTGCTACAACAGAGCAACAGCGCCTGATGCTGGGCTTCTCTCTCGGACGTTGCATTTTCGTCGGCTAATATGGCCTACGTGTGGCAGTAGCCTCGACCCGCTTGTGGAGGCTGTACAAGTGCCGAACATTGTGGGGTTCTCGGATCGTATGCGAACGTTCGCGATCTACGAGCTACACCTTGAGTCTCAAGTTACAGATCCAGCTGAAAGAAGCGAGTCGAAGGGCTGAGGCTGAGGTTTCGCAACAAGAGGCTGAAGCTGTACCTTCTACATCTACCGATCCAATAAGGCGGAAGTGTCTTTCCAGGCAATCCGTCATAAATTCTCCGGGTCGTGCCCAGATGTGGAGAGTAGGCTCGCTTATACTATCGTCGTTATCTTAACGTTCTTCAGGTTGACGGTAGCTGACACCCGGTTCTCTAAGCGGTCTACCTCCACGTCTTACGTGACACCGCCCGCCGTTACTGCTTGATGCAGGAACCTGAGTCACCTGAGAACGGCATGGCTGCGCATGGTGACAGCCATGTTCCGTGCGATGCTCCGATAACCGCGCATTCGAAGATCATGCCGTCCTTATCGCTGTACCATGAGTCGACCGAGCTGCTCTATAGTCGGCGGCATTACGATGGCTGAATGAAGCCGATGTGTTATGGCTTCCGCCATGTCGATGATAGTGATTGTTGCTGACGAACAGAAATGGAAAACCATTGTCCTTCGCTGCAAAGGCCTCAACCAACAGCTGGTATATAAAGACACAGCTCTGCCTTTCCAAGAAGGCACTCAACTCATCGACATCGTTCTCTCCAACATGAAGGGTCTCTTCACAGCTTCTTCGGCAGCGTTGACTCTGGCCAGCGGCACTATCGCTGGTCCAGTAGCATCTCGCTCTGATCTCCTCTTCTTCAAGCCTTTGACCGTCACTTTGGATTCCGTGCACAACGTCCATATTGGCTTTACCGATGACAAATTTGAGGGGGATATTCGAGTTGTGTACGGCGGTTGCGAGATGGGCAGCCTTGACGACAGGCATCACGAGCTTGGTATCACACGAGTGACACGATCAACACGACCTGAACGTTTCGTCTGGATTGTTCCTGAGAACACAGCCCACGGGGGCTGCTTACATGCATACTCTGGGCCTACGCTGATCGGTCGTTCTGCACCAATCACCGTCAAGCAGCCGGTTCGAAAGCGAGAAGAAATTTCAGACGTCGCAGACGTGACGGGGCCATGGTTCGATGGCGTTGCGTACATGCAGGCAAAGCAGAACAACGCTTCGTTCGTCGCTGTCGCTAAGAGCAAGAAGATTGCGATCCTCGGTGGTGGAATGGCTGGCTTGATGACCAGTCTTCTGCTCGACTCCGTGGGCATCCACGACTGGCACATTATGGAGTCTTCTCAGCGTATCGGTGGTCGTATTCGGACCAAGTACCTGGCAGGAAGTACCCCCGATCAATACCAATATCAGGAGATGGGACCCATGCGTTTCCCTGTCTCAACCAAGTACACCGATACTAACGAAACCGTTGACATCCAGGACCACAAGATGGTGTTCCAGCTCGCCGATGTTCTGAACCAGATGAACGGCAACGGCAGCTCGCTTACGGTTAACTTCATCCCGTGGATCCAAAGCAGTCCTAATGTTCCGGCCAACTCTAACGGTGGTCGCTTGCCCAATGGACGGATACCGAGCGCCGCTCAGGTCAAGGCAAACAGCTCGCTGATCTTACCGGCT
Organism: Nothophoma quercina; assembly: GCA_021642125.1. Lineage (NCBI taxonomy): Eukaryota > Fungi > Ascomycota > Dothideomycetes > Pleosporales > Didymellaceae > Nothophoma > Nothophoma quercina. The sequence goes on from JAKIXB010000024.1 coordinate 335,173, forward strand.
GCGGTGGGTCCTGATCCGGAAGCTGAGGAACACGCCGATGAGGCGCTTGACGAGTTCATGGGGATCACTCCAGAAGTGCTGCGTAACATCTCTACAAACGTCTTCAGGGCCCACAAGGCAGCCGTTGAGAAGGGTCTGTTCCATTGGTCTGAGCAAGCATACCTGAGATATGCTCTGAACATGACCGCCAACGAGGTCGACTTCATTGCGGGTGACGACAACAGTCCAATGTGGGAGTACGATACCGCTTACTTTGGTGCCACGACTTGGCGAACAATCGACAAGGGCCTCGAGTCACTCCCGCGAGCTTTCCTCCCGCATGTTCAGGACCGCCTGACACTCGGACGTAAGGTGACTGGCCTGAAGTACAACAACGAGACCGGCAGCGTATCTGTCCAATGGCGTAACGATCCTTTTGCCATGAAGCCCGAAAGCGAAGAGTACGACTACGCAGTCGTTGGTGTTCCATTCTCGAAAGTCAGGCTCTGGGAGCTCCCCAAGTACTCGTCGCTTTTGTCGCGCGCCATCTCTTCCATGAACTACCAGCAGTCGTGCAAGGTCTCTCTGCACTACAAGACTCGTTTCTGGGAGAAATTGTCTCCACCCATCATTGGTGGTTGTGGTTCGGTTGACATCCCCGGCATCGGTTCCGTCTGCTACCCTGCGTACAAGGTCAACTCGACCGGACCTGGTGTCATCCTCGGATCCTACGCCTCTGGCACCCTAGCCCGCTCTCTTGCTGCTCTTAGCACTACTGACCACGTGGCATACGTGCAGCGTGCCATGGTCCAGGTCCACGGTGAGGTCGCTGCAGAGCAGTTCACTGGTGCATACGACCGTCAGTGTTGGGAGGTCGATGAGCACCAAGCTGGTGCATGGGCTGCGCCAACAGTTGGCCAGCAGGATTTGTACCTCCCAGCCTACTACAAGACCGAGATGTCGACAATCTTCGTAGGGGAGCACACTTCGTATACACACGCCTGGATATTCAGTGCTCTCGACTCAGCAGTGCGGGGTACGACACAGTTGCTGCTCGACATGGGTCTGGTCGATGAGGCCAAGCAGGTCGTTGAGACTTGGATGGGCAGGTGGATCCATATCTGAAGAGGTGATTGACATAATCGGACAAAGGGAGATTACGACTTTACGCGGGACCATAGATTTAGACAGACATAAATGATGAGAGAAAGCATGTTCCAACGATATTGTGGTGATTGTGTGGTGGAGTGCGACTGCTCTGAAATGACGCGATTTATGCACTAACCTAATTGAGCCGACGCGCCGGCGCTCCTGCCAGCCTCAAACATCCTTTTCACTGCCATCCACTTCGTACTCTTGCAATTCATCAACAGTACGCTTGCGCGTGACCGCTTTCAACTTCGGAGAAGACCAAATGATTCATCCTCGAGACTCAGGAACCGGTGATAGCGCTTGGCTCAAGCCATATAGCCGATTAGGTCCTCACCGTTCCTTTGTCACGTCCAGACCACAGAACAGTCAAGAGACCACATGTGGCAAAATCTACAACAACATACTCTACTTGTGCATGGCTTTGTTGCCGCGGAGTAATTATTTTGAGTCTGCTTTTGGTAATCTGACTGTTGCCCCTTACGCTACAACAAGGCCCTGGAAAGAACACACGCCTCGTTGATACAGATTTACTGGCTTCAATAAGACAACCTCTTGTAGATCGGCGGCAACATGGAGATGTATGCAGTTGCACGTATGGGCGGAGTCAGGTCCGGCACAAGAACGTCCAAACATCCATGATGACGTTACGCTTTATGTGGGGTAACACCACCTGCTCGTAGCCGAACTTCGTATCTGAATACCTCTGGGTTCGGTACATATGTTTGACAACACCCAGTGTTCGCCAAATTCTCAGATCCTGTCAAGATAATACGAACTCCAACAGAACTTCAAGATGCCAGAGCTATTCGATCACGATGGCAAGCCTGTGACCCATCATATGGCACGCGTCAACGGCATTCGGATGCACTACATCACTGCAGGCTCAGGACCGCCATTGCTTCTGCTCCATGGCACACCCAAGAATCACTACTATTGGTATCGAATCCTGCCATACCTGACACCACACTTTAGCGTCATTGCTCCAGATTTGCGAGGCTTTGGCGCAACCGACAAGCCACCAGCCAGCGACGGCTACGATGGCCGCATCAACGCCAAAGACATGGCCGAACTCATGGATCAGCAGGGACACAAGCAATTCGCCATTCACTGCGAAGATCGTGGCGCCACGTTTGGGTTCTGCACCGCTGGCTTGTATCGAGATCGCGTTACGCATCTGAGTTTCTGCGAGATGATGCTTTCGAATCAGCTGACGGAACAGTCATTCTTCACCCGGGAGAATATCGCCGCACAGTATAATCAGAAGGGTGTCTGGAATTGGCACATCCCCTTCCTTTGGATGCCACACATGGCTGAGATGCTGATCACAGGCAAGGAGAGAGAGTTCTGGACACACTTCATGAAGGCGGAGTGCTACAACCCCAGCGCGCTAGATCAAGAGGCTGTCGATGAGTGGGTCAGGTGTTCGCAAAGTCCCGGCGGATTGAGGGGTATCCTAGAAACGTATCGTGCGCATTGGGCAAATGTGGATGTAGAGGAGGAGATCATTCAGAAGGGAAAGCTGGACTGCCAGGTCATGACCGTCGGAGCACCAGAGTACGTATCCTTTCTTCATCGTAAGGAGTACGCTAACAACAGACAGGTTCTTCGGTCCGCTCGTAGAAGAGCAGATGAAGGGCACAGCGAACAACGTCGTGATCTCGGAAGTCTTCGAGAAATGCGGTCACAGTTTAGCTCTTGAGCAACCTGAAAGGCTAGCGACCTTGCTGAAGAAGTTTTTGCTGTAGATATAGACTCCGAAAATCACGCATTGGGCACGACCAACATAAAAACCATCTCTCATTAGGATCCCAAGCCGTAACTCCATCCTCCCACGTCCGTAAGCCGGTCTTGCTAATGGTCAGGATACACTAGACACGCACCATTTTCTAATCAATATTGTTCTGCGTACAGTTGCTCATGACTAGGCGTTGCTGTATGATTCCGCCCTCTATGCTGCAAAGGCTTCTCGATCACTGCATCATTGTCTGGCGGTACTTCGGAAGTGGACAAGAACACGCGACTGGCCCTGAACGTTGTGTGCTCGAGATTGAAGTGAACATATAATCGAAGGTTTCTGTAACAGTGGGCAGACGTATAGGGTATTTGATGATGGTATTTCGGATTCGATTTGTTTACGTGGAGTGATTGCGTTATCATTATCACATTGCCCTTCGCAGGTCATCAAAGCATCAAAAGACCAGCGATGGCAGCGAAGATACTGGCACCAACAAGACCAGGTCCGAGCTTCATGGCCGCGCCAGTTGCCTCAGGGGTAGGGCTTCCAGTTCCAGAAGGCCTGGTGCCGTTGGTTGTGCCATTAGTCCCGGCTGTGGTATTGCGTTGGCCGTCGACCTCCGAGATACGACCATCAAGCTTGATGTCAACAGGGGACTGAGCAAGGATGTACTGAGTGAGGACCTCATCTTGGGTATCGAGAGTGACAAAGTCGGTGGTGGGCAGGAAGAAGTTGTCGCCACCACCGGCAATGAAGTCGAGAGTGACAACCTGGTAGGTAGTACTGTTGTCCAGAGGCTGGTCACCGATGGTCACAGAGACAAGCTTGGTGTTGTTAGCGTTGTCGGGGTTATACTCGACCTTGATGCCAGAAGAGACCTGGAAGAACGAGGTAACCTCCTCGCCGTTGGCAACATTGACACCAGTAAAGATACCCTCGAGCACCTCCCACAAGTAAGTTCCGTTAATCTCGATCTGGACGATAGAATTACCGAAGGGGAATGAGGTGAGAACCTCACCACGGGTGATGTCGCCCTGATCAATGGTTGCGCGGATACCACCAGCATTGATGAGAGCGAAATCAACATCGTCAGTATTGTTCTTGCGGTAGGCGAGCATGGCATCTGCCATGAAGTCACCAAGCAAACACTCCTGGCGCTGGCAAGTCGTTTGGTCAAGCTCGACATTGCTTGTGCCAAGGACTTCAGCAGCGAACTCCTCGAATGGGCCGCGCCACGACTCGATCTGAGCCTGGAGATCGGCATCCTGCTCAGTGGTGTTGGTGATGTGAATGGGAGCACCGTGATAGGCGACAATCTTACCCTGAGGGTTGTATGTGACATCAATGTAACCGACATACTCGCCCCAGCGGTACGCAGTAACGATGAAGACCTCGTCACCATCGGCGTTGTCAACAATGGTAGGGTACTTGCCCTCAGCGTCCTCCATATCGCCGAGAAGGGTGTGGCTGTGACCGCCCATGATCAGCTGCAGACCTTTGGTAGCCTTGGCAAGTTCCTGATCCTTGTCGTATCCGATATGAGTGATGGCAGCGATCCTGGTGATGTTGGTAGTAGACTTGATCTCGTCAATGGCGCCTTGCACAGCCTCAACAACGTCAGAAAAAACAGTGGTCTCGTCGGGGTTCGCAATGCTGGGTGTCTCGTCGGTGGTTACACCAATCAGGGCAAGATCGTACTCTTCGAAGATATGATAGGGTTTGACCGACTTGTTGACCTTTTCATTCTGCGAGTGAATGTTGGCAGAGATGATGGGGAATGTGAGGTTCTCCAGGAATTGCCCAAGCTCCTCATCGCCACCATCGAACTAATTGGTTGTCAATTTTAGTTCTAAATAACCAGTAGATAGCAAACTCACCTCGTGATTGCCAAGAGTCATGGCTGAGAAGTTCATCTGGTTCAAAGTCTCGGCAATCTTCTCGCCACCGTAGAAAGAATAGAACAAAGTACCCTGAAACTCATCGCCGACATTCAGCCAAAGGCTATCGTTGTAGTTTGGACGCCTCTCCTCCACAACGGTCTTAATGCGAGCGTAACCACCATAGCAGCCTCTTTCCGGACGGGTGCAGTCAGTTCCCGATGAGGAGAACTCGTCCAGATGGGCATGGACATCATTAACGTGGAAGAATGCTGTTCCGTGGTCAGTTTGAAATTTCTCTGGATTTGGTTGTGCTACTGACAGATGTTGTAGTTGCCGTCAGCATCAATGTCACGCTTCGCAATGTGCCTGCTGTAGAGCGAATCTTCGACTTGCGCCGCTGCCAAGGCCGATAGCGCAACAATGCTCGATGCTGCTGAGAATCTCATCTTCACACTCCAGATACCTGACAGATGGTGGTGTGCAAAATACGGAGACACTGGAGACGATCTATAGTTCGCGGCCCTTCTACTTATGGCGTCGAAGGTGCGGTGGAGACCTCCGCTGTGAGTGCCAAGTGAAAGGCTGGGCGCGCGGCGCATGCGTCCTTGGCACATTCCTCTTTCGGGCAAACGCATTCTACCTGATAACAACAATCCAATCATACGGCACACGTGAGGTACCTGCGTATGGCATGCAGAAACCAAGGACGAACCTCGATATCGGACATGGCATGGCGCAGGCGACCTTGCCGTTACCTATCCACGTGGTCTTGGACGCATCGAAGGCCAATAGGAGCTCCTCGGAGTATCATCTTCTCTGCAGTCACTCGTAAGTCTTCCGATACATCCGCCTTGTGCAAACGATAGACAGTGGAAATCGTTAGTAGCGGGAACGGGCCATGACTATAAGAGGTACACTCCGGGCAGCCACAGGTAGCAGTCCTCCAGCGTTCCCCAGACGTGCTGATAGGCTCACCCCAGCTTTGTGCTTAGATAAAGACAAGGGTTACATGTGGGGAAATGCACCGTTGCTCAAGACTGGAGGGATAAGGCTTCAAAGGGGGCAGTTCGAAACAAGACTAAAGATCCGGACAGTAGAAATGCGACAGTGAAAGGAAGCGCAACACATTGATACATCGTCAATCAATGAACCATTTGGAACTACTCTCCTCAAGGCTATCTCATCCTCAGAAATCAAGAAGGCCGCAGTAAGAGACGAAACCTATCGGATAGAATGGTTGAGGTCCTATCATATACCCCGCCCTGTCGCGAACGAGGCCTCATCTTTGTCTTACATGGATGAACCGGTGTATACGCCAACGAGTGTTGTGAGCCGGAGCCGGGAATCACTTTGCCGCAAGAACACCGTTCAAGAAGCAAATCTTCACTCGTTTCCGGTTTTGTCCAGCCTCTTTTCGTCACCTTCTACATCTGGAGCCTTCCGCCTCGATATTCCCATTTTAGACATCGGCTGGGCGTGGCCAAACATTTCTGACCCATTGCTCGAGCCACCATTCCGACTTTGTGACTGGTCACTGAAGTGGCATTGAGGAAGCTGGAGCTACGTTCTTCGGGATCTTTTATCAGCCTGAACGACGCGTCTTCCACTGTTTCGAAAGCACCGAAAACCACACGAAGCGTTGTAGACGTAGGATCGACGTTTCAGAGCAATCATGTAAGTCGTAGTACCGTAAGCGATCTGGCTGTTCGTGACTTTTCCGCCTTTGCTGGCTGCCTACAAATGGCGTTGATTTTTGTAGCCCTGAACGCTTGAACAATCTATAGTGATGCAAGCTGTTACGTGTAACAGCATGCAGTTCTCATGATACATACGTTCGTAGGCTGAGATTGTGAGAAGAAGGAAAGAGACGGCAGGAGGAAACATGTGAACGTCAACATGGGAGGTCGGAGCCCCGCTTTCATCCTTAGTGAAGTGAATTGGAAGAAAAGGAAGTTTTTCAAACTAGCTGGAAACACACAGATCACGCAGGATCGCCAGCAAGATTCTGAGACGACAGTGAATCAGATCTAAACGAAGGTCCTGTGTCAATGAATCATGTGCTAAGCGTCGTGAGGTCGGAGATCGTTAGCAGTGTATCTGCTTACCATGATTTATCAGAATCATGGAGTATCACTGTCGTAGCTGCGATCAACGGTTGCAATACTTACATGTCGAGCTGGTCATCCCTCAGACACTAGATAAGTAATTTCCCCTTCCAGCCCTTATTCAGCAGTTTGGGGCGTCATCTGCACCTCTGTGCATTGTCAGGGCTTGCGGCCGTATCCCTCGCAAGCCTTCAACCAAGTACGACACAGGCAGTGCATCTTCAATCCGGATCTCAGGGTTCTCTCCATAATAACTAAGCCATTCTAATGCTGGTCTAGCGTTATCAGGACACAAGATCGTGTCGACACGCGTGAGCCGTACATTGTCTGGCGAGTCAAGTCCAAGAAGCATCATCTGTTCTGACAGTGCAAAGCGATGTAGGGCAGTCAGAATAGACAATGACATTTCGATGAGAATGAGGTCCATATATCGGAAGTGGAAGTTGAGGCGGGACGCGTCGTGACTGCCCGAAAAACGCGCTATGACGTAAGCACCGTCCAAATCTCCCGTCCTATGCGTCGGCCACGCCTTTCCAACCTCTGCTCAAGCATCGAATCCGGCGATAACATTGCATCTACATGTCTAAAATAGATGTTTTAACCCTTCAATCGTGCCGCGAAATCCAACAACCTCGTCAACGTCGATTGAGAGCTCTTCAGGGCTGATGAACGTCTCGTCAGCCTCCCAAGGGTCGCATATCTCGCCAAACTTGAACTGCAGGCCCAGCTCGTTACCTGCGGGACCCCACAGCTTTGTCCACGCATCAATAGTCGTTTCCACGAAAACGCCCTTCTTGCCTGTGATTTCGGACCATACATCTATCATTTCTTGGAACGTCCACTTCTCCAGGGCGACGTTCGCATACTTTCCGTAAGCTCTCTCGCCAGCAGCCAGCACTTGACGCACCCAGATACCAGGATTTATAGTTATATCGCCAGACAGGAGTACTTTTGCGTCAGGTTTGGTTGGCAATGTCTGAATGAAGTGGCCGTTACCGGGCTACACCATCTTTATTAGCAATGCGTGTGGCACATCTCCGCTTTGGGAGGATGGCTTGACTTACATCTTCGATAGGTTTAATGAGCGAGAAGAAAGCCATGTTCTGCGGGTAGTATCCAAAGTACAGGTACGTGGTCATCGCAGCCAGCTCGGGCAATTCTGCCTTGATACGAGCGTCGACATTGGCTTTGTAGTCCATGTGTGGCGTCAACAGCTTTCCCTTGAACCTACGCTTTGCGCTTGGCGTTGTCGACCAAACATAGTGTTCCAACGATTCCGTCGCCGCTGCAGCTCTTGCAAGCTTCATACCCTGCTCTTCTTCGATTTCACCCGCTTCATCCTGTGTCTTGCCCTGAAACAGGTGCTCCCACCAGTTCGTTACTGCAAATACCGCATGAACACCCTCGAAGGCTCGCATGAGGGAGCTTTCATCGTCAAAGTCAGCCTGTACGACCTCGACGCCTTCGTTGGCAAGCTTTTTCGCAGCCTCACTTGCTGGGTTCCTTGTCAGCGCTCGGACCTTCCAGCCAGGCACTTTCTTCATCACATTCACAACACCTCCTCCTTGACTTCCCGTCGCACCTGTCACAGCGATGATCTTCGATCCCTTGCTCGGCGGCCCTTGCAACGCTCCAGGTAGCTCGCTGGGCTCACCGTGCAACATCTTAAACCAAGGTTCGTACACCTTTTCGGTCCGTTTCGCGAACGCGCCGCTCTTATACTCCGGATGACCCCACGAGATCAGCTTGTCGTGCGCCGTCTCAACAAGCTCACCTGTCTTAACGTTCTCTTCATCGTCCAGGAAGAGGTCATAACCAGAGATGAGTGTGGATCTCAATGTCATGTGCTCCGGCAGAAACGCTTCGCTGAAACCGGGCATAGCGGGCGTCTCAACGCCGCCAGGCATCACACAGTTGATGGTGATGTTCTCCTTCTTCTGAAGTACCGGACCCATTGTACGGACCCATTGATGAACAGCAGCTTTTGCAGCGCAATACTCCGGAAACGTTGCGCATGGGTAGATGCCGATCATACTACCGGTTACAATGATTTTTCCACCTTTACCACTGGGGTTGTGGCGCATGAAGTGTGTGGCGAGAGATGTTCCGTACACGGCACCTTTAAAGTCGGTATCCGTACAGCTCGTGTCTGGCATCGGCGGCAGATCGTCGACACTTGCATCGCGACGATCGAAGTTATATTTCGAATCACCATCCACACGGCCGGCGTTTGCAATCAGAACATCGAGGCGCAACCATCTTTTCCACACCTCCTGAAACATTGCTGCTTGCGAATCGTAGGAGCTGACATCGCATTGTACGAACATGGCTGAGTCACCAGACGCATCGAGAGTCATTGCAATCGCTCGACCCTCCTTCTCGCGCCGTCCGCAGATTGCGACCCGATATCCACGTCCATGAAGACCGTCTGCGAGCCAAGAACCAATGCCACTCTGTCAGATCGTCCTTGTAAGCAGGTTGTTCGTTACCATCACTGCAATGAGACATACCGTGGCACCGGTCACGATGGCGACCTTTCTGGTATTTGCTATGAAGTCACCCATGTCGCACCTCTGTATTTGAGTTTACATCGCGGTTGCGCAGACCTGTGTCCTTATACACACACGTCGTCCGCGGAAGGACCAAGCACCCACGTACGGCGACATCCGTGGGAAGGATCATCCTTGATAGTGTCGATCCAGGGTATGGTCTACTCAGCCGCTCCATTGCGTGTGTCGAGTTTTGAAAATACTAGTAGCTCTGCAGTGCTAGCTAGAAGCAACAATACAGCTTACGCTGAATCCCTACACCAGACATGTCATGTTTTTCATACAGCTGCCGTTTTGCACTGACGGCGAAGAAACACGTTGTATCCTGATCAACGTGTGCTCGAATTTGCGTGTACCTGAACTGCGAAGATGGTCATTGGGTACCTCAATCAAAAATCAAGCGAAGGATCAAATGCATGTATGTTTTCCGCATTAGCCGCAAAAGCCTCGGTCAATGGTTCCTCAACCCACAAAAGTTTCATCTCATAAAACGGCACGGCTATAACTCCAATTGGAGAGCATAGCGGCACCCATACCTTGTGTTGTGGCTAAAAGGTGGCTCGCGGAAGCGCGCATCCGTTGCTATGTTCGACACCCTCACGAGTCTCGATCGTACCACCATCTCAATACAATCGCATGACAGATCGGCGTCACCACAACGTATAAATACGGCAAACAAGCTTATCTCAGAACGACTCTCTGGTTGTGGCGCACAGTTACTGTTACTTTGTGTTTTGCTTACGCATGTCGAAGGATCTGAACTAACGCAACTGTGCCTCACACGGGATTCAATGCGATTGCCTTGTGTGGTCAACACGGCCGAAGATCCAGACGAACGTTCCAATAGTATCGTATCATGGCTAAACTTGAGCAGGTTCCGGCTCACATCCTGCTCTGACAAGATGGTTCCTGCCGTGAAATTGAGATGGCCTGCCATGTCGATGAGATCCAATTTTCCGGCGACGCTGCACTCTGCACGATTTCACCCACAAACATGACCTCGATCGTCCCCATTGAGAATAGTGGTCAAGTTGGTGTACTCGTAGCATCTGCCATCGCCATTTTCATTGTTGTGCTCTTTGTAGGCTTGCGTCTGATAGCGAAGCGGATCGGATCACGACTCGATTACAGCGACTACTGCATCATCGCAGCTTTGGTACGATGCATGCGCGATGAAGTCTGGTCGTCCACAGCTAATACCATATTCAGGCATGGAACTCAGCGTTACATACATGTTGCATGCTCCTCGTTACCCATGGCGGCTTCGGTTTTCACACGACTGAGATTTATGCGCGGTTCGGTGCAGATACAGCGACTTTCTTCTTCAAGGTACACCACGGCATCCCCATTAGATTCTAATAATTCTAACTGGTCAATAGGGCATCATGTCGTTCGCCCTACTTTGGAATGCCACGGTCTGCTTCAGCAAACTCTCGGTCCTGTTCATGTACACAACGCTGATACCAAACCGTTCATTAACGCTCTGGGCTCGGGCGATTGGATTATTTGTCATCCTGTGGAACATTGGCAATATCGTAGGCGGCTTCCTCATCTGTCGACCTCTGGCAAAGAATTGGGATTTTGCACAACCTGGTTTCTGTGGAAGCCAGCGAAACCACTACTTCTCCATGGGTGTCATCAACATCGTCACAGACATATTTTTGATAGGTCTGCCGATGCCCTACCTCTATCGGCTTCGCCTGGAGTGGCGCAAAAAGCTTCTTTCGATGGCTCTGCTCAGCATCGGAGTTATGTACGTTTTGTCCACTTTTGTCGTAATGATGTGCTCACTCTCTACCAGGACTTGGGTCATTACCATATACCGTCAAACCCTACTTCCCTCATTAGACTTCTCAGACATGACCTACAGTGGCGTCTTGGCTACCATTCTATCTGGCCTCGAGCCTGCCGTCGCGATTGTGCTTGCCTGCATACCACTTCTGCGTCCACTTTACAAGACCAGAAGATCCGACAACGACACATCCCAGTACTACGGCAGTAGCGGGGGTAGTGACCTTTTTTCGAAGGGCAGTAAAAACGAAGGGCATCCATTCGATACCCTGAATGATGACTCATCTGAGATCCAACTACAGCCAGTGAAACCTGATCACACGGTTCGAGTGTCCGCCACACCAGACGATCGCAGCTGTACATCACCTTTCGAGACGAAGCAATATAATTCAATTACTGTAGATACTAGATGGGAAGTACGATCTGACTGAACGAGATGTAGTTCTATTCATTATTCGGATATTACCAAGGATCCTCTAGAAGATCTCCATTACGACATACCACCTTACCACACTCCCAATCAAGAACGCTAGACTCCCCAACAACGCTGCCACAGCAGCCGCAACCTTGTCCTCCCCAAACAGAAACAACCCAGCCATCATAAACCCGAACCCACCAACAGTATTAAGAAAAGCACCCTGCCAGTCTGCACTCTCCAGCTTCGGCTTATACCACCTCTCCTGCTCGCTAATGGCCAACATCGCATTCGCGACCAAAAACAGCGCGCCATGAATGACCTGCGGCCCAAACACAATCGAAGCAAACAACGGCGCTTCCTCAGATATCACCTCGGGATAATCCACAATGCCAGCAAACATGAAAATCACACCGCCAAACAGCACAATCAGCCCCGCCTGGAACGCAAGACTCGTCATGGTCAAGTCCCACAGCTTGACCCAGCTAGGGATCCACTTGAACTCCGGGCTGCCAACAAGAGCAGGGCGGTATGTGATCTTGTGTGTTACTTTGTTTGTGTCGATAGTCCCGCGGTCCGCGTTCAAGGCGCCAAAGGTGTCGAATATACCCGCGACGAAGAAGAAGATGCTGCCGATGAGGACGGTGGTGGGGATGGCGATGGTTTCGTTGGTTGCGAATTGCAGTTCTTCGTCGAGGAGTGGGAGCAGGTCGAATAGCGCGTTGATAACGAGGTCCAGACTGCCGACGGCAAATACGACGGCGACGAGCCAGATGGGGTCGCGGTAGGGGAAGATGGTGTACATTTTGCGCAGGCGGGTGGTAAAGGAGCCGCCTTCGTCCCATTCGAGGTATGAGGGCGAGTAGGGCTCGTCGTAGATGTAGATCTTGTTGCGCTCGAGGTCGCATTTCTCGCGGTGTTCGAGGTGGTTGACGGCTACGAAGTTCTTGAGCTTCTCACTGTCGGCAGGGCGGGATTCCAGGTCCGCAATGGAGGTTGTCACCGAGGGGGGTGGGAGCGGTGGGGGCATCATGCTCATCCTAGTGGCTCGCACGTAGGAGGCACGGATCGTTGCTGAGGCGTTCATTTTTTTGAAATTCGTGTCGCGACTTGTCATCAAAAGAGGCAGAGGCAGAAGGATCCAGATGTAAAGTAGGGACAGTATACGGAGCGGACAACCTTGAGCCAGCAAGGCGGCGTAAGCAACGGAGAATCAACCTGCCTGCCTCACAACACCACACGCACATCTATACATATACCCCTTACACAAATCATGATCTACCAAGACATACCAAGTGTTGTCATCTCAACAGACAAGTGGATCCCGTGACTCGTACTGTTTGACCCACGAGCTTCGTCATGGCAGTGTCCAATACGGTGCTCTGTTTGGAGAGTCAAGCTCACACAAGCTTTTCACACGTTGTGCTTGAGCCCGAATAAAGTTCCGAGTGGGGACAACACGACCGTGGTCGGGGAACGGATCTGGCCAGATCTGCAGAGCCGCTGGTGATGTTTCACGGAAGCAAATGACCCAGAGAAGGTGTGGCGTTCGTATGGTTTTAGGCTGGTGATCTGCATGAAGGGTGCTTTGTGTGCGCAATACTTACAACGTAACACCCGTACAGCTGTTGACATGTGGAGGTCTTATCGGTGCCTGACGACGACGACGACTTGGCGGTCTGACGCTGCACGCGCCGCTGCAAACAGCTTGACGACGTTGTTGAGAGCCGCAGATCACAGACAGCGAGGTGTCTGGAAGGAGGCTCATCCGACCCACATGGCGCGATTGGTCGAGAGCTCTCGGAGTCCGGGAGCCACCGTGCGGGCCGGCGACTTGAAACACGACCAAATCCTAGCGCAATGTTTCATAACCCCCTGGCTCGACAACATCATCCAAATCATTGTCGGTCGTCATACCGGAAAGTTCCTTGCAATGTATATAAAGCACACGACGCTGATGCTGATCATCTTCGTATGCTGGAGTCGCCGGAAACGCGCTTCACCGTGCTGAGCGCTTGAGCTCGAATGATGATAAGCAGAGGTGACGCAGGCCATAGTAAGGGGCTTCTTGCGCTACGAGACGGAAAGCTACGAAACGGAGAGAGTGAAATGGGAAGTGCTAAATTGATGGCCAATCTGTACCCAAGAGCTCCGAGACAGACACCAGTGCTGAACACGTCTGTCTGCAGGAGAAGTCGTCGTGAACGCGCATCGCTGCGGCAACAAGTGTTAACGCGTACAACCCTCCCTCTCCTATCAACGCGTCGCAAGCAGGAGTCTGAAGACACCTGGTTGCGCGTGATTCGAGAGAACTGTACTCACCAGTTGATCCAATCGTATGTGCTCGGTCTCAGCTCCCTGTCTTCCCACTTTGTGATTTCCACAGCCCTCGCCATGCTCTCCCGCTCATTGAACCACGCTGCACATGCTCCGATCGTCCAAGCTGCGACCTCAGTCACATCAAATCTTCGCGGGAGGGTTATAACCCGATGCTTGTGCTCGTCCAAGCACATCAAGTGGAAGTTGTTGAGCGGATTGACATTGATTCTAAGCAAGTCGTAATCGCTCCACTCGTTTTCGTCTGAGCAGACCTTTCGATAGAGTAGGCCAACTGTGTCGATCTTTCTAGACAAGAGCTCGTGAGCAAGAACCTCAAGCGGCGAGTCGGGGAAATCGTTTCAAGATTTGCGGTCGTGAGGAACGTCGATGGCAATAGATTTTAGATTGCGACCCGAGTTTCTGCGTATTATGTCAGTGAAGCGGCATGTATGGATTGCTTCATGCCCCTCGGAAGAGTTCGCATAAAGTCCGATGCCTCGTGCTCGCCTGCATCGAATACAAAGCGACTGCGCAAGCAGGTGTCGAGCAAAGTAGGGCCGGGCGACTAAGTTGACGCAGGCATAATCGGGGCTTGAGAGACTTGATCAGGGTCTTCAACACCCAGGTGATTTCAATATTGATGTCCTTTGCAACCACGCTAACGAGCTCCTGCTGCTCCTGCATGTTTGTCGACCATCCCTATTGGAAGTCCGATCATAAGTGACAATATCTGGCAATCCCATGATGTCCACCCAGATACTTCACGAATCAATTCCGATTGGGATCTGTAAAACCTGAAATTCGATGGTAGTTCTACCAGAGCCTCTTCCTCTGCAACACCTCCAACCTCTCCGGCGTGACCAAACTCAGACCTAGAACTCCACCAATCACCATCATCGTGATCGCGAACAACAGCACCAAGAACGCTAGTCCCGTATTACTACTCTGCCCAACCCTTCTGTCCTTCCAAGCCTTTGGGCCCCCAGGCGCATACTCGCCCTTCCACTTCTTCAATGGGGCCACAGCATGTTTCTCCGCATACTCAACACCCCTCTTCATACCGGGCATGCCATCCACACTTCTCGCAGACTTCCACGCCCAGTAGCGCTCCATGGATTCTTTCTCGTCGCCGGCCTGGAACTTGGCGTCTTTCTTCTCGAAGAAGTCGTTTAGGATGGGCCGGTGGCCGACGAAATCGTAGTAGGGCACGCTGAAGCCGCAGGATGTAGCGCATTGGTGGACATCGATGAGGATAATCGAGCGGCTTCCGGGGATGGTCTTGACTTTGTTGTCGCGGACGAAAGCTTCGTACTCTGGTGTGCCGTTCTCGATTGGGCGGCCGGTACCCCAAATCCGCACAATCTGTGGCGGGCCCTCGAAGGCCATGAACATGACGCAGATGCGCCCGTTGCCTCCTTCATGGAGGTGTGCGTGGGTTTCGATGCCGGAGCCGGTGAGGTCCATATACCAGAATTGTGTAGGGGATAGAACGCCGAAGAAGTCTGTGCCGCCTTTGGGAGAGACGTTAATGTGACCGTCGCTGGCGAGGGGACAGGTCGCAACGAGCATCATTTGTTGTTTGTAAATCCATGGTCTGAGGCTGTTTGGAATTGTCTCATAATATACACCCATAGCGGCGGTAGTCTGGACGGAGCCGGATGTGGAGGGCTCAATGTTGTGATGGTAGAGACAAAAGGAAATGAAATAGACACGGTGCTCGGGATTTATGGAAACGCGAACAGATGGAGTCAGAGGTGTGGAGAAGAGCGAGCTTCCAGATAAGCACTAGGATGCAATGATGATCTTGCAAAGGTGTGAATCACGCCGAATGGTCGTCCGCGGCCGATACCGGTGATCTGACCGTCTTGATACGTATGCGTCGCCTCTGGGTATATTCTTCTCGATATGCGCAATATACAATCTGAGTTGCGAATGCTTCGAGGAATGTGGGATTGAGCTTAGGACACAGGGTTTCCCGACGGTTGTTAGGGCAGTGGGGTGAACACTGGGGTTGCGCGGGGGTCATAGCCGAGGGTGTGGGTCCTGGCAGACGCTGATTGGTTGCGGCACAGACGTTCTGGACTGCCATGCCGGCTGCCGATGGTGCAAGGTATGTGTTGTCTGAGATGCCGTCAAATAAGTATACAAGCTGTGTGGTTGCGGGTTGGCAACGAGCCCAGGTAGAGCCTGCTGAAGCGAGGTGCCTAAGTGCTCGTATAATCGTTCCCATACCCAACACCCACTTCGCCAGGGAAGCTAGCCCAGAAGTCTTGTGTTGCGTTCATCATGATCTCTTCCATGTCTGCATTGCTCAGATCGAAACCTTCGAAATTAAAGTTCTCATCTAGCTCCAGTGGTGGTATGGCATTCGGCGTGTTCCACGAGTAGGCATTGTTATTGAAGCCATTCGGTGTTGGTGTTGTCGTCGGTGGTGTGACAAGAGGTTGCTCGGGTGCCAACGTAACGCTGAGGAACTTGTTCTGATCAAGGTCAGTACGTATGTAGGAACAAAGCCAGACTGGTGAAATACCTCTTGAGGTGGTGGTGAGATGACAGTCTGCACTATGGTTGTATCAGGACCCTTGTTCCCCTCCGAGGGCTTCTGTACAGGCGATGGCTGCAGAGCACCATAGTCAATCATAGCTCGGCGCAGAGCTTTGCGCTCTTCTGGCGATGCAGGTCCTTCTTGTCCGGAGAAGGAGCGATAGTACACTTGCATACGCTTGATCGTCTCAAACTGTTTGTTGTTAGCACGATGTCTCCCTGCGTGCGGACGAGACCTACCCATGTCGCTGCCATCGGCCATTGTGTCTTCATCTCCTTCAAGAACGTACAGCCTTGTATGACTCTCTCGCGCGCCTTCTCGATGATTCGAGGGTCGTCTTCCCCACTTGGAAAGTTGAAAGAATACAGCATAACACCGACTGCGGTGTAGATAGTGAAGCCGATCCACGGCACGAGACCTCTAAGAAAGAAGACACCGAATGTGCGCATTTCCTCTAGCATTTCTAGGACCATGGTAGCTTCCTTGAACAGCTCCCTTCTTGACGTCTTCTGCCAGTTCTTCCACATGTCGGTGTGGTCATTGTACGAATTTGGTGTCTCCTCTCCCACTGTACCGTTTTGCTGGGGGCCCAAGACTGGCAGGTAGGCGCGATGCAGGAACATGTAGCTCATGAAGTAGATGCTGTGCATGTAGCAATACGCCTGCCCTTGCTCGACCGCGTTGTGGCTGTGTAATGAGAACAAATCGTAACGCGAGCGCTGAGGGAGGGCGTTTTTCCATCGTTCGAGCTCGTATATCAGCTGTTGAAACTGCGAGGAAGGCGACCACGGCAGCTCTGTTTTGAAGTCTTCAGTGCAGGCCCAGCGGGCGACCTTGCCCCAGATGTTGGCGACGCGCATGCTGTACCCAATGATGCCAATGCAGCCCACTGGCAGGGCGATTGACGGCATGCGGATGTTGCCATCCAGGTGTGGTGTGCAAACGGGCTCGCCAAACACAAAGGCTTCCTTCTCACAAGGTAGTTGTATGGCCATGTCAGAGGCGTTCAGCGAGCGCTTGCGTCCTTTCCCACCACTCAGCAGTGAATCCATCAGGAAGCATGTCCACGCTGTCCGCCGGCGCACTTCAGTTTCGATGAACTCCTCTCGTGTGGGCATACGGTTCCTCGGCGTCTTTAGCTCCTGCGTCAGGTCCATGACCTCGACGAGTCGTATGGCCATGCCTAGGTAAATCCACGCCCGTCGTCCATTGCCAGCGCCCCAGTCGTGCCCCGTGAGCATGAGCAGTGCTTGGACGCGGCTGATGCTGGGCGTCTCGAGGTCGCCCTGAAGGAGCTGTCGTGCCCGTGCGGCGTAGGCATTGCTGGCCTCTGTCTGCGTGCCGAAGCCAACCGGAGGGTCTTTGACGAATCTATAGCGTGTTAGTACATGATATAGTGATTTCGAGATGCTCGGCATACCGCACAGCGAGGGCAAGGATAGCCCAGGCAAGGTAGATCTCAAGGGTGCGGTCGCGAATACGCAGCAGCAGCGTCGGGGTGTGGTGGAAGCTCCACTTATAGGAACACCTGAGGTAGCTGTTCTTGACCTCGTCCGTCAACAGGTCGAAGGGGTCTAGGCCGTCCAGCAGCGAAGATGCCGCACTCGGGGACAGCGGCGGAGCGGCATTGGTGGGACTCGGCAAGTGCGCATCATTGCGGCGGTATACGGGCGTTGCGGCTGCTGAGGCGCCTGGGGGAGTTGCGCCTGGAGTCTCCTCTGATGGTCGTGGGCGTTTTGGCCTGCGATGGATTGCTGATGTGCCTGGCGGAGGGAATTCGCAGAGCGCTGCGCGTCCGCTCTGCCGGCAGCGGTCACACGGCGGCGCGTCGTTGTGGATGCACTTTTGCTTTGCGCTGCGGCACGACACGCATGCTACGGGGTTCCTCATCAAGAACGGCGATTGCAATCGATGGATCTGGATAGGCAGGAAGGGTGTTGATGCCGTCAATTCCTCTGCCGCTCGCCTTGCCGCTCCCATCTTGCGCGGAACGCCCTGATCGCGCTAGCGAATCGGCGGATGCAGGGCCATTCGGCGTCTCTCTACCTCACACCTTGGCACCGTCTGTCTCGTACCCTGGTACCTGCTCCTTCTCTTCTTGTTTCAAGCAACCAGGCCACAAATTTAGAACTTGGCTTGCCGACTCGGAACTAGCCCAGCTTACCTAATTCGTGTCAAACTGTGGTTGTTGGTTACGCGTGAAGAGAGCTGTGTACCTCATCGTTTTGCTCGCCGCGTTGAAGGCCACCTAGAGCATCTTCGAACGTATGTACTAAATTGTCGCACATGTTCATTACCAAAGTCTTTCGAGCCAAGGTTTCTCGAACTTCATCAACGTTACACCACTGATAGTCACAAAGCGAGAACGTCGCACCTTTCCAGGACATGCCCTCGAAACCGCTGCGGTGCCCTCTGATTGCTACCGTACATGACTGATAGTCATAATCTGCTTCTACAATCAGCCAAGAGGTGGACATCAGATGCGCAAGCTGCTGGCACTCCATTGTCGATTGAACATCCGTACTTTGATTCTCGCCCGATGGTTCGTCTCACAAAACTATGCCTTAAAAAACCGATTCTCCGGTCTCGGTAGCCCTAGATGCTCCCTCAACGTCGGCCCCTCATAGTCCTTTCTAAACAAGCCTCTACGCTGCAGCCCCGGAACCAACTTCTGCGTAACATTGTTCAATCCCTCAGGCAAAAAGGGGAAGCACACTGTAAATCCATCAGCAGCCTCCTCCTTTAACCAGACCTCAAACTCATCAGCAATGCTTTCCGCCGTCCCCACAAACGCCAGTCCAGCGTAACCTCCGTACCGACTTGCCAGCTGTCGAATAGTCAACCCTTCCTTCTCCGCCAGTGCCAAAACCGCCGCTCTCGCCGTGTGACTCGCATTCGTTTCTGGCAAGTCTTTCGGGAGGAAGCCGTCAGGATCATACTTGGACACATCCGCCCCAAGCGCAACGCTCAGACTTGCAACTGCAGAGTCAGAATGAGCCAGACTATCCAACCTCAATCTCTTCTCCTGCGCATCCTCCTTCGACTCTCCCACAACAATCAGCGCCGCTGGCAAAATCTTCAAATGCTCCGGATTCCTCCCCGCAGCCTTGGTCCTTCCCTTGATATCAGAATAAAGCGCCTTCGCCGCATCAAGATCCTTGGGCGAACAAAACACCACTTCCGCCGTCTCAGCCGCCAACTGCCGTCCAGCCTCACTCTGCCCCGCCTGCACAATCACCGGCCACCCCTGCACCGGCCTCGCGATATTCAGCGGCCCTCTGACTTTCAAATCCTCCCCTTCATGATTGAGCACATGCATTTTGTCCGGATCAAAATACAGCCCGCTCTCCTGATCGCGCACAAACGCGTCGTCGGCAAACGAGTCCCACAGCCCGGTAACAACGTCGTAGAACTCGCGTGCGCGCTTGTACCGGTCTGAATGCTGTACGTGTTCATCCAGCCCGAAGTTCTTCGAGGTCTCAGGGTTGCCGGTTGTTACAATATTCCATGCCGCTCTTCCGCTGCTCAGATGGTCCAGACTCGCGAATCGGCGAGCTACATGGTAGGGTTCATCGTAGGTTGTTGTCGCGGTGGCTGCGAGGCCGATGCGGTCTGTCACCTGGGATAAGGCGGATAAGAGGGTGAAGGGCTCAAAGGAGGTTACAGTGTGGCTGCGCCGGAGGGCCGAGTCGGGCAGATTCAGCACGGCGAGGTGGTCGGCCATGAAGAAGGCGTCGAATTTGGCGCGTTCGAGTTCTTGGATGAAGGTCTTTAGGTGGGTGAGGTTGAAGTTTGCGTCTGGGTACGCTCCTGGGTACCGCCATGCGCCTGTGTGCAGGGAGACGGGGCGCATGAAGGCTGTTAGGTGGAGTTGCTTTTGTGACGACATCTTGAAATTGGGTTGCTCTTAGTTCTCGTAAGTTTCTTTTGTCGTTTTCGTCTGATCTCGAGGTCTTATATCCACGTCAAGACAGGTGTTGACTTAACATACCGAGGCTTACAAATGTGGTGAGGGAGGTGTCCGATCACGACATCGCACTTGGTGGGGTTTCAACAACCATCATTGGTCTCGACATCCGCCAACTCCAGCGTCCCCATGCAATCTTCAGTTTCGCTCCGCGATATGCTATTCCGATATCCGGCGTCGGACGGGTTGAATGTCAACTACTGTAGTCTCCACAGTCAAGAGCTTTACGCTCGAATCGCCCCGTAACGGTTCTTCAGTTTCTGACAACAGTTCTTCTCGACAAGGATCATCATACCGGAGGTCGTCCATCAATGCCAGTAGGGCATCGAAACCACCATCAAGCGTCTTGTAGGACCTTGTTCAGAACTGAGGTGGCGGTTCGAAGAGCATACAACACTTTGATGACTTCAAGATGAGGAACACTTCCCATTACATCCAACTACAGGCGTTCAATATTGTGCGGATGAAGAAGACCGGGCACCCACTATCTTAATTTGTAGGTACAGCCCTAATACATGTAAGAAAAGCTCAACGGCGAGCGGCCTACAATGTATCCACATGGTGGCTTCATGCCTTTACAAGAGATGCATCTCGCATCCTGTTGATACCAAGGGGATAGCCAATCAAGACAAGGGGGCAAACAATGACGAATAATTCCATATTATGGACTACAGTTTGAATTGCTATGGAAAACAGGAGAATGTAAACACTTTGAATGGCTTCGATGAAGCTCGGTCGGATATCATGGTAGCCCACCAAGAAATAGAGTACGCCCTAACGCCTATCGCTAATGCCAGGATGCCGACCGTGGACATCAAATTTCGCCTCTCCTCACAACGGCACCAGTGTGTTTGTCATTTCTTCAATCGTTCCAGGCATCCCAGGCACCTCCAGCGGAAGTGCTGGCTGCTGAGCCTCCGCCACCACCACCAGACGATCCGCCAGATGATCCACCTCGTCCGAAACCACCACGAGCGCCACCCCCGTGAAGTCTGCGCATGTCAGACATCTTCACTTCTCGCTTAACAGTGATAGCAGAAGCCGGGACCGGGGGCTGGGTGGAGCTGGCCGTGGGTGTGGAAGCCACAGTCGATCCACTCAATGCTGCAGGCAATGCTGGAAAGTCATCAAACCACGATGAGCTGCCGCTCGATGCCAGAATCGCAGAGCTTGTCGCCGCCACAGCCGTCTTGTCAGCAGTAGGAGGCGGAGCTGGGCTTGAGGATTTTGAGGAGGCCACCCCTGAGCGTGTAGCAGTGCTGTCGCTCGAAGAGCGACGAGATGCCAGCGTGATCCAGCTGCCGGTGGTTGGAACAGGAAGACCGCCCAAGGCTGCCTCCATGTTGCGGGCAAAGAGTGGCGGCTGTCGCAGACGTGGGTTGTAGGAGGCCATGCTCAGGCCGACAAGGATGTCGTCCCACTTCTTCAAGGGCCAGAAGGGGAATGTCGACCATGGGTGGGCGTCGTCGCCTGGGCCTTGCAACACAGCGGAGGGAAACGGCTTCCCAAAATTCCTATGCTTGATGGACGCATCACGATATCGGCGGGACCAGGCCTTGGTCTTAGCCACACGCAAGCAATATGTTTCGATGTGGCTGTGAATGATCTCGTCACGATCTGGACCCTTGTACCACTTGACGCAGGCAGCGCAGGTCACAGCGGCTGTACAATCCTCGATCGAGTGATCGCGCCAGCCGCAGCGTGTGCAGCACAACTCAGTGCCATACGGTGCCGGCGACGTGAACTTGCTCCGCTCCTCAACACGATCGGCAATCTCTTGCATGGTAGGGTTGTCTGATGTTCGAAGCTCGATGGGGAGGATCATATGAACTCCGCACATCATAGTACGGGCAGCGTCATTGCATGCTGTGTGGTCGTCGAGGTGCTGGAATCCGAGCTTCTCGATCAGGACTTTCAAGCCAATCTCATTTGTCCTCATGTCGTGCGGAGGGATCCAGTCCTTTGACTCGCGCGCCAATGCCTGGGTGTCAACTCTAGCGACAATGCTGAGGTTGTCAAGGAAGTTGTAGTTGAGGCCTTCCTTCTTTGCATTCTCCACATCATGCTCAAGTGCATGGCCAACAAGGACAACTGGTCGCTTACAGCCTTTTAGCTCGGGATCATCGGTTTCAATCTCTTGATTGAACTGATATTCAAGGACCTCGCGAAGCTCTCGGAATGTGATGAAGCGGGTATGGCCAAAACGATTACCCAACGGACCTTTCGAGTCTTCACGATTAGAGCGGAGGTGAGCGTGCTCCGCAATGCGGAAGTGAAAGAACTGCAAGGCTTCCTGGAGCTTCTGACCGTGAGGACCAGGTGCACCCACTTTTTGGGCGGTCTTGCGCGAAATGTAAGCCAGACCGAGTTCGGTCATCTGATCCGTGTTCAGAGTGTAAGACTCCGTGTCAACACAAATAACGATGGTGTGTTCGACAAGTGGGCGAGCGATCCCAGGTACCTCGGGTAGGATATCGACGTAGTATCCAAGGGCTTCTCGGAGGACAGTCTTAGGGGTATGCTCGTACTTGGCGTAGGCATCTGCAAGAGACTTCAACCTCTGGTCTGATGTCGGCGGTGGCGCGCCTGCTTTCGCCTTGTCGGCCCAGGAAGTCATGATGAACCGCGGGGTGGATTGTAGTCCTGTCAGTCACAATCTAGCAGAAAATACTGTCTACTCACTGGTATGTGTTCGCCCGACCGTGGCTGTAATGGCGGAAATGAGATGCTCGGAGGGGCTTGGAGGGAGTCAATATGGTGAGCGGTATCAAACATATTTGGAAACCGACCTTTGATGGCCTCAATGCAGGCTTCGACTACCCGTGAAGTGGGACAAGTATATAAGCTGGTGACGGGTTAGTGTTTGTTTCCTTATCACAAGCTAGGCGGCACACATGAGTTGATTACAAGCTGGAGAGCAAGCGGGCTGGCGAAAGTGAACGGGGGAACAACGTTCAAGAAGTTGAGATCGAGAGAAGCGGCGGAGAGAAGAGTGTGAAAAGCTCAAGAATCTCTGCTATAATGTGCGACTTGCAAGCAGGCCATGAATTGGGATCGTGCGGGGGAAAGACAGTGAAGGTGGGATCAGGTGCCATCTGAATTGGGGAGGAGCAAACGGCATGGCACGAGGGCCTTTCACCCCAAGCTACACTTTCTGAGCACATCCGCACCATGGTGGGAAGGAAGTTGCGCTCGCCTACATCGCGATAGGTGGGGATGGTGGAAGGAGGGATGATGAGCTAAATGGCAAGAGAAGAGGCTCTAGAGCTCTCTTATACAGCCACTGATCGAAAGGTCAAGCACTTCAATGTAGCTCATGATCATCACAATATCACAAGGTGTGCACACATGCCAATTTCATGCTCAAGATGTAGCTTCATGACTTGTTCGTGCTCACTGCGTTCACCCCGTGGAAGGAGGCACAGCAAGCCGCACCTTCCATCTACTTCAACGTTAAGATGAATAACCCAACTACGGCAAAGAGACCGTATAGCGAGCTTACGTTGATAATGTAGTCAGATATAGGCTCTAAAACTGTGCATAATGCTAGAAAAAGTCTCTGCTTTATCCATGGGGAATGGAATGTACTCATAGGTTCACACATAGGAAGTGAAGAGTGTCGTTCACACACTGAGTTGCCATGCACCTTGAAGAGCAACATCGATACCTGCATATGCATGGTAGCTTAATATCATTGTAATGTTTTGTCTGATAATTGTTTATAGTGTTCTACAATTCCTAACCTTGCCATGCCAGGACTCCTGTGTGTATCTTATGACTTCGCCCTAATCCATACTTCATACACGCTCATTTCCTCGGCAACTCCCAGAACACCCGTTTGAAGATTTTCTTACTGTTGAATAGGTTCACCAACCTCAATCTCTCGTTGTCCAGATGAGCACTGTCACTGGCCTGGCCGCATGGTAGGTGGGCTGCTGGCGCGCCAAACTCCTTCTCGAGAAAGCGAATGCTGGGGATACTTCCACCCTCTCTAATGAAGAGCGGCTTCACCTTTACTGACGTTTCCTCTTCTTTGAGGGTTGCTGTCGATGGGCGCGAGTCTACAAGTTCGGGGTCCGAGCCATTAGCGAGGGTATTAGAAGTGGCGGGCGATAGTTTGGTGGGGCTGAGGGGCGATTGTTGTAGTGTCAAGACATTCGCGGTGGAGGGACGGCGGGTGGTCAGCGAGGGTGCCCAAATGTCCGTGATTGCGCGTTCGAGGGTTTGGAAGATCTCGTTTGTGTAGTCGCCTAGCCAGGGTTCTGCTTGGTGGTCGATGGTGACAGAGAGCTTATTCTTGCTGTCGAGACCTTCGAACTCCTCAGCGAGGAAGGTTTGCAGAGCTGAAGCGACGTCGGAGGCTTCTTGGTTAGGCACGAGACGGATGGAGAGCGCTGCCTTGGCCAAGCGAGGGATGATGGTGGAATTCTCGGGACCGGATGTCTGAAAACGATGTATTGTCAGGGATGCTTCGCGCCATCTGCGCATCAGCGACTGTGCGAGTTCTTCTGGATCGCCAAGGTCGGGATTGTTGCGAAGCAGAGTCTGTGTGATCTCGGTGTATAGCTCCTTCTCACCTTCCGCAAGGGGAAGGATGGGATCATAGAAGCCAGGGATCTGCACCTTACCATGACGACCAGTCAGCTTGGACAACAGCATAACAAGGTCCTTCAGCGGTTCGTCGAGCAGCGCACTGCCGTCGACACCACTGTGCAAATCTGGATGCTCGCTCTCGACCTGGACTGTGGCGTGGATAACGCCTCGCAAGCCATAGGTGATGCAGGGAACGTGATCGTCAAGCCAGTAGCTGTTTGCCAACAAGATCCAATCAACGTCGCCAATTAGATCTTTCCTCGCTTGCACCGCCTTCTCGAATCCGCGAGAGCCGCTCTCTTCCTCGCCCTCAATGAGGAAGATGATGTCAGCATCGAGACTCTGTTCGTTTGCCAGCTCATGTGCGGCATAGATGGCTGCCATGATAGGTCCCTTGTTGTCAGAAACACCTCGACCATACAAGTAGCCACCCTCGCCAGTGAGCGAGAATGGGTCGTGTTTCCACTTCCCATGCTCGTTTTCAGCGGGTATGACATCGTAGTGACCATAGAAGAGGATCTTCTTTCGGTTTGCTGCTGTTGCAGGATTCCCCCTGAATTTTGCAAATACGATGGGGTTGTACGGCTCACTGGTGTTGATCATCTCGGTGACAGCACCGAAGTTCTGGAACACTGAGCGCAGGTAAGATGCGCCTCGCCTGCAGTCCGCGCGGTATTTGGGCAGCGATGACACTGTCCGGAAGTTGACGAACTGACTAAGCGATTCTACCATGAGATCTGCCCTGCATTAGCGTAGCCAGTGAGAACGAAGTACGTGGACGTACCGTTATTGCTTCTTCGCGCAGCCGCCGCGGGTTCTGCGCAGTCCCGTACCTCCCAGATCACAATGGTGTTGTCATTGCCACCTGTAACGAGGGTCGGCTTGTCATCGTACGTTGTGTATGCAGATGCAAGGATCAGCCCGTTGTGCGCTTTGAAAGTCGACATCGTCTCGTAGTGCTCGTTGAATTTCTGCGATCATTAGCATGGGTTGAATGATTACTCGGCCTACAGAACTTACATGTACTACGCCAGACTTGCCGCCGGCGAACAGTACGCCGGCACCCAATGTCAAGGTGTGAACATCTCCGGTGTTTGCCTTCAGACTTCTGACCAACTGTCTGGTTTCCAGATCCCACACATTGACCTCGCCATCAAAGCGGCCGCTGTAGAGGAAGGAGCCCTCCCGTGCCAGGGACAAGATCGACTCGCCCTCCTCTCTGCCATCCTCCAGCGCACAGATGTTGGAGATCAACCCACCACGTGTCGGATCGATCCTCCATAGCAGAATACGTCCGTCGCCTCCTCCTGAGACCAGCACCTCCTCTGATGGTGCTTCTGGCAAAATGCCCTTGCCCAACAGCATGCAATGGACATAGCCAAAGTGCGCGAACTGGTAAATGTCCTGACTGTCAATCTGCAGCTCCTGCCCTCCTACAGCATCTCGTGGCTTCTCGTCTGCGCCGATTGGCCTCGGTGTTTGCGCACCGCCAGGACCGAGGGAGTCGAAGAAGCGGTTTTTACGCTGAGAGGGGTGCGAGGCGAGTGCAGGCCGTGGACGAGCGTCCTTCTGCTTCAGATCGTACCATTGTATGCTGGTGTTCTGGGCGCCGAGGTAGACGGTGTGGTGGAGGGACGAATATGCGACGCAGAAAATATCGCCAATGTCGTAGGGCGACCAGAGGGCGTAGATGTGCTTGAAGCTAGACGTGCACCAGACCTGGAAGGTTAGCACGTGCACATGTCGACTGCAGTGATGGCTTGCCTACATTGATAATCGGGTCTGTCGCACTCGAGAAGAGCCACTTCTGGTCCTTCGACAGGCACAGGCCAAGTACGCTTCCTTTGTGCGCCTGGATGACTCGTCGGCGCTCGTAGGTGTCGAGACTGTAGACCTGGAGAGGGTCAGTACGGAGAGCTCACGTGCTACCTCTCCTCCACTCACAAGTATTTCTCCTCCCTGTGTACCAGCGAAAATGTACTGCGAAGACACAGCGAGCGCAAGGATCGACTTGTCGTGCTTCATGCGATGCGACAGCGCCGGCGTGCGGTTGTCTCGCGGCACGCCCTGGCCAACGCCATTCGTGTCCGACGTGCTTCTCTCATGGCTCGACGGTCCTGTCATGGGCATTGTCAGCCAGGCCTCACCCGAAGATGTTGGTGGTACATTTTGGAAAACGCGGTGGGACTCATGCAGCGAAAGCTGCGATGACGGAGTTCCCCAGGGTCCAGTCGCATGGGCACCCCACCGCACTAAGTACCGCCGACAGCTGGCTCTCCACTGACCGAGTCCTTGTTACTCACCTCTGAGGCCTATCGTGCCCTTTGCGCTACTCACGATGTCCTGCGATGTGATGGAACGCGCGTACTGACACATACTGACAGCCCTCCCTTGGGCACTGCACGCCGACAACAGCGAGAACGGGAAAATATACGAGGCGTGGTTATCAGCCGCGTGGAGTGGCCGTATCGGTGGTGCTTTCAAGTGATGGTATGCTGTAACGATAGGTTCGCCATCGTCGAAGGAAGTGACAGATGCAAACTCATGTTCACTCGACGTCTCATCAGGGGAGCTTGAGCCATGATGCTCGGACATGGCCACATCTCACCGCTTGGATTGTATGGCGAGCGAGGTCCCTTGAATGGTGTGATCACTTCGAGGCGTAACATATATAAAGGATGAGGTACGCTGATATGTTGTGCAGGAAGTCGCAGATGCACGTTTCTTTATCGTGCTTGCCTTCTCGCTGCATGTCTCGGGACAGCGCACGTAAATTCACGGTTGTTGTACCTATTAGTGGTGGGTAGTCACATCTGGCAAGGCATTGCTTTTGCATTGGCTGGCCTAGTGAAGAGAAACGAGATACTGGCAATGCCAACACGTGTCGAGGCGGCAGAGGACATGTTTGGTGGCAATGTTCGACTCAGTGGATGGTTCGCATTGATCTCGTGAACATGTTCTTCCTATCTCTGCTGGTGTGCAAGTCGGTCGCTGTCGTGCATGCGGCTGCCGTACTGCCGTAGGCTTGCGGGCCGCCGCGCATGCAGCTTGTTGTTTGAGGCCCTGATCGTCGGTGTCGTTTCGACAGTCTTCGCTGTTTGGATGAAGGATCCTCAACACGGTGGTTCTCTCGGAACTGCGTTGATTGTTCAGTGACATTTCTGAATTGCGACTGCCCGCGGCCGTGAGTCAAGTCAGCGTGGTCCTGAATTATTGGGCTGCAACATGTCTGGCAATCACCA
This sequence comes from Nothophoma quercina, assembly GCA_021642125.1. Classification (NCBI taxonomy): domain Eukaryota; kingdom Fungi; phylum Ascomycota; class Dothideomycetes; order Pleosporales; family Didymellaceae; genus Nothophoma; species Nothophoma quercina. The sequence goes on from JAKIXB010000024.1 coordinate 363,445, forward strand.
ACAGCAGCAGACCTTCTACTTCTTGAATATCAGCATTACGTAGGCCTTCCTGCATACCCTACATCATCAAAACCTCAGAGTAGTCTCGCCCGCACCGCCACAGTGGCTGCACAGGTTTTGTAGACCTAGCTGTACCATAGTAGACCCTCAGCTGGCAAGGGCCCTCCTTAGCGAGCCCCGTAGCCCAGCCACCCCTTTGTAAACCATGGGCCGATCTGTGCCAACACTCACCGAAAGTACCTCCTGATGGCATTTTGGGCACCAACGACGATATCCCTGTAAGCGCAATATCGGAACTCGCTGCACACTTTCATCAGCGTGCGTGAGATACCTCACCGTCAACCAGCCCCCCGGGCGACACGTCTGTCAGTGTTTTCTAGGGCTGCAGCCGCACTCATCGTTACCGCCTGCGATTCGCGGCGTTACGCTGGCCGAGGCTAAATGTAGGCGGGCGTGGATGTGCCTGTGAGCTGGCGACACGCCAACAAACCACGCTGCAGGACCCGCCTTCCCCGGCTTCATCTGCCACAGTACCGAACGAATGCCTGCACGAGATGTCGCACAGTCACGATAGAGCACCTGCGGGCAGCGCCGTGACTGGAACCGTCTCGGCCCTCATTTCTGACCTCTCAGCGCTGTAGCCGTGTACCCCTCCTTCGACTGGTTGTGTAAGAGCCTGTTCACGCCTCACTCCGCGCGTACCCAGACCTCATCTACCTGCCCCCTGCCCCATCGTGAACTCTTAATAAGTACCGCCTTTTGTCCTACCGACCATTTGGCATTCCATGTGGAGCTGTGGAGCGCACGAGCAAGGCTACCCGCTTCCGAAGCATTGATGATTCCTGACCGCCTCGTCCTTGGGTAGATCAAGTACTGCGCGCGCCGCCGTTGCACGTCAGACGCTGTACAACACCATCCCAACGCCGCAGTGCAGCTGCAGGGCAACCCTCCACAAAATCAGTCGCCATGGGAGTCGGCGAAACCATCACTGTCATCAACAAGTCGGGCAAAGTCGTTAGCAGTGTGGGTGCACTACCTTTGCCGATAAGATACGAACATCACTGATGGACCCCGCAGAGCAAGCACATTGTCAGCGTCTTCAAGGAAGCAAAGGCTGCCTACCGCGAGCGCAAGGCTGAGATCAAGGCCGAGCGCGATGCTGCTGTACGCGAGAAGAAGGCCCTGAGCAAAGGCGTCGAGGCGCTGTGCATCGAAGACGATGTTCGGTCGCAAGCTTCACGCAGGTCATCAGCATCCAAGGCCACCCACCGCTCCAAGTCGCATCACCACAAGTCACCGCGCCCTGATGGCCGACCAACATTAGAGCGTGGATATACCGACAGCTTCTACGCCAACGACAGCCCACGTGACAGCCGCCACCGATTCGAGGATGACCTTGCTGGAGGTGCCCGCGATGGGCACATGAGGGAGCTTGCTCGGCGGAACTCGGACCAGATCCAGCGATCATCACGACAGACCAAGCGCAGCAACTCAGAACCCTACATCGACATGGATCTTGCCTATGGCGACATTCCTCCACCACTGCCAGACAAGAAGTACGATGACGGTGAACTGAAAGAAAAGGCTTCAAAGATTACCATGCTCCTTGACGAGGCCAACTGTTTGCAATACTCTGTTACCGCCATGATCGAGAACCTGCAGAAGAATCCTGATGCCCTCGCCGCTGTATCTCTTACTCTCGCTGAGATCAGTGCCATTGTAAGCAAGATGGGTCCTGGCGTTCTCACGACCCTCAAGGGTAGCTTCCCCGCTGTTGCGGCCCTGCTCATCAGTCCACAATTCATGATCGCCGGTGGTGTCGCAGTCGGTGTCACTATTGTCGCACTGGGCGGCTACAAGATCATCAAGAAGATCCAGCAACAAAAAGAGGAAGAGATTGCCATGGGCGGTCCAGTTCAGATGCCCATTCCCATGCAAGCGCGCGCTGTAGAAGAGCCCTACCAACTCGACGAGCTCGAGACAAAAGAACTGAGCCGCATCGACCTCTGGCGCCGCGGCATCGCAGACGTCGAAGCTGAGAGCTCCGGCTGCAGCGTCGATGGCGAGTTCATCACACCAGGCGCCACGCGCCAGCTTGTTGATGCTGGTGTCCTCGATGAAGACGATATCAAGTCACGCCGCAGCGCAAAGACCAGCAAAAGCGATCGTCCCAAGTCGCACCGCGCACGCTCAGATGCGGCCTCAGAAGTCCGTTCAGAACGCAGCGCGCACACCAGCAAAACGAGCAGGACCTCCGACACGCGCCGCAGCAAGACCGTCAAGGAGAGCAGTAGCAGACGCAAGGAGAAGGAGCCATCTCTCATGAAGCAGCTGTTCCGCTCCAAGACCGCTGCGTACTGAGCTTCACTCTGTCACACGACGATACGAACACGCATTCCATCTTTTTATTGTAGCGTTCCGCGACCTTTTGCATACAGCATTCTCATTTGTCCTTCATATACCATAGACGACAGGAATCACCTCCAGCCGCTATTTTCGCATTGACGCATTTTTCTTGGGCATAATCAACGGCGTTCTGGGGTTGGTCATTCAAAGATACCGACGTTCGTTCAGATCACGCCGCTATGTATAGTTACTGCAATACGACATCAACTTCTACCTGAACATCTCCGGCATCACACTTGCATGCAAGCAAGCTGACAAGATGAGCGCATGACGGTATTAAAGAAGCAGACGCGCCCTCCGATGCTGTCAAGCTTCCCCTTCAAAATCACCACCGACAGCATCTCTTCCTGCCACGATCTGCAATGAAGACCAATTTAGTTTCTTTCCGTCTGACCTTGGCAGGCTGACCGTTGTGCAGATCAGCCTCACCTGGGCAATGCGTGCGCGTCAGGCTTCGCACCCATTGGCTGAATTCAGCCCGCAAGTCTGACCGCAACGTTGTGGCTCTGATCGTGCCACGCAGGACCCGCATTAACGAGAAAGTAAGATACAGCTTTGACATCCCATTTGCTACGGCAAGGCTTACACTGTGGAACCCCTGTGTAGTCGGCCTTCAGGCCGCAGAGGTTTGATCTGTAAGCAATATCCCTGCCTTTGACTGCAACGATTCTCTAGGATATTGGGCTCACGTGACCCTGCTGTGTTGATGCGGAACACGTCCTCTCGACGCGTACGAAGAGACGATCAGGATGGCGCAATACGCTGTTGTGCCAAGGGATGATACATCTCCGCGCGACACAATAGCAACGACGCTCGAAAGCGGACCACCGTTAAATGAAGCCACGAAAATCACGCAGGTCTACGTGCAATCACCTAGCAACGTTGACAGTCAGTCACAGCAAAGTGGCCGCCAGATCAGAACTTCCTGTATCAACCGATTTTTCTGGTGGGCCTGGCACTGTTTCTCGCTATCAGTGCATTAACCGTTGGACTTTCTCTACCACTTCTCCGAGATCAACAATGGATCGGCAACAGAAAGTGAGGCTTGTGGATACATCTGCGGACAAGACCATCATGATTGAGTACTTGTCACATGCTTTTATCGGCAACATTTGGCATTCGATAAGAACCATCACTGAGCAGTCTCCACCACGATCCTGGGTTATCTTGCTTTGCTACTGAAGGTCATGTTCATAGCCGGTCTGTTTATCCTTGAAGGCACTCTCGCCACGATTCAAGGCCTGCACTTCACTACAACTCAATTCAATGGAAGCGCCTACATTTCTAGCCCATTTCGAGCAAGCCCTGCACTAATCAATTTCGCGATCGAGTTACAAAACCTCTCGAATTCTCAGAGAATAGCTGGCGACACACTGGTACCGCTATTCAAGCCCACCAAAGACTTCTCACAAGCCATGTGCAATTCGAACCCAGCCCGTCACATATCCTACCAACCTTTACTGCGTCTCTCCTAGTAGTCCAAAAGCCCCTCTCCTTGTCTGCGCCGACTCTCCTCCTTTCTCTTACAGAACCAACACCCTTGCCCATTGCAATGCCGATGCTGATGGCGAACATACTCCGTCGTATCCGTATGCGCAGCCAATGTCCCCCGTTGATCCTGTGAGCTGTTTCGATCAGAGACGTCCGAACGTGGCGTAACCTGGCTAGAGTCTTGTTCAACCCTCGAGCTTTCGCTACTTTTCTCCTGTGCTTCCGCCCATGCTGGCCGTTGAGGTGGTCCGGAGAAACGCTCAACGCCTGTGCCGAAACGTTCGTTTGGCGGTGTGAGTGGTCTGCGATGCTGTACCGAAGCCGTTGCAGGGGTGATGTTGACTTGTGGCGGAGCTGTGGAACCTGGCGGAGGTCTACTCAATCCTGGTAGAGGGGCATGGAAGCCTGGCTGAGCTATCGACGGACCTGATAGAGGGCCGTTGAAAATTGGTGGTGCACCAGCTAGACCTGTCGAAGGCCTGTTTCGAGCCGGCAAAAGACGATTCCAATATGGTGGAGGATTGTTCCGACCCAGTGGAGGAGTACTGAAACCCGGTGGAGGCCCTGATAGACCAGGCAGAGGCCCAAGACTTGGCGGAGGTGCTAAGTCCGCTTTCGTCGACACTGCATGTCCTGTTCCTAGCGGTAGAAGCGATTCACGAAAAGGCATCGCAGACTCAATTGTTGGAGGGGGAGTTGTGAAGGGACTCTGCAATCGCGTACGAAACTCTGGTGGACGCAAGCCTTGAGACGAGTTTTTCAGTTCTGGGGGTGCTCTTGTCGGCGCTGAAGGTCCTGGTGGTGGCATTGGAATCCCTATTTGAAAGACTGGCGAAAACTCTGGTGGCGGTAGTTGACTTCGTCCCTTCGCAGGACCTGAAAGGCCAGCCAAATTGGGTGGTGATATAGGAGAGTCGTGTGCTGACGCTGATGGACCTTGTGCTGGCCGTGCCGGTGCTGGCGCTGAGCCTGCTGGACGATCGAATAGACCTGGTGGAGGTGCAAGCCCAGGTGGAGGATGTCGGCTCCGTTCAGTCGCGAATCTCGGAGATCCATCTGGATATGGTTTTGACATCGGAATGCCACTAAGAGGTGGTGGTGTCTTTTCGGCTGTTGCAAGCTTTGCAGAAGCAGTTGGTGGAGTGGTAAAAGTCCCTCTCATCGGCGGCGGAAATCGAGATCTGGCAGGTATTTGAGGCTCTGAAAGCTGTGGCCGATTCGAATCATTCACAGCCTCTGTATCAGCGTCGTTCTTGTGCTCGGTCTTTGATGCGGTGGAGGCAGGTGGCATCACCAATCTGCTTTCGCTGTCCTGAGTCAAACGAGGAGATGGGCTCGACCGATCGACCAATGTTGTCTTGCCAAAAGCCGAAACCAGCTCCTCGACTGGTGGCTTCGATTGCTGAAGATGCTTCAAAGCAATTTCATTGACTGTGTTTGGTGGCGCAGGTGCCTGCGGCGTCACAGGTGGAGGCGAAGGCTGCTCGTCCGCATTTCCTTGAGCAATATTGGCCCAACTCACGCCGTTAGTGACCTTTCGTGCAGGCACCACGACAGACGCTTTGCGCGCGCTCGATGCAGCGCCCTCCTCAGTCGCCGGCCGAAAATATTGCGCTCCACCATCGGCCTCGTAGCCATCCCGTTCAGAGTCATTGTCATTGTACTCGTTGCGCCTTCTACGCGCCTCGCGCCTAGGGACCGTGGATTGTTTTGGGTTATAGAATTCGACGGATAAAATCGTGCTATCGATTCGCAAGCCGTCCAGGACATCGAGCGCCATACGCGCGACGTCTGCGTTGGGCAATGCAACCATGAATGTAGTCATCTCGGATTCAGGGTAGAGGTTTTTGACTTCGAGCGGCTTGTACTGCGTAAACAGGCTCGTGACACTCGATGCCGTGTATTGAGGTACATTCTTGACAAACAATATTTGTCCCGATATGTACTTCATGTCGTCGCGTTGTGGTAGGGGACCGTATTTGAAATTCTTGCGTAGAGTGAGTGGTCGTTCTTGGTTATTCCACTGACCTTTCGGTATCGTGCCTTTTGGAGGGTCTGGGTCGACCTTTGTGAAATGTGTAAGTGAATGTAAGATGCTTTGTAGCGATACGTCACATGACAACAGTGGAAGTGAATGGAAAGTTGGGAAGGGTTTTACTCTGCTTTATGGATTGTTCATGCTACATTTTGTTTTCATGAAAGGGTAAGGAACGTTGTCATGAGACACACTTTCCACGCACGATCAAGATTGCGGAAAGCGCATAGAAGTCTGGACTATCCAGGAAGCTCCAGTTGATACTTGAGGTACTTGCGCCCGCCCTTAAGAACAACGAGATATCAAGCACTGTAAACAGCGGTCGCGTTGTCGAAAGCTTGACCCAATATGCCCCGACCTAAGTTCAGAAGACCCACGTTGTCTGCTGTAACCTTCGAAGTCAAAGCGGTAATGAGGTCGTCAGTATGCTTCTTGAGGATTTTGAGGTCAAGGAGGACGATGGGCGCGGTATGCGTCTGATTGAATTGTGGGTACTGTCAACTGTCAATTGTGACGTCTCTGATTAATAGAAACATCGAAGCATACCTTGGTTTTCAGCGCATCAAGTGATGTTTGGATAGGGCCAATACCACCTGCCAGAGTAGTGACGATGTTCGTGCTCTCTGCCGCTGTGAAATTCGCGCTTTTCTCGGTGATGGAAGTTGCCTTCAAGATAGTGGCATCGAGCTCTGTCTCAGCTTTCACAACCTCAAGAGCTTGCGGCAAGAGACCGATCAATGATCCATCAAAGTTGTTGACAGCCGTTGTTAGGCCGGTGACTGCGGTGTTTAGGGCGTTGATAGTAGTCAAAAGCTGCGGCGCAAGACTCTGCCCCTGACGAGGTTCAATGGACAGGGATGAGCTCACCGTGAGCAAAGAGAGAAAGAATAGAGAGAATTGCATCTTGAAGGCCGAACAGTCTATTGCACTGAGTCAAAAGATTTCGAGGAAGGGCAACAGTCAGTCCCCCTTTCGAGCCGATTGCGTCCAACATATACTTTCCAGCAAGCAGTTCACATGGCATATGCCGACGTCGAAGTCCCGAGGTCACTGCTAAATTGCATGGTTCGCACCAGGGAATGATGTGATGGTACAAGAGGCACACGGCAGCATTGCGGCTTTGCGCCAATCACGACCCAACCCTAGCGGTAAATGTAAATACTATCGCTGATCTTCAATGTACACTTTTCGTGCCGACCGGTACTTGCCTGAGTGTCATCCAGATCTGGGCGTTGTCCGACAGCCTTGCAAACTCTATACTTTCTGCCGCTGCATTCAACCAGGATCCTATTGCGGGGTCCCGCCTTTCACAGGCACCGGCCTCGGCATCGACGCAGACGTGCAAGCACGTGCCTCTCAACGCAACACTCCCAGCTCTTTCTACACGGTACGAATAATAAACCATATGTGAGGGGAGACGTCATGGCAAGGGTTGGACCTGGAGTCGGCGTCTTTCGAGGTTCGAGATTTTGTGCACAGGGTTGTCAACCTTGGAACAATCAAGTTTGACCGTCCCCTCTCCTTCACGCGCTTGCCCGAGTAGGTAGAAGTTAAACCTTCAGAGTTAACTGGAAGGTTCAAAGAGGTGATCAATCAAGCAAGCAAGTTTCGACGTTCTGAGGGTCAAGTACCGGTACTTGATTGTTGACAAGTCTGCTTGTGCAAGCAGCGGTGAGGCACCGTTACATACCGTCATGCCCAAGGTACGTGCATGTAACCTTATATAAGCTCTCGAAAGAAGTTCTGTCTCGTCTTTGGGCTGCATCCAGGTTGTGTGTGGCTCTCTGCCTCAGATGCAGGCCTGTACAGCGTCCTTAGTAGAGCAAACTTGAAAGGGGAGCGTAAGTGACGAGTGCACCGCGGACGTCTGACGGCGACGAGTATGCAAAGGATGCCAGTCAAGCATAGTTGGTAACGAGGGATGGCGCCACCATGTGAGATGGAGGTGGTTAGGATGATAGAGGTGGGAAGAACATGTTCTCATAGGAGAAGGCGACTCACTGGTGGCAGCATTGGCGGGGCTCCCCGTTGGCACTAGCGCCGGAAACCTGCCTCCATCTTCTGAAGCTGCGCCTCCTTCCTTCGCTCACCGACAGCATCTTTGGGCATTACATTCCATCTCAGTCGGAAACACGACGTGCATCTCGTCGGCATTGTAATGCAAACCCAGCCACGATGCACTCGGCTTTGTACCCTAGATGCGGGGCTACAAAGGCTGCAAATAGCACTTATTCGCCATCGCGCAGATCAGGACCGCCCTTGCTGTCGGGACAATTATAGACATCACTGGTGACCCCACGTTCGGTTGTCGAATGCAGTAGACACTTTAGCAATGATTGTTGGTAGATCCGCGTGTAGAAATGTATCAGTTTCCCTGCGACTTGAGATTAAAGGTGCTCCAGAGTTGCCCTTCTCTGCAAAAAGGTTTGCACCTTCCACCTGCGCTGTAACGTCGACAAAACAATGGACTTCCTTCAGCGGCGGAATGCGACTAGCTCAATTAGCCGGGGAAGCATCAACCACATCGTTTGCTGGGTATCTCTCGCTCTCGTTATCTCTACAGTAATTGCTCGGCTGGCAGTCAAGTTGTCGAGAAGGACGAACAAAAGGCTCACGCCTGACGATGTCTTTTTGATATCAGCAGCAGTAAGGGAGTTGTACTCGGATTGAATGTAACGATTCGCTGATGAGGTCCAGCTCTTCAGCTTTGGCCAAACGTTGGCCATCTCGATACAATGGAAAGACGAAACCGATCAGCACGAGACAGTGTACCAGAAAGTGTGTTCAAAGCCACTACTCGCATTTCTGTACTGTTGACTAACAGCTGTAGTCTAGCTATGTATCCAATATTCTCTTCATCGCGAACATAGGCTGCACCAAGATTTCGATAAGCTTGATCATGCGGAAACTGTTCAGCGGATTACTCTTTGAATATACATCGATGATATTGGCGATGTTCACCGCTGGGTGGACGATCAGCGGCATGTTGGTCACTTCCTTCCAATGCCGGCTCCCAAAACCGTGGCAGGCGGACGGAGCGAATGACTGCATCGACATTGCAGCCTTCGGCAACTATCTCGCATCAACGAACATGGTCACTGAATGTTTGCTGGTACTGGTGCCACTTGCTGTCTGGTGTCGAGGCAGTCCAGTCGGCAATCGACTATATATCTCTGTTGTGTTCTGGTCACGGTTGAGGTGATTTGAGTGCCTACCCAGGGCCTTTTTTCAGCACTGACGTTCGCAGCATCGTAGCAGCAGTCAGTGCGCAGTTGTACTTTTTCAACACTTCACTCTCCTCAGCTTCGCTCGACAACAGATGGGCTACTAGCATCTGCATGCAAATTGCTCAGACTCTTTCTGTAATCAGCGCATGCCTGCCAGGTCTACATCCCCTAATTGCAAAGGACATGAGCGACACTGCCTCGACGCAAACCACACAGAACCAAGATGGTTCTCGATGGGATGCAGGAAAATTCGGATCTTTATCATCACAATCTACACACCCCAGTGTAGACTCGAACATCGTACTTGAGCCTGTCGAGTCGCCATACTGCCGACCTCTTGCGACTCATGGCTTGGTACGGTCGTCTCCGAGCTGCGACTGCTACAACTTCCCACGCATTCCATCAAATATCGCGCTACCACTCTCCACACCAGAACCTCCGGTGAACATCTTCAACCGTTTGATCAGGAGCTCCTCGTCCCTAGATCTGGATCCATTAGGGACACCAAGAGATATCGACGACCTTGGCTGCCTACCAGCTCTAGACTGGGAGGAAGACGAAGAGTCTGGAAGAGCTAGCCCCGAACGCCGACCGACATCAGAGTATGTATTTAACAGATCGAAGGTTATATCTGTACCCGAGGAGAGAAATATGTTCGATATTGGAAAGGAGTGGAACGGTTTTGTGCCGCTACTGCCGACACCCAAGATACTGAAAGCTCCGCCTAGAGCGTTCTGATATCCAGCCATAAGCAAGAAGCAGCTCTTCATTTCATGAAGTCATTCCCTCCAGTCTCTCTGCAATCAGCGAAGTGAAACAAAAATGTGCAGGGCTGAACATCTTCACACTGCAGGCAAGATCGACAATGTGAGATGATACAGTCCATCCAAGCAAGTAACAAGATGACACCTCGGCAGCAGTCACGTGGCAGCGATGCAGCAACGTGAGACGCAATGACGGAGCCCAGACACTCTTTGAGCAGCATGGCCACAACACACATAGAACAATCACCGATGGACTTTTTGATCAGCCTAGTCCATTAGCAGCCGATCGTGCTTGCGACGTCCCGCATTGACAAGCCCTCGGGTCCAACTGCACCACCTTCTGCACGCAGACTATCTCACAGACACCCGCGTTCTGATACAGGTACCACGCAGTCCTTACGGACGATTGGACAAATTCGCCTATTGTCGGCCCCAGCCCGTATTGAAGAAGCACTTCCCTTCAACACACCCGACAACCACCCAAGATAGATTGCGAGCTACCATCCTTGGTAAGCTTAATGACGCACACAAGTGAAGCATCATTCTTACAGAGCGGCGCTAGGAAGACATTCTATCCCTGTGTTGGACGGTTGGTCATATCGCGTACCAAGGGTAACGCGGGATCGGAGGTGCGCGCAGCCCATCATACAAAGCAGCATTGGAGGAACTTCAAATATCGAACGCATCACGGAAGCAAAATAAACAAAAGGCATGGTGGCTACACGCATCGTTCAGCGTAGTGTTTGTATGTAGAATCATCTTGAGATGCGCCAGCGGAGTCTAGCTTTCACGCTGCGGACTTCATCCCTCGGGGCTTCTTCGCATCTCAACTCAACAATCCTCTGCAGTCTCCTGGACTCAAAGTCAGCCTTGGCTCAGTATGATTGTGGGGACTGAGCTAACCGCATCTTTCTTGGAGCCGGTATTCTCTTCTCTCTTTAGTAATCGAAAATCAAGCCAAGGTGGAAGTCTTACTCGGCAACTATGTTCACGGGACATCGTTTATGGGTAGTCTGGTATGTAGCGCACCATGTTCTTACAGTGTATCGGAGGTGAATACACTCATAATAGACTCTCGTATAGTCGCACATCATGCAGACCTAGTCACAGAGTTTGAAAGAGAAGGAGAGAGTGGTGATCGAAGTAGAAAGGGCAAACTCTATTCCTTCTGATATAACTACGATGATCGTCTCATATGACGGCTCCATGTCACAGTCTTGAAAACTTGTTTATACAACATGCACAAACTGCTTGCGTATGTCCACATGTAGTTGCAATGCTGGCAACCGTGCCACATGCCATGAATTCTGCAATGCAGTGAGCTTTGCGTTGTGCATCGGTTTTGATGCAAGGATCTTCGACCTACCTAGATGCAGGTAATTTCTGAGGTATATGTCGGTCTTTGATTCGCCTGGCGATCCTATGGTAACAGCTCCACTCACTGGCGTGAGTATGAACGGTGAGTTTTGCTGTGGCCTGTACAACACGACGCATGGATCCCCCAGGCTACGCAAACGCATCGACTCTCAATACGAGCAGGTGATTGGCAGGGAGCGCAAAACCGACACTGACATCGTCCCGAGCCGCTTGACGGGTCGCTTAGGCGGTTCCAGTTGTGATACTACAGCTCGCTACTCTCTATTGCAGCACTATTGCCGATTGGCCTTATAGTGTAATCCACCACCGGATAGAACCTCAGAATCGACTCGGAGCCGGGGCTGCGTCTTCCGCTACCGTCAAAGATGCAGTTTGTAGGATGAATCCGATCGAGGTACGAGGCAAAACAGAATCCTGACTTTGGGAGATAACGTTAGTCAAAGAAGAACTCTGCATGTAAAGGTCTAGATCCCCTACCTGCGTGGGAATTTTACATCCGGCATCATTCCGTATTGTTTTTCCGTGCGTCCTTCCGGCAATCCCGCAGACTGGGGTGGGAAGTGACGCTCATCACGTGATGATCCTTCTGCGGAGTGGAACGAGGGTAAAGCCGCAAACTGTGAGGGTCCAGCTTTTTGCGTGGTAAGCCGTAGCTTAGTATGTTGTGCGTTAGATGGGCATGCTTGCGCAATTGGGCGCGGCAATCCCGAGAGGCAATCTAATACCGGCGTGTCAGAAGGGCTGACTCGAATCTGATGAAGGATTTCCAACGCCTTGTGCTCCGGACATGACCGTAAAGAATCATATAGGTGGCGTAAACCAAGAAGCTCGCTCTGGTGCTGTTCGTTTTTTCGCTTTCTAGCATCTGATGGCCTTTCGCCTGGAGCCAGCTCGTACAAGCAGTCAGTTTCCCTCTGCGCACAGCTTTTACACACTGGACGGTTGCCGTCGCATTTTGATTTTCGCTCTCTGCAAGCCACACAGGCTCCGAGAGTTGTTCTTCGTTTTGGTTTTGATGCTGTGGTTGGGCAGCGCCAATGCTGACGAGATTCAATACAATCTGCTGTCGCTGGTTGGAGGGGTCGAAAAGCCGTCATGGCAGAAATTCGCCTCGTCTGCACTTATGGCCTCTGAGTCGCAGATTGGATCTTGCAAGGCAGGAGTAACCGACGTGAAGACTAGCCGATTTTGCTGATCATATACATGAACCTGAATAATTCAAAGGCCTAACGTTGAGTCAGTAGTGTAACAGCCGGTAATCGTTGCTGGGGAAATGAGAGCGTCGAACAACTGACCAGAGATTCTCGCATTTTGCAGCACGGGTAGAAGATTTCTGCTGACTTGTCGCAGGAATCGCCGCTTTATATCCTCCGCATGCTGCTCAATGTTGGAACTTCTGGGCAATGACAACGATGGACATGCTGTAGTGCAGACGCTACAGGAGTGGTTCATGCTCCTCCAATCAATTGAGCTGGCTATTCTTGATCCCGTCATCAGGCATCAATCGTGTCGAATTACCACTTCGAGACATGTACCGGCCGGTACAGTAGAGAAGCTGATCATAACTTTATCACAATTCCGTGGAGAAGTGGCCTTGGGCGTATCCACGCTGGCTAGTGTGTCGCCTCTCTTGTACGCATCTAACAAGCCAACGGCACGTCACATTGCTAGTTGCCGAAACGCCGCGATGTGTAGGAGCGCTAATCTTCAACTGAATCCTGTGAATCGTTCAGTTCCACAAATCTCTCAGAGTGATTATCAACGCAGATTACAAAGAACGAATAGAAGGACAGAGCAGCAATACAACAGGCATAGCTTGGAGGATTTTATAGTAATACTTCTTTCAGTACTAAGCCTGCTATAAGTAACGCCCCTCAACGGCGAGCTACTCACTTTTGCCAAGACTACACTAACATTACAACCACCTTGAAACACTATAGTACAAAGCAGTACTATGACCATGCATGCGTATCTTCTCGCTCTACAACATCTGGATATCCTGCTCAGAGTGGGACTTACTCCATTTCACCCAACCCAGACCCGATTATGATGACTCGGAGGCTTTGAGCCTGGCTATGGTGGCAGAGATCGACAACCGATTGCTTTTGCAGCACAAGAAGGAGAACATGGAGGTTTGGGGGAACGGTGGAACTTTGCCGCCTATGAGCCCTGAAGCGCACTCTTCTCCTCCGTGTTAGTTGCCGGAAGTCGAAGAGTAGTGATAGGTTATGCTCAGTTCGACGCTCGAGACATGATCTGTTAAAGGCGAAAGGTCCATCAGTATCTTTGTGACCCAACAGTTATATGTGATCTAGCACGAATTGCTCTCTTCCATTCGCTTACATATCTTTCTGCTGCTCAATGCGTGGCTCTACTCGTGGGTCCTCCTCCTAATCCTCGCAGCAACCTTCCCACTTGGTTTCATCGTCCCAAACGCCTCCCTCTTGTGCACAGGATCAAACACCCTCGCCGCTTCCCCATCCACTAGCTGCACTTCAAACTCACCAAGAAGAACCGCCAACGTCACAATGCCAATGTCCCTTGCGAAAAATCGCCCAGGACACTTATGCTCTCCGCCACCGAAACTCGTCCAGTTCCCCGCCAACCCTGCATCGCTGAAGCGCTCCTTGCCATTCCCACTGTCTTTGTTCGAAACTGGAACGAGGAACCGCTCGCCCCAGAACTCGCTCAGAGGCTTGGTGACAAGGTGAGGTCGCACGGCTGCCCACGCAGAAGTGTACTGGCCGGCATATTTGCTGGGTATCAGGACGGTGGTGCCTTGCTTGATGACGTAGCGTTCGTCCAGCGCGAAGACGGGGCTGATGACTTGTCGCGCGACAAGGCTGGCGCTGTATTTGCGCGCGGATTCTGCGTAAAGGGATTGCAGAAAGGGCGTGCTGCTTAGCGAGGCGAAGTCGTACGTTGAAGATGTGGAATCACGGTGTGCAGACAGTTCGGCGGAGGCGCGAGAGAGTAGAGAGCGGTCACGCAGGGTTTCGTAGAAATACCAGAATGTTACGGGGACCATAAGACTTGTGCCTGCGTAGAGAAGACCGAGGGTTTGGGCTGCGCGTCCTTCGGGGCCGTGGCCGGGGAGCGACGAGTAGAGTTTCTCGCGCTCTTGCATCAGCGTTGAGCCGGCGATGGGGTCCCAGTCGCTGTTGACTTTGTTCTGGGTACGCAATGCGTCCGCTTGTCGACCCCATGACTTGAAGTGAGAGAGTAAGCGGTCGCGTGCACCGTAAGCTTCGGAGGCCATGAAGCGCGGAAGACCAATGAGAACGGTGTCGGTGCTTTCGATGAAGGTCCATAGGTCCTTTGCAAAGGAAGGGTAGCTCTCGACAATGGCAGAGCCAAGGAGAGTTTCTGCTATGGCACGGGTCGCTTGATCCTCGAAAAATGCGTATAGATCTGGGATGTCAGTCCAATCGTGGTCCGAGCATGATCTCGAGATGTTCCGCTTCAGTGTATTGAACAGCTTGTCGTCCAATGCTGCCAGCGCGGAGCCAGATGTGTGCTGTCTAACTTGCATCATCTGGTCATGATCGACAGTACTCTCAGGGGATCTGTAGTAGTCGATGGCAGACTGAGGGCTACCCATGAGCTGACCTAGGATCTTCTCATGTACAAATGGGTTGGCATCAAGCTCGCTCGTTGAACGCAGGATCTTTCTCACGTGCTCTGGGTTGAGCACAATGAGCAGCCTCTCACCGGCAGCGTCGATGAAGAAAGGCGTGCCATCGCCGTACTTGTTCCTAACGTTGTCAGTATCACAAGTTCAACAAAGTATCATATCACTGAACGACTTCCGTCTTCTGAGGCACTCTCTGTTCCCAGATCTTCGTGAACTTGATAGCTCTAGCAGAGCCCATTGTGCAGCTAGAAGACAGACCATATTCTGAGCTTTTGAGATTACTGCAGTGTGTTCTGAAGAATAAGATCGATTCACAATGAAAGTGTAATCTTACAGAGATTGGGCGAGGAACCTTTTAGCGCTGTAGGCCATGCGCAGAGCATGACGAAGCCCTGGGATCCAGTGTGGCAGTGTTGGCGGCGCAATTTCACACTGTCGGCCGTCCTTAACCACAGTGAACCAGTGACCCGAGAATACCCTCGTACACAGGGATATTACGGCGACGGCAACAAAAATCTGGACGAACACATTCTGATGGAGAAGAGACGAGAGGAATGAGCCGTTGGTGTCCATCACCGCTATGGAAGGCTTTGTCACCTAGTGCATGCAGTGCGATGTAGGGACTGAACGTTAGAAGACGCCATCTGGTCTCCTTTTTGCCGCCGCGGATGACAGGCAGTAGCTTATCTCCGCAACGGGAGGCCTTGCCTGCTTGAGCGTGGGCGTGGAGTTTGTCGAATTCGAAGTCGGCCGTGCGAGAAATAAGCTCTGGGGGTCCAAGCTAGCCTCTCGATGTGATTGGCTCTGAGCACCCCAGAACATGAACTCCGAGCTCCCTTCTCAACCCTCAACTTCACGACACGACGCTCCTTGCCAACAATACCTCCTCACCGGAAACACTGACGCAGAGCTCACTCTTCTTTTCTTTACCGCTCTACAAGTTTGCAAGTGCTACCAACCGCCATCATGCCCGGAGTCCGTAAGTAGCAGCCTACCCAAGCTTGTCGTCTTGAAACCGTTGTTATGGTACAACGCGCTTTCACGATGGCAGTCCTTGTTTGTACTCCGAGAATCAACATGCCCATCACAAGAGTCTAATCTCCTCAGGAGAGCTCCTTGAAAACATTCTACCGAGCATTAACATACCTTTGGGCGACACAAAGCTGACATGAGACAAACAGCACCTGATGCGATGGACCAGGTGAAGAAGGCCTTCAAGAGCCTCTTCAACAAGAAGAAGGCAAAGAAGGAAGAGTCCGCCCCGACCGCCACCACCGAACAGCCTACCGCAAGCACCACGAAGCCCACCGAGACTACGCCCGCTGCGCCAGCACCTGCTACCGCTCCTGAGCCTGTCAAGAGCGAGGCTACTCCGGCCACAAGTGGCACCGCTCCCGCTGCCCAGCCAGCTGCGGCACCCTCACAAGAGGAGCCCCGGAACGACGAGGCTGCTGCCTTGGCTGAGGTCAAGCAGGCCACGCAGAGTAGGTCAACATCTCTTTTTCTCTCCGAGACTCGAGAACACGGCGACGACGACTGTTGGGACGGATCCAGGCGACGACAGAAGGTTGCGCTTGACAACGACCGCCACGGTTCTCTCTGAGCAGCCTGCGCACTGCTCGCTCGTTCAGACATCGTTGCTCCTGCAGTCCGCCTTCACACTTCTATGTTCGCAGTGTCCGCAAGAACCACGACCATGTGGCTATTCCGCGTCGACGCGCTCTCGTCCTTTTTTCCTTGTTTCGACACGATCAGCGACTTTTCATTTCACTCCAAAGATACCCATAGACTGACGACATTCCCCTTTCAGCCCCTGAGCCTGCTGGTGCCGTTGCACCTGCCCCACCGACTGCTGTCTCTGCGCAGACACCCTCGACCGATGCTCCCGCAGTCACCGAGGCTAAGCCCACCGAAGCACCCGCCCAGGCTCCTCAGCCTCCCGCTCCTGCGCCTTCTGCAGACCTGCCCGCTATTCCCACAACAAAGCTTGCTCCTGGCATGTCTGCTACCAGTGGCCCTTTGGATGAGCCTGACTTCGGCGCTGAGCAGAAGCCAGAGCCTACTGCTGCCCCTGCGACTGCTGCGGCGCCTGCTACTTCTGCTCCTGCGCCCACAGCCACCGCCCCTGCGGAGAAATAGATTGTCGGATGCGAATGACAATCTTTCGTTCGTGTGACTTTTAGCGGAGAGAGAGAGTGTTTGGAATTTGGATGCACCTTTTGCGAGATCTTTCCCTGTTTCTTTTCACTAATACTATACCCCAATTACATGTCAGCGAGCAAGTCGAGCGGTCCGCTTAGTTAGTAGAAAGCCTGCGTTGGAGTAGCAAATTCAAGGTAATCGTGATAGTTTGTATTTGGAAAGCATGTTTGCAGTGACACTGATCACCAAAAGACGTGGATACTGACGCGCTCCTGAGCAATCAAATGCCCTTCAAAACGCCTGATGTCATGGTTCCTGGATTAGCGCGATAGCGCGGGGCAAGTGCACTCACGAAACGTCAATGACTGCCCCACGGTAAACGTCCAACTTTTGTTTGGAAGCGAGCCTCGTCATTTCTTTTCTATATACCCACGCTTTCCTGCCTTATATTCACGAGCCTTTCAGGCACCTCCGACTCATAGCTCCTCTTCACAGATAGCTGTTGCCTCCCTTGATCACCAATACCTCGCACACAACTTCACGATGCAGCGCACACGAAACGTTGGCTACGAAGACGACGATCTCTACGACGACGATGATTACTACGAGGAAGAGGAGGCAGAGCCTATGTCAGCAGATGACAAGGAGCAGATGCGGATAAGTACAGCCAGCGCACGAGAAGCTCTAGGTGCATCAGGAGACAACATCAGCGATGCGCAAATACAGGAGGCGCTGTGGCATTACTACTACGATGTCGGGAAGAGCGTGAGCTATCTGAAAAACAAGTTCGCCACTCCTGCACCAAAGCCAGTAGCACAACCAAAGAAGGAGAAGGCAACATCACGCTTCGATCAGGCTGCAAGCGCAGCAGTCGAAAAGGCGCCAGTTCCTGCCGGTAAGCATTTTAATGAACAGTACAGCTACACGCAGTCAACCTACCCTGTCGCTTCGAGTTTCCCGCTGCCGCCCGTCACGATGCCTTCGAACGCTACGGATTTCTTCGCCGATGTACCCTGGGGCAAGGTCCCTGCCCACAGACTGGGCGTGATCACAGTCGAAGAGCCGCTTTTTCGAGGTGGACTTCTTGGTGGCTCTTCAAAGCTAGCAGCACTTGCAGCGAAGCGACGGAAGGAGAGAGAAGAAGCGCAAGCAGCATCCAACGCCAACACCGAGACCGATGCAGCAGTCTCCATGCTCGACAAGCTCACAGTCAAGAGCGGAGACGGCACTACACCAGCCCAGGAAGCTGACCGCCCCTCGCGCATCTCCAAATACACTGCTCGAAGACGTTCCCCGTCTCCAAAACCAGAAGCACTAGTTGAAGAAGTTGCGCCTGAGCCAGAAGCCCCAAAGCCTGCCATCGAAGTCGAACACCCAGCCCAGCGAGCTTCGGCATCCATGTTCGCATCCACACTCTGCGGGACCTCACCTCCGCCGCGGTCATTGAACATACTTGAAGACTTCCCAGCGCCGTACAGCCACTACAAAGAATATCAGGACGCGAGACCATTTGACGGGCCAAGTCCCGACGACATCGTACGAGCGGCGCAGGCGAACAAAGGCGCAGGCACGGGGCGACGTTGATACCGTGGCAGCACTCAGACGGGGCTCTTTCTAAGGCATACAGGAACCACTCTAAAGAAGAAGAACAAATCAGCGGCTGCAGCAAATGGAGACAAACTTGCAGATTCTGTCGAAAAGTTGGCAGTCGATGAACCCAAGGTGAAGAGCAAAAACTTGAATGTCCTGGAAGAACTACAAAAAAGTGGCACGAAGCGGATGGCCAACTTCGTAGTTGTAGGTAAGGCAGCTCGCATGGCGGTACTTCGACCTTCCACAAAGTTTTACTTACATAGGCAGGGCACGTTGACCACGGCAAGAGTACACTCATGGGCCGCTTGCTATATGATCTGAAAGTCATCGATCAAAGATCGATCGACAAGCTACGAAAAGAGGCTGAAACGATTGGCAAATCATCGTTCGCTTTGGCATGGGTAATGGATGAGACAAGTGAGGAGCGAAGTCGCGGTGTCACTGTTGACATCGCCACGAACTACTTCGAGACCGACAAATCGCGCTTCACTATCCTGGATGCACCCGGACATAAAGACTTCATCCCCAACATGATCTCAGGTTCTTCGCAAGCAGACTTTCCAGTGTTAGTTATCGACTCCAGCACTAACAGCTTCGAGGCTGGATTGAAGGGACAAACTAAAGAGCATATCCTCATCGCCCGAAGCATGGGAATGCAGCACATCATCGTAGCTGTTAACAAAATGGACACGGTGTCATGGTCAAAAGCACGGTTCGACGAAATCACAAAGAAGATGACTGCTTTCTTGACAGAAGCAAGCTTCGCCGAGAAACGCATCACCTTTATTCCCTTGGCAGGACTCACTGGCGAGAACGTCGTCAGTAAGATCTCGAATCCAGCGGCAGACTGGTACACCGGTGAGACCCTCCTCGAAGCACTCGAACGCATCGAGCTACCCGCGCGCCAACTCGAGAAACCGCTCCGTCTTTCTGTTGCAGACGTCTTCCGCGGTGATATGCGCTCGCCACTCAGCATAAGTGGGCGCATCGACGCCGGCACGCTGCAAGTCGGTGACGTGATCCTTGCACTCCCCGCAAATGAAACCGCAACCATCAAGGCCATTGAGGTTCAAGACGCGCCCGTGGACTGGGCAGTAGCAGGCCAAATCCCTACCCTTCACCTCACGGACATCGACCCCGTACATCTGCGTCAAGGAGACATTGTCTGTGCCCCCAGGAGCCCGGTCAAACTTGTCAAAGCATTCACGTCTAAACTCCTCGCTTTCGAACACGTTCTACCCATGCCCGTGGAGGTCTTCAGGAGCACGCTCAACAGCCCAGGTAGTATCCGCACGCTGAGCGCCAAGCTGAACAAATTCACCGGTGAGGTTGCGAAAAAGAAGCCTAGAATTGTCAAGCCGGGTGAGGTGGCGAGGGTAGTGGTACAGTTGGAGAAAGAGTTGCCGATCGAGGAGGGGATGAGAGTTGTGCTTAGAGAGAGGGGAAGGACGGTGGGAGCTGGGTTAATGGAGAACGTCGCTTAGTCAATATGAATGGATGGCAGCAAGAATCAAGCCTCGAAATACAGCAATCATGCCAGCGTCTTACGGGAGGTGGATGACGATGCTAAACGTCAGGCCCTAGACTTGGAGTACAGTCCATAATGCTTCAACGTCCCTCATGCTCCGGTTAGAAGATTAAATCCTCCTTCGCCTCCCCACCGCTTGACCATCACCCTGCTCACCTCTATCCACATTCTCTGCCGAACGCGATAGTTATCTTCCCCTTCCTTGTTTGCCTCGTAACTCATCCTGTCCCTCGATCGCCCCAGTCACTTACAATATCATCGTCGTCGTCACTCGCAGCTTCTACGTCTTGTCTCTTAAACCTCTGCAACACTCGCCTAAGCTTCCGTTCGCTAGCTCCATGATCAAACACCGTCTCCACTTCTTCTCCCTTCCCACGTGTAATACGAGCCAGTGCATGCACATGCGTAAGCAGATTCTTCGCAGAGTAGTATTGATTACGTTCATCAAGGACTAGATGGTACTTTTTGGGAAGGATTAGCGAGATGCGTACGCGGATGCATCTTTCAGTCAATAAGATTGGCAACGACGAACGGCAACTAATAGTACCAATCTCAGCAGTTACGAGGCGGTGGCTTGTCATGCTTCGTGGAGTGCAAAGCAGCTTTCATCGTGTTTGCTGAGTACAACGGAAGTAACTGTCATGAACCTTTTGGTATGTGGTTGTTCTTTGTATGACGGCGGATGATGCAGATGCGAGTCCGTTCGGGGAGTACGACGATATGGACCGGATCGAAAGGTTAGGAACGGTGGTGTGTGGGAATGTGCGAATTAGTGTCCGGATGATTATACAGATGGAGAAAATAGCATGATGTCAAGAAGTCAAGGCTACTATTGCTTTATGTGATATACCTACAGTCACAGCGTCAGCTACTAGAGCCTATTCCTTTGATAAGTGGGCCTCACAACCATCGCTACGTCTCAATCCTCCTTCCAGATCTCAGTCCATACTTCATCACTCACAGCCCCAGCAATCTCCACGAGTCGCCCTTCCAACCTATAGACTTCAGCTTCCTTCTTTCGCACCTCCATCTCCGCCTGCGCGGCAGTGGCACGCATTTCTTCCCACCGAGCTGTTTGTCCACGTGTAGCCGCAGTGTCCATCGCATCTTTAGCAGTCCTCAATCGCTCTTCGAGCCCGGTGAGCTCGGAGCGTGCGCTGTAGCCGGCAAGCTTTGTTACACGCCAGTGGAGCTTCTCGTCATCGGAAAGATGGGAAGGCACTCTAATGGCAGTTGCGGAGTGAATCTGAGTGCTGATAGCGGTTACGGGCGCTGCAGAGTCTCCTCGACTTGAACCAGAACCACGGTTCAAATTGGCTTTTGAAGACGCAACAGTACGGTTTGCATAAGATAGCGTGTTATCCTCTGGCAGGTCTTTGCAAGCCTCTGCTCGCTTCGGCTTTTTCGTCGACGGCTTGCCTACATCGGAGCCACGGCTGATGGGTCTCTTGTCCACGGGCTGACGATCTGGCTCTTGCGCAGGGGCGGCAGCTCGGGGCGGTGTCTGCGTGATCATTGCTGGTGCATTGATCGCGCTGTCGACATACCCTGGCGGCATGTTGGTGGTAGCATCTACGTCATCCGTGCTGTGAGCAGTCTGAGGAGCTGCGGTATGGTTCTGCAAGGCATCAGTCTGAGTTCACTTAGAGTGGGCGGGGACACCTGCCTTAACAAGGAGTTCACGAGCGCTGCCAACAGCATGCCTTACGTCTGAGTTCTCTACCTGTGCCTCACCCTGCTCGCGGTCGGTCGAAGCTAAAAGGGTCTTCATGATCTTGAGAGCTGTCTTGCGCTGGTACTGCTCAGTTGACTCAAACACTGCATCTAAGCCCCTACGTATGTCCTCGACATCTTCACCAGCAGTAAGGTTAGACAGCTCAAAGATTGCTTCAAGAAGATCGTATGGCCACTCGCTCTCGTGACTTTTTGGATGGGCATTGTCCGGTAGGTGTTTCGGAAGCGTGGCAGTGAGCCAATTCTCGGAGATCTTGGTACGCAACGCCTGGTGCTCTGCTTTATCATGAGGCTTTCGGAGGGTAAACGAACCGCTTTGCTGCGACACGCCTATTTTCTCGGTCTGCACGCCGTTGCCGATGTCGGACGATGGGTGAGTCCCGCCGGTTTCAGAAGACTTCTCTCCGTATTGAGTTGAACCTGTCTTGTGCAACTTTGCGTTTGTCCTTGTGGTCTCCGCCTCGACCTCCTCGTCCTGCTGCTCATCTTCACTGTCCTCGAACGTTGGGTTCAGCTTTTTTATCAGAATCTTGACCTCGGCCCTCACAGACGTGTCTTTCTTTGCATCGTCCTTTCCGAAGGTCGGTACTTTCTTGCCTTTGCGATGGTATCCTTTGCATCGAGCGTTCAATGCCTTACGCAGTGAATTCAACTGCTCGTTCCGTTCCTCTTCTCTGGGGCTAAGCTTTGCAAGTTCCTCTAAGGCTTTGATGGTCGGAATGGTCCAAGCTGAGTCGTTATTGAAATGATCTCTCAATCGCTTCCTTGACCGATGATCTTCAATGTCATCGATCATCTTCTCGAAATTCCACTCAGCGCGGATTTGTGCGAGCAGTTCCGTCGTCATCTGCTCTGCCTGTCCATCCAGCACAGGCGAGGACGGCGGGGTAGAAACGCCGACAGATGATACAACCGATGTGAGAGATGATGGTAAGCTGCTTTCTGGTGATTGGGACATTGGCTTGTCGATCGTCTTTCGGATGATATTGGTTTCTCGAGGTCAGACGGTTGGGTTGAGTGTTCAGGGTATGTTGGTTGGAAGTCGAAGTACGCATGTTGCATGGCTGGACGCTGGTTTTAGAAGACCTCGCTGAGATAAGTAGCAAGCATCTTCTTTGACTGCGTTTAAGGTGGTCGTCACATCGACCATGTTCTAGCTGTTTCTTGAGCATAACAAACAATGCAACGCGATTCGCTTGGAACTCGCCAGAAAGTGGTAAAGAAAATGGCAGGGGGGGTATACGCCAAGCACTGTACCGATATGATGCTCCGCCAGGTTGATGGGCGGTTCGAACAAGGGAAAAAGTATCTCACGTGCGCTGAGAGACCTTGGCATGACGGTTGCTAGACACGCAATCGGAACACTTGCTTCTGGTGGTTTGGTCAGAAAGCGTCTGGGGCTAGTTGTTGCTTCATCCAGTGTCCAACATCTTCGATATGCGCTTGATGCGGTGCATTGGAAACATGCTGCTTCCAGAGACCTTCGTCTGGGTGCGTGTTGAAGAGAACTCTTTCCTCTGCATACTCTTCGTAGTATCGCTTCTCGTCAGAATCGTGTGCTCGTGTGCGGCCAGTTTGTGATTTCATAGCATGACGAGCAATGCTTCGTCGCAAAACCTTGGACAGCTCCGCTGCTTGGTCGTGGAGTGGGCTTTGTGATCCACTTGTGATGTTCCAAGCTGGCAGACTGATCTTCCCGGTTCCAGCTTGCGGGTATACTCGTGCATACGAGCGACACCTTGTCAGCTCAGGTGTGCCCAGAGGCTCCGGTGTCTTGCCGTTAACAGAAGCGTAGTGGCTTAAGTACATCTGAGTCTCCTCGTCGAGTGCGTAGTCGGGCTGTTCAATAGCTGAGTCTACGACTTGAGGTAGGACGAGCTGCGCGTGTGGTGAGCGGAAGAAGTGGATCGGCGAGGCGAAACGATCGAACATGTCTTCTTGCCGCCGAAAGAGCACGTCGCGCATCGCAGAGAGAGTCAATGTAGGCATTATGTCGTTGTCTGTCCAAGCTTGCCATGAGGTCAAAGGTATAGCCTTAGTCTTGCGCTTGCGCTTGGCCTTTGACTTTGGCAACTCGCCTACTTTGAGTGCTTTGAACGAAGCCATCGTGTCATCTTCGGCCGGGAATGCAGTTTCTTCGCCTGCCACTGGCTCAGGCAATTTTGAAGGGCTGACAGCAAGTAGATCGTCAGGGAAAACCCAGTCTGTGATTGGGTTATTCACAGCAGCAGCAGCGATGCGGCTCTCGCCAACTCGACACTCTGTGAGAGCCAACATAATAGCGATAGAACCACCCATCAGCTCTCCACATACACCCACGCGTGCTGCATAGGGTCGTGAGGAACCATCAACAAGGATGTTGTTCTGGATCCAGTCGTAGCCATACAAAACATCATGGTAGGGTATCGGGTACTGATGCTGCGCTGATGCACGGTAGTTGATGCGGACGATGGTCGCCGCGCTTGATGTACGCAGAGCTGCAATGACGCCCTCTTCCGCCTCAGAATCTTCAGGCATTACAGGCCCTGGAGGCAGGTAAACGAGGATAGGGGATGATGCCTCGAGGGCGTGATACACATCAACCTTAATTGAGCCATTTGATCGACATGGCACGTCAAATTGTTCTTGTCGTGGTGGAGCTGTGACGACTGAATACGCGCGTTTAGAGTATGTGTGGACACAAGCACGACGTGATGCACAGGGGATTGTGGTGCTGCGCGCTCTTGACAGCAGCGAGCGAGAAAGCATCAAGACGTGTCCGAGATGAGAAAATGATAGGACAGCAATTGTGAACGTTGAAGTTAGGACTGGCACCTGCGCAAGGCTAGTCGTTCGTATCCAATACGGGCGATAGAAGCAAGAGCGACCTCAGACAAAACAAGGACAGACGCAACTGACAGGAATCTCTCGGCGTTGACAGAGCGACTGACTAAGAGGAGGCTGGGGGCGAGACGAGATACGACGGCTGAACGAGGGAAAAGTCTCGAAGTGGTCTGGAAAGGGTGTTTTTGTGGTACAGGTTGTCAGGGGCGGGCGGGCGGCGCAAAGACCATGTCCAAGGAAATTACAGTAGACGGCCGACGTTAGCTGGGCAGCTCCCGCAGGCCAGACCTGTGATTATTCTACGCCGCGCCGCTTCTTGTGTTCTTGTCACTCGTCTTGTCTCTCCTTGTCGTGTGCGTTCTGCTTCCCCGCGGTAATTGTTGTTCTTGTTGCTGTTCTTGTTGCTGGTGGCCTGGAAACCTAACGGTGGACCCCTGATTCCCTGACAGTCGATCGATCGACACTCCGCTCTGCGAAAGGTGCACCGCCTTGCAAAGCTGCACACCAACCAAGCCCCGGGCGCACTCCTGTGCATGCGCCTGCACACCCAGCCCTTGACCCGAGCATAGTCGCCGAAGCCTCCTCCTCCTCACCTTCACCCCGACTATCACACTCGAGCGTCTGCGACTGCCCACCGCGCGGCACCTGCGAACCCCCTCGACAGCTTCCCAGGCTTCGACCCTTCGACCCCGTACGGCGCCCAGCTCTCGCAAGACTCACACGGCCCACCCTCGAACACACAGTCGAACACACAGTCGAACATACACACGTATAACACAGCAATACTGGCGCCGGCGCGGTAACACTGCAGGACCAGCAGCGACGGGCTTACACCGGCGCAGCAGCTCACCATGGCCGAGCAATCGAAAGTGCGGGCAGCCCTGGCTCTGATTAAGAACCTCGCGTTGGCAGCGTTGTTGTATGCGACCATCTACGGAATTATAAACTTGGTGAGCGACCCCGGTGTTGCTACCAAGGGGAAGCTGGGCATTCCCGCCTTTCTGGACAAAGCTGGACCAACGGAGCTGATCAAGACCACAAAGTCAGGCGTCCAGGTCAAGTTTGCCGGCACCACCAAGACCGTCACCATCAACCCGCACGCCAATGTCTTCAACCGCCCCGTTACCGCTGTCAAGGTCAAGGATGACTACATGGGCCCCCGCCCCCACGTCGACACCGAGGCCGATCTGCACATGCTGGTGGAGGAGTGCAGGGGCACATACAATGGCATTGAGAAGATGAGG
This sequence comes from Nothophoma quercina, assembly GCA_021642125.1. NCBI lineage: Eukaryota > Fungi > Ascomycota > Dothideomycetes > Pleosporales > Didymellaceae > Nothophoma > Nothophoma quercina. The sequence goes on from JAKIXB010000024.1 coordinate 389,443, forward strand.
AACGTGTTCGACTGCCTGAAGTTCTTCGCTGACGACGAGCACCGCTACTACAAGCTGCCTGAGGAGCCTGCCCGCGCGAGCACCCAGGACCCTCGTAAGGCTGAGTACGTCAACGCCGATGGACACGACAACACACTGAAGAGCTACGTCACGGTGAAGGAGGCTGTCACTGCGAACGGATCGAGCATCGGCACCTGCCCAGGACCCATCATCCCATACCATGTCTACTGGACCGGCCCTGCGACATGGCGTGTCGAGGTCTTCATCAAGAGCTACCTGTACACTCAAAACCTGGCATGTTCTCGACTCTGGTTATGGCTCGACAGCGACAAGAACCCAAATGCTGTCAAGAACATGATGACCAAAGACGCCCTCTTCGCTCGCTTCCTTCCGCTAGTTGAACGCGGCGACATCGTACTGAAAGCGTGGAACTTCCCCAAGCGCATTCCCTTGCCCAAGGACGACGAGGACAAGAACGGGTTTGGCTACTACAGCACACCTGGACGCCCCAACGCCGACGGAGAAAAGGCCTTGGCTGAGAACATCATCGAGGACAAGGCTGGCCAGCAGTGGCTCGTCCTCACACCGAAGCAGATGACCTTCCTGCCCGTAGCCGTCTCAGATGCTGTCCGCTTCATCGTCCTCCACATCCATGGTGGTGCATACTTCGACATGGATGTTCTGATGCTTAGAGATATGCGCCCTCTGCTCTTACCGAAGGAGCACGCCTTCGCCGAGCGATGGGCCGCGCACCCGCACCCCGGTGACTACAATACCGCCATCATGTCCCTCACAGCCAACTCCTCGCTTTCCTCCTACCTTCTGTACGGCGGCATCCGCATGGGTGTCAATTTCCATCCCCGCGTCCTTGGGCGTATGGCCTGGAAGGATGGCCGCGACCAAGAATTCCTGATGCTCGAGACGGGCGCATTCGATCCCATCTGGACCGAGTTCAACTGGGACCGCGAAGGCCGCTGCACTGTTCCCTGTCTGCGTGATTACAGCGCAGCGTTCAGGGGCAAGAAGGGTTCGCTCAAGGATGAGTGGGAGAGCTACGATGGGCCGCACCTCGAGCCCATTGACCTTGACAAGGCTCAACGCAAGGAGCTCAAGGCCCGCGCCCATGAAGATGAAGAGCTTATTCCTGCATCCGCAGCTGCAACACCTGTGAAGGGCGAGCACGCCGATTCGTTTCAGACTACACTGGATGAGGAGGCTCAACTGCGCGAGGCTGGCGTCATTGCGGATTACAAGTTCGAGGAGGACAAGTTCCCGCCCAACAACCGCACATTGGAGAACTTCTTCCGTGGTGCTTGGACATACCACATTCACAACCAGGTAAGTCTCCGTCGCTCACTTTCTCCATTCTTGTCAATTCGCCACGCTGGCCCCGCAAGCCCTATGTCGTCCCTGCGTCGCTAGTTTGAAAGACCGCGTGGCTGCACGTGAACGGCTGATGCCGCATCCTGACTAATTAGAATCTTGAATTTGAGCTAACAAACGCACAGTGGCTGAAGCACCCCGAACCTTCATCATGGATCTCTGTCCTCGAGCACGCGCAGGATGGCTTCTTCGCAAGAAGCAGGACGAACCCGTACGGCGAGAAGTGGACGGGTCCGAACTTGGCGCCGTACAACTACTGGCCTGAATACGTCTGAGCCTATAGTGCCGTCATCTCCCCACTTCCCATCACTACAACAGGTACGAGGAAGTCGCCGCGCCGCGACTCGCTCGCACAACCACGTCCCCGCCGATCTCAGCACGTGTCTATGATCTGAACGTCTTCGTCTTCGCCTTCGCCATCTGTCAACACATATCACCCATTTTGGGCCTTGCATATCACCCACGCGTCACGCGGTACATGAGCGCTTCTGGAGTCTGGTGTATATACTGTGTATCCGCTTTTGGCGGACTTTGTTTCGCTTCGCTTCTGATGTACCTATACCACCCGAGCTTGGCCGAGCTTGAGGACGTTACTGCTATTCTGTTCGTTGTAGCTACTTGTGAGTTTGTACAACTCTGAAGATTCAAATTTTCTGAAAAACTCTTGTTCAAAATACTCTTTGGCGTGAAATCTTTGTGTGCACTGTCATGCATCCATCCCATCCTTGTCACACCACTGAAATCGCTGATTTGCTGTGATGTCACATGCTCGCTTTGGCCTGCACGCGCTTACGATACTGGACGCCATCTTGCCGATGGCCCTTGTATTTCAACGCAGTGAACATGTGCTCTCGTTTCAACGAGTTCGGAGCGCTATGAATACAGGCTTAGAGCTTCGATGTGAACAGTCTGCTTCGCTTTACTTCTGTGCCCGAGCCACACCACGCTTAGCTGAGCTTGAGGACATTTTCCTATCTTCGACATAGCTACTTGAAAATACAGATTCGGTAATTTAGACAGAGTGCAGTTGGTCTTTACACTTTCCGGCGTTCAGAATGTGTGGTGGTGAAACGCCGCCTTTTGCTCAGACAGTGCTGCCATACGATAGGAGTGGTTGTCAAGAAGACGCAGTATGAATCTGTAGCTCCCTTCGCTACTTGCGCCAATGCGAGTCCCGGTTATGTAGGCGATGCACACGCACTCACATCAAGCAAAGGCTAGACTGACGTTTTCTGATTTCTGATAGGTCTGTATCGTGTATATGGTCAGCCAGTGTGAGTGCTGCTGCTTCGAAGAAAAGGGATTGTCTCATGGGAATACGAATCGATAGTGCATTGTGTCTGTATGTGATGTTGTCCGATTGGAAGCGGAGTTCAGGGAATACAGCGGTGCTGGGCAAAGAACGCAGAGTTGAACCGGATCATTTGCCTAGTGCTTCTAAACTATGATATATTCCTTGAAAGGTAAGGCTTGGACTTTTTCCAGTAGGAAAGACGCTCCCTCTTCGAGACCCGTGTTAGGATTGTGCCATCCATTGAATCCCAAAAACGCATTGCCCACTCGCTCATAAGTCCCTCCTACCATCGGCCTTACGAGCATTCCTCTTGAATATGGCTCTGACTCCGTACCTACGCAGTAGTACAATAGTAAAAGAAGACTCGATCCGGGAACTATAGGGGGTTCAGCCGTTCCAAAGTCGAAATCTTCGTAACCGTAGATATGAAGCGTCAGGTTTCCCAGGCCTTCATGTAGGTCTCGAGACTCGAACTGTCCTAAGTAGCGGAACCCATTGCCTCTTCCCAGCACTTGCACAGTCAAAGCAGGTCCTCTGAATTTGAGCCTCGCATCTCTTGATTCGCCGAAATGCGTGGGGCCAGTAGTGCTATATGTAAGCTCCCATCGTACCGATGGGAGCCAGCGGAGCCAGCCGATATCGGAATCGAAGATGACACTGGAGCTTGCCGAGACCCAAGACCATGAAGGACCTGAGCTGTCCAGTCGCCGTGGATATCGATACCCCTCGAACGCAATCCACGTGAGGTCATAGAGAAGGCTGCTCGTCCACACGCCTGCTACATAGACATCATTGGCCCGTAATGGCTGCATACGTCTCACGACAGCTGATATTGCTGGCAGACGATCTTTCTCAAAGGTCAGGTTCAGCCGAGAGTAATGCGCGACTGCTTGTCGCCAATCTTGGCCCGGTTCTGCCGTCGTGAGTTTGAGTGTTGTTTCCACATGGTCATCCTCAGAGCCATCCTCCGCTTTAAACTCGGAGTCGCACTCCCAATAGGGCTGGTCCTTGCCAAAGTGCACTACTCTAGGCGAAAGTTTCCGCTCCTGATACACCCACGCACGGTGCAACAGTGGCCAATACCCGCTGTTCTGGTTGTCTCGATATGGAAACGTGGGTATCTGAGGTCGCACAAAGACTCCCGTTGCTGACAGGGAAGTAGCCTTCAAGTTCGCCGAAATCTCTGAGAAAATGCCAGATTCACTGCTGGGAGACCAAGTAGCAGCAACTGTGAGAGTAGCATTGGCGTATATATCCCCCATGGAGGCAGCAGCTTCGTTCCAATCGTTTGCGCTGTCTTGCATTATACCTGAGTCGCTGATAGTTAGGAACTACTCGGTCAAGCTCAGCTTAAACATACATAAGGCATCAATCCAGAGGTACTGGATCCCGAGGTTGAGGCACAGAATCACCGCATCGTGGAATGTCTTAGGTAACCGATCTATAGACCATCCAGCTTGGAGTGCGTGCCTGCTGTTGCGATCTAGACGAAGTGCTGGCCCGACTTTACCCCAGCAGTGACTGAGACAAGCGTACTCGATTGATGGGCCAATATCCTCACGCAAATGGATGTGTTCAGTGCTCAGCTCAAGAAGCCGTTTCGGAAATAAGTAAGAATGATCTCTAGCCGTGCCACAGGAGTGGTCCCTTTTGCACACATCAATCCAACTTCGTATGGTATCAACTGCCTGTACAGATGACGTGTCTCCGGAAGGGTGTAGTAATTCATGAATGTTCCAATCGGAGTCGCAGCCTATCAATGTTTTGTTAAACGTACCACACTAGAGGTTGTGCTGCTGGACTTCCGTGTACATACCTTTGCCGCGAAAGACCTGAAGGTTCATGATATGCAAGCTCTCACTGGGCTCTGAGCACGATTCATGCCGGTTTCGTAGATCATCGAGCCATGTACCCTTCAAGGACTCAGGGCACCGGACACGGCCCCATAAGGTGACGGTGAATCTACAACGTTCTCCCTGTCGACCAATACTACAGGAAAGTCCTTGAACCTGGCCGCCCAAGGAAGAAGCAGCTTCACATGCCGTGAATGAAGTCCAGACCAAACTGCAGATGTTGCATCCAGAAGATGCGCCCTTCTCAAAGACCTGGATCCCTTGCTTAACTGAACACTGATACCAAGAGCATTGTGACCAGCCCTCATGTAGTCTAGACGCAGCGAGCACAGTAGGCGTATCGCAAAACGCACATCTCGGCAAATCACGATCATTGCCATATCGTGGGCTGGTGGACTCTCTGCTGGAATTATCAGACATGGCCTCAGTCTGCTGCGAATCTGGGGTGGAACGTTTGAAATCGCTTGGGGTAATCCAGTCGAGGGTTACGCCGCACAATGCGGCGATGGGTGAATTGATGTTCTTGGTAAGCTGCAAGGCTGAGCGGGGTGCGATGAATGCATTACGTTGCCAAGGTATTGGTCTGACTGCACAGCCACTCAACACAAACAAGTGAACGTTGTAGGAGAAGAGAAGTGGTTGCTGACGTGTCAAGAAAGCCAGGGCAAATACGTATAATCGTACCTGCCCTGGTTCGTATGTCAGCACGTGACCGTGCGTCGACACGTTAATGGTGCATGCTCCGCGGGACGTGACCAGCAGCAGCCTTGATGGGTATTAAACTTTCATTCCTTCTATATCTCATATCGTATCGTTTCACATTTCTAAGAAGTTTACCAAATCTATGCCCGGCTAAGGTTAGCACCCTCCTCCTGCTTCTGCAGACCATACTTCTTCAGCCTAATGCTCTGGATGGCAATGAAGCCAGTAGTATCCATCGGGCTGAAGTTGTCCAGAGTATCCATAGAAGCCTCCTCCTCAGAGTACAGCTTCTCGGTCTGCGAGCTACGGCCTAGGACATACGCGTTACCCTTGTACAGCGTAAGGCGGACCTCACCGTTGACACGGCGCTGGGAGAAGAGCAAGCTGTTCTCGACGAACTCGCGCTCGGGCGAGAAGTACATGCCGTTGTACAGCTGGTAGCTCCAGTTGTGGCTGACGAACTGGTCGCGCAAGTTGCGCACCTGGGTGTCCATGACGAGACCCTCAAGGTCCAAGTGTGCGAGGCGGAGGACGGTCATGGCTGGCGAGTCGTAGCAGCCGCGGGACTTGAGGCCGATGAAGCGGTTCTCGACGATGTCGATGCGGCCGATGCCGTGCATGTGGCCGAGCTTGTTGAGCGCGACGAAGAGCTCGACGGACTCGGTGTAGGTCTTCTCGGGGGTGACGAGCTTGGTGGGGATACCCTTCTCGAAGTGGATCGTGATGTCGGTGGGCTTGTCGGGGGCGACGAGGGGCGACTGGGTCATGGTCCACATGTCATCGGGAGGAGAGACATTGGGGTCCTCAAGGATACCTGGGTGGGTCAGCCAATGTAGATACGCAGGGAGTAGAGGGCGCTATACCAGCCTCGTAGGAGCAGTGAGCCAGGTTAGCGTCCATACTCCATGGCTTAGCCTTGGTGGATGTGACGGGGATGCCGTGCTTCTCGGCGTAGTCGAGCAGATCTTGCCTGCCCTTGAAGCGGTCGCAGAACTCGGGCAGCCTCCAGGGCGCAATGACCTTGATGGTGGGCTGGAGTGTGTAGAAAGCGAGCTCGAAGCGGACCTGGTCGTTGCCCTTGCCGGTGCAGCCGTGGGAGACGAAGTCGCAGCCTTCTTGCTGGGCAACTCGGATCTGTGCGCGGGCGATGACTGGGCGAGCCAGCGATGTGCCGAGGAGATAGCGGCCCTCGTAGGAAGCGTTGCACTGGACGGCGCGGAAGCAGAGCTCCTCAACGAACTCCTTCTGCAAGTCAAGGATGACCATCTTCTTTGCGCCGATCTTGAGCGCCTTCTTCTCGACCTCATCCCAAGGCTCCTCCTGGCCGACGTTGGCTAGGAAGCACACGACTTCGTAACCCTCCTCTACAGCGATTGTTAATTCGTGCGCCTGCAAGCGAGTGCTGATATGGACATACCGATCAGCCATTGGAGAATGGTGGAGGTGTCAAGACCGCCTGTGAGTCAAGTTAGTCGACAATGCTCGTCATAGCAAATATGCTCAGTGGGAAAGTATTGGAGCATGCAGCAGAAAGATCCGTACCAGAGTAAGCCAAACAAACGCGTCCCTTAGCCATGATGTGAGATTTGAGATTTGAAGTGAGAAGAAGGAGAGTTGAAGAGTCAATGGCTTAAAGAATGGTTCGTCTGGGGCATAAATGCGGGCGCTCGCACCGATAAGATAGAAAAGTTTGGTCCAAGCTTATGCGGGCCGATATCGCATTAGCGCTCTGTGACCCTTGACGCCCTGCAGAATGACGGTGAACGAAAAACTTGGGATCAAACGCGTAGAACCTGAATGGCTAGCATCGGATAAGATCATTCATTCGGAGTATAGGACTGTTTTCCGGTCGTGGTATCACCAAAGCCTCTATCCAAATCCCCGCAATATGCCTAAAGGCCCTCGAGGGGCACGAATCCACCCCCATCGCAATGTGACTCAAAGGTATCAAAACTCAACGAAAAATGACTGTGACGCTAATCCCAACGATGAACGCCGCCGCAATGCAGAATGATACTGCGGTAATGAAGTGCAGGCAATATGAGATAGAGAATTGAACTTGGCCGTAGGTTCTGAGATGTGCATAAGGGCATGGCGCGGAAGCCTAGAAGGCGCCGCCAGCGACTCTTTCGCGCTCGTAGAAGACGATGTAAGCGCGCTCGTTCTGCAAGCGGTCCTTCGGCTGGAGGTTCCCAGGCTCGAAGTCAACGATTCTGTCATCGTTGAACGATCGCCAGCAGCCCCTGGCTTTGTCTTTGACGAATGCCGTGTAGTGACCGCTTCCGAGCGAGGCGCCAATGTGGTGGATGACAGCATATGCGTTGTAGACGTACGGACCGTTCATCGTGGGGTCTGCCTTCAAGCCCGCCAGTTGAGCCTGGCCGTCTTGAGCGTTTCGCGCAATGTACTGTTCCTGCTCTGGTGTCATGGGCGGTTCCATGAAGGGGCTCATGTCAAGTCCTTGCAGAGGAAAATTGATGGGCGTCCGTACTTTGCGGGCACTCTCGCTGTGAGAGGCGCTGAAGCGCTTGAAATGAACAACAAGCGTGTCTGGAGCTCGTGTGATCGTGATTTTCTTCACAGCCTCGCGATCCTTCTTACATCTGGGGCAGCGCCAGAGCTCATCTCCAGCCAAGCGCTCAGCGGCACAGTACGATCGCAGACAGTCCCGTACATCGCATGCCTGGTCACGCGGGATTTCAAGACTCAAGCTCCAAAATGCTTCGTAGGTCGTACTCGTGATGCTACACGATTGACATGTCAGCTGTGAAGCGTGCTGGCCGGCAAACATTCCACCAATGACTGACATGTCACGATGCTGATACCGCGCCCACTCGATCTTAGCAGCGTATTGTCGAGGAAACTGTTCTCTTTGCAACTCTTGCTTCTCTGTAAGAGGCTGAAGAGGTGTCTTGTTCCAGGTTACGTTAAGATCCTCATGCATGAAGTCAAGGACAAACTCAAGGAACTCTTTAGCATCTTGCTGCTGATCGACACCCCACTGTGAGTTGAAGTGACCGCAAACTCTCTGTATGTCGTTAGCAACGAGCGTCAAAATCCAGTAAATCCACATACCCTGAATGTACTCGGGCGTACAGAAGCAATGTCGCCCTTGAACAGATTCGATATCAGGGTGGCGTAGGCTTCAGGTAGAATGCCCTTGGTCCCTTTCCAGTTTTCTCTTTGCAGATCGCGGTTGTAACGCCCGGTCAGGTACAGATCAGACAGGTGGAGATGTCCACTCAGACACTGCACGACCGAATTCATGTAGCAAGTAACCCCGAAATTGATAAGGCCGGTCCTATGCATGCGTACATTCGTGAAATGCGGTTGCTGAATGTATGCCGGCGGCTGATTGTTCCTGTTTTGAGGAGCAACGTGTCGATCATGGACACCGCTGTAGCTGACTCGAGGCACGGACGGTGGTGGTCGAGACGGTGCAGTGGGTATAGCTGGCGCGACATACTGCGGTACTGGAGGTGGTCGAGACGAGGCCTGCACCATGGACTGTCCACCCTCAACATCGGGGAACCTTCGTAGGAAGTCTTCGGTTGTGCGATAGAATGGTGACTCAGGCTCCTCGTTTTCTTCATCTGCCGGCGGTTGCTCCACTACAGCTCTGCCCTTTCGCGCCTCTTCCAGCCATTTCTGCTCCTCTTCAGGATCCATTGGTACATACTCTCGTCTTCGACGCTGCAAATTCAGCTTCGCAGCGTGCGTCGCAGCAGGCGCTCGGCGGACGCCTCGGGGTCGTGTCTGACCACTGGCCAGCAATGCAGCGGTCGTCGATGACTTGAGGGCTTGCGGTCCTACGAGGTCAATCCAAGCATCAAGACCACCTTTCAGTAGGATCGGCGGCCGCTGCAATGGCTTCTCCACGTTGAACTCAGTCAGTGTGTCGTATAAGCGCTTGAGCGCTATCTCGTCTTCGGTTCGATTGTGCTTTGTCAAGAAGTCTGTGTTCATCGTTGAGTCATTATAGTAGACGACCACTGCATACTCGTGTCGTCGTTCAAACATGGCCTGTTCCTCATCCGGCGAGATGATTAGGCGATCTGAAAGCTGCTCTGCGGAGTCACCATCCTGCAATGTTGAGGGCTCCAGACACATGACTGAGCGCTGATAGACATGCCCAGCGTCAAAAGCAGATCGTTCACGCACATCAATCACCAGAACATTGTACATCCGCAAGTAGTCGTAGAGCTTGGCGGCATCGATCTCGAGTTCAATCGCCGTGCTGACAGACCGAGTTCGACCGGTGGCCGGTACACGAGGTGCTTGTTGTGTGGGGAAGTATGAGTCGGGTGTACCGTTTGCATTCGGTGCATGGCTTGATATGCTTGACGCTGCCAACGAGTTGCTGCGTCCACCGGTGCCATTCATACTGCGTGGTGTGCTTCGGGGAGGCGCGATGTTCGCAGGTAACGAAATGTTCCGCGCTGGACTGTATGTTGGGCTCGGCTCCTTTGGGAATGAAGCTGCCATGCCTGTGTCTAGTGGCAGCTTCGGCGGTAGTCGTGACGGTGGCGGTGGCATATCTCGAGGACCTCCTGGGCGAGATGAAGACTGATAGTCTGCAGGGGATGGCATCTTGACTGACAGGTCCTGGCTGGAACAAGCTGAGCTTGTGTCCACAGGCAGTCCTACGCCTCGAAGCTTTGCAAATCGGTCGGCGAGATCTCCATTTATCGATGATGAGCTCTGGTGGACAGCTCGACCGTGCAACGACTGTGGCTTTGGCTGTGGTATTGGCTTTCTCCGTGCGGAATCTACGGAGCCGGCAGGTGATGCTCGACCACCTGGCGCTGATGTAGGCACGCTTGGTAGCATGAGCTCATCGTCTCTCATGAGTGCCGTCGTCCCATTGCGCGAGTCTGGTCTCATGTAGGATGAAGCTGAGTCTGTCCTGCTGTGGTGGGCGCCATTCCGGAGGTTGTCGTTCTTGATGATATTCTTAATTCGCACAAACTGCTCTTCCGCCGACGAAATCTCCTTCAGTAGCGTGTTGTAGTCGCGGTGTATCTGGTTGCGGCTGCCGGCGATCTTGTCATGGTAGTCGCTATGTTGAGGCACCAGTGAGGCAACAATCTGGTAGGCGACTAGGTATTCCCAATATGCACCGGCCACAGGAGAGCGATTTGCGAGCATGATCTTGGCGGCCTGGAAATGTTGGCGTGCATGGTCGAGCAAGACCTTGATCTAGGCGGTGTCAGCTCCTGCTCCAAATAATCCCCAGGCAGATCAACATACCGAATGGTGCCTCAGACCCTCCACAGTCTCGGTAGCGGAGCCCACGATCTCGGCGATGGGTGGGTTGGAGCCGCTGGAGCCTCTCGACTGGCCTGAGCCATCGCTGCCGTGGGCGCCGTTCGTGTAGCCGTGGCCGTTCATTTGGCGGGGTGGTGGGGAATATATCCGAGGGCGGCAAGGGAGCAGCTGCACTCTTTACCGCACTCTATCTTCTGGACAGCTCGCGCATATCGGACGCAGAGGGCCGAAGTATATGGGGCGTTCGCGGGTTCGTAAGGTATCGGTGTGCGCCACGATGTACAGGTATGTGCAGCCTAACTGGTGGGGCTTGGACTCGACTGATGCTAGAGATCGTTCCTGTAACAACAGCGATGTATGAGAGAACCGTGTATATACGGTCACAGTGGTATAGCGAGAGCGTGCAAGGTGTGCGTGGGTGAAGTGTGGCGCATGTCGAGTTGATGCGTCCTCGGGGGTGCATGCATGTGGAGGTCCGGCCACAAGATGTCATCGCTCGGCAGGCCAAGGCCGTAGCTACTGAGCCTCCATCCAACACCTCCGCCGTACCACATTCCACCATATCACATGCAGACCTTTGATACTAGCATTTGCAGCTGCAAATAACGTTTCAGAAGCCAGAGCACTGACAAGAACGCCACGAACCATACGATAGACGCGCACAACCAGACACGATGGCGGGCTGGTTCGGGTCGTCGACCAACAGCGCGCTCGATGAGCAGATTGAGCGCGCCACAACCTCGAGCTTGTATGTGGTGGACAGGCTGCCGGGCTAGCTGGAGAGCCATATGCTGATTCAGCGCAGGGAGGACATGCCGCTCAACCTCGAGATCTCCGACGTTATTAGATCCAAGACAGTGCAGCCTAAAGATGCCATGCGCTCGTTGAAGAAGCGGATAGGGAACAAGAACCCCAACGTCCAGCTGGCAGCTCTGAACGTGAGCCAATCTAGTATCGCTGTTCCAATGCAACGACTGACCCCGTCCAGCTCACCGACACCTGCGTTAAGAACGGCGGCGCCCACTTCATCCAAGAGATAGCTTCCCGCGAATTCCTCGACAATATGACCTCCCTCATGAAGGCGCCTGGTGGCGTTGCAGCGAACCACGATGTGAAGAGCAAGATGCTGGAGCTTATACAGTCATGGGCGACGGCGGCAGAGGGGCGGAGCAACCTAGGCTACATCAATGAGGTCTACCGGAGCTTACAGCGAGACGGCTACCAGTTCCCGCCCAAAGAGAACATCTCCAGCAGCATGCTCGACAGCAGCGCGGTACGTCAGGCCAGCCACTACCGGTGCCTACTTGCTAACAGTATGCAGCCTCCAGAGTGGACAGATTCCGACGTATGCATGCGGTGCCGCACATCGTTCACCTTTACAAATCGAAAGCACCACTGTCGAAACTGCGGTAACGTTTTCTGTGGCGCGTGTTCGAGCAACAATATCCCTCTGCCACACCTCGGTATCATGGACCCCGTACGAGTCGACGATGGCTGTCATGCGAAGCTCACCGATCGATTGCGGGGAACACCTGCACCGCCGCGATTTGACGCCCCGAAGCCGAATAAAACGCTATACCAGGGCTCAATGGAGCCGCGCAACCCTCGAGTGGAAGACAGCTTCGATGCAGACTTGAAGCGAGCATTGGAGATGAGTCTGGAAGATGCAAAGGGCAACAGCTCGTCTGGGTTCGTGTCGCAAGCGCAGCTGAAGTCGCAGTCGAAACCGAACGGCACAGCATCAAAGAAGCCTGAGCCAGAAGAGGAGGACGATGATGATCTGAAGGCTGCTATTGCAGCGTCATTGGCGGATATGGAGGAGCAGAAGAAGAACTACGCCACAAACTTTCGCCAACAGGCAACGAACACATCAAATGGCACACCCTTCGTCGCGCCGAAGAATGATTACGAGCTCACACCTGTGGAGGCCGAGAACATTAACCTCTTCTCGACATTAGTAGACAGACTGCAACATCAGCCCCCGGGTGCAATCCTGCGCGAACCTCAGATACAAGAGCTGTATGAGAGTATAGGAAAGCTGCGACCGAAGCTCGCCCGAACGTACGGCGAGACGATGAGCAAGCACGAGACACTGCTCGATCTCCACGCCAAGCTGTCCACTGTCGTTCGATACTACGATCGCATGCTCGAGGAGCGTCTTTCTAACACATACAATCAGGCTGGTGCTATGTACGGCATGCCCCGCCCTGCGTCAAATGTCTACCCTCAGATTTCCTCCGGTGCACCCGCATACCAAGGCAGCGAGAACTACTATTCCAGTGGCGCTCCTGCAGACCCCTACGGCCGCCCACAGCCCAGCTATCCTTCACAATCACAGCAGCCATATCCTCAGTTCGACCAGCGAGCAGCACCGCCGCAATCATACGCCTCACCCGATCCATACCAGCAACCTCAGCAACCATCACAAGCCTACCCGAATCTAGCCTCGTATAGCGCCGGAGCAGCACCTCAGCAACAACCGCCCAGCACAACATACCAGCAACCTCCTTCACCGCAACTGCAGCGCCAAATATCGAATCAATATCCACCTCAACCCACCTCCGCCTACCCATCGCAAGCGCCACCCTCGAACGTTTCTGATGCCGAAAGCGCGAGCTATTACTACAACGACACCGCACCCATCCAACGCACACAAAGCTACACCTCACAACCTCCACAGTCATCGTCGCCGCAGACGTACAACCGCGCACCACCGCAGCAGCAACAGGCGCCTATTTCGCCTCCCGCACAACCAGCGACAGCATGGCAGAACCCTCCCTATCCGAGGGAGAACGCACCGCCCCAACACCAAGCTCCTCCTCAACAGCAGGCTCCTCCCCAGCAGCAATATCAGGCTCCGCCACAGCAGCAGCAGGCACCGTCTCAACAACAACAACAACAACAACAACAACAACAACAACAACAACAACAGTGGCAGCAAGCACCCCAGCAACAGCAAGCTCCACCACAGCAGCCGCAGCAGAGTAATTGGAATCCGGCAACGCCGTATGCAATGGGTGGCTATGGACCGGAGAGCTTCCCGTCTGCGCCGCAGGCAGCGCCCGTGCAGCAGAAGGTTGATGAGCCCTTGATCGATTTGTAGATAGCTTTCATTACGTGGACGCCGGGAAACTGCTGCTGGAGAGCGAAGAGCTATAATAGCAATGCAACGACAAATCCTGCACCTGACATACCTTGTGCCTCATGTCTTGATATGTTGGTGAATGATCTTGCTGACAAGTGAAAATCGATGCAGTGCCGAATGTGGGATCTAATATTAAATCCGCCCTGAGACGTTAGTGAGATATGTCCTATAGCATCGAGATCTACATCCGCAAGCTACAATTGCACTTTATGCGTGCTGTCAAAGGCAGCTGTATTCCACTCATTTCGCATCACACGATACACGTCAGAAAAAAACCACGCATCGACAACACACCGAACGATCCTCAAACACAGGGAAAACTCACTCACAGTCATGCAGTCTCTTTTGCAACAAAAGCTTAGAGTGAATTGTACCTTGAATAGGCTTTACAGATGACGTCATCGCGGACTTGGTACCCAGACTGCGTGCCAGGTAGATACGCCAGGACGCCAGAGGAGGACATAGACACTGATACCACGCTGGGAAAAGATGTTTGATCATCTGGTGTGTTTGAGATGGAAGTGGACGGTCTTCATTTTCGGATTCCTTTCAGAAAGTGGAGGTGCGGATGCGGGAGTGGACTGTGTGGGCTTTGCGTTTAGGTATAGTTCAGGGTTTGCGAAGGCGAGGATGTCTTATGTTAAGCTGACGGGTAAGATTTGCATACTGGTGTTTGTTGTACAAGCTGCGTCGATGTTATGAGGACCTGTTGCACAGGTTAGATGGAATGTAAGAGTTTCATGATTTGAGTTGCGCAGAGGAGAGGTGGATCTTTTTATATGTACATTCGCCCTCTTGCTGCCTGGTAGAACTTTTATGCTACTGTTTACCTCGCTCTTTTATTTCCCATACTTCCGATCTATACCTCATGATGTCCTCATGGATCATTGATACTCGGTCTTGCAGTCTGCTTCGTTCATCCGCCGTGGCGTTGTCTGGTATCCCAGGTAACAGTTCTAAGAGGAGTCCAATGTCCAGCTGTGACTGTTTGCGGGCTGATGCAGGTGCGTCTGATGGACTGGACACTCCATTTGCCCTTGCTGCTAGTGGTGCGGCTGGCGTGCCTGATATGGGCGCATCGGTGGCAGGAGTGAACAGCGGTGTTTCAGGCGGCGCTGCGACGTCTTGACTCCAGGCTGGTTCTGCCACTGGCTCCTGCTCCAGCCTGGAAAGCCTTGGTTTCCGCCGCCTCCTCGCCTCCTTGGGGTCAAGTTCAGACAAGAAACCCGTAGCATCAATGTCTCGAGGGTCGGAGTCAATCTGAACTTCGGTAGGCGGCTTTTCATTGTCGGCACGCCCGCGCTTGCGGGTCTGACGCGTCTTCACTTGCGCCGGAGCTTCGGTTCCCACGCCTGTGTTGAAGTCGACCGTCGTGGGCTTGATGAAGTCGCCGTATATGTGACGACCGCTGACTGGCTCGAGAGGCTCATTCTCTTGGTCGTCTTCTTCTTCCTCATCGTCCGACCTTTCAGGTGGATTCGCGGGAGTGACAGGAGGTGGGGCGGCTTTCTGAACTTTCGGCGACTTTACGCCACGCACTCTGCGTGGCCGTATAGGGAGGTCGGATGCCGGGCGCTTTGTTCCTGGCCTGGTCGCCTCTTGTTCATTGCCTTTTACCTTCCCTGGCCTACCCCTGCCACGTGTTATAGGTTTCGCATTCTCTGGTTGGATCGTGTTGTTTCTGTTCACCTCGTTTGGTGCATCATGCGAAGCTGTGGTGTCGTTGGCTTTTGATCTGCCGCGTCGTACATTTGGTGTCTGCTCTTTATTCTTATCCGATTTGTCCAATCCCTTTGCGCGAGCGTCTTTTTCGTCCTTGGCCATGGCATGTAAATGCTTGATCACCTTCTTCAGATCCGTCCCGGTCATCCAAGACTTCTTGCCCTGCGCTGATTTATTTCTGAGCTGACGCAAGTGGATCTCGTGGCTCATGACTGAACGGAAATGCTCGTTGTTCGAACACAGAATTGCGCCCTTCTTTTCGAGATTGATAGTAGATGCTTCGTGCAGGAGATGGACAATGTCGATGTGCCATTTCTCTGGATCTGGCTCATTGTAGGGCCAAAGCTCTGGTGGGACGCAAGTGTTGATGTTAGGTTCAGGGAGTCTCCAGTTTTTGATGATACCTTGCTCGAGATCTGCGAGTATTGTATTCGGTTGCTGAATGCCTGGAGGTGGTTTGCCCTTCGGCCGCCCGTCCGCCGCCTCGAGTTCCTTCGACGGCCGCGGTGGCGGCTTTGGACTACTTCTCCTGGAGCGTCGCGGCATTTCCGATATTTGACGTTGGAGATGAGGAACTGATCGATCGATACGAAGGTTACTTCAGCTCATCCTGGTCATGATGATAGTTGTGAATGTGCTAATATATCCATCGTATCGCGCTACAAATTCATCAATGTGATATCATTTCCTTCTCTATCTCTTTCGAATTGTCTGGCGGCAAGTATATAATGTTGATCAAGTGTTGCGACGACTCTGTCCAGCCTCTTCGCGATGCTGTGAGGTGCTGCCGCGTGACGTCAACAGAAACTTTTAGGCGCTGACCGTGCATTTGCGTGCGCCATCTCGACTTCTTGACGGCTTGAGTAGAATTACAAAAACAACGACATCGAAGCTGGCAATGAATGATACACAGACCAATTGTCGCTGAATGTTCTATAGGGGGACAACATAGATAGTAATCAACGCATGCGATCGGTCATGTATGGAGTGCCAAAATGTCATGCTGCTGTCAGCACTGCGTCGCGGACGCCTTCAATAGTGCGATGTACAACTTTGACTGATGGAAAGGTTCTGTGTAGTTGGTCTGTTGCTGGCAATATCGGGATCGAGTGGCAACGTTGTTGCTGTACGCTGGAAGTCGCAGCTCAAACTCCAATGATACGCCGAGCCGCTAGTGCCACGGTACCTGCTGGTTTGCACCTCACATCTCTCGCTCAGATCTCAGCTTCTCTGCGCTGATCTCTCTGATGATCTTCAGTCCCCGAATGGTGGAGTTGACGCTCGTCGGCTGTTTGCGCGGTAGAACAGAACGTGAGGCAATCGGAGAGTCTGCGAACCTATCCTTGGCATTCGGCGGAAACTCCGCGTGTTTCCCCAAAGTTCTCCACAATCTCCGCGAAAGCATCGACACAAACACAAGTGCGGGATGGCGCGACCGTTGCGCTGCGAGGTCCGCGGTCTTAAACTGGCGAATGCCCGCCAAGTACCCCGGTTACAGCTAAGCCGCTTCCTGAGCATCACGTCACCGTAAGAGGGGTTCCTTCCGATCGACATGGGTTCTCAGGAACGGCGCGCAAGGAATTGGAACAGTTACATTTCTCCGCCCGGTAGAGGCGCCGAACTTCCTCCAATGGTTGAAGCTTGACGCCGCTGAAGAGGCTTACATGCGTGTGTACCTGTGGAAACTACTATCCCGAGCACCTTGATCAGGTATGGCTGGGATGGCAAACTTTTGTGGGGATCATCACGGCAAGTTTGAAAGTTGCATTGCCAAGGTTCGGATGAAAAGGCATGGCAAGATGGTAGAGCTACAAAAGCCAGGGACCCGGACGTGTTGTTTGATCTTCACTTTGTGAGCAACGATCTTTACTGTCATCAACATGGGGCTCTTTGCAAAGGCGTTCCTCGCAGCTACTGCTGTGGCATCTGTCAGTGCCATCGACATCTCAGTCAAGTCTGATGGTGGCAACCAGACCGGAAAGTTTGGTCATGAGTATGGATATGGTTTCCTGCACGAGGCAAGTCCATTGGAGGTATATAGTTTGATTGTTGCTAATAAGCCCAGGATATCAATAACTCCGGTGACGGTGGTATCTATGCCGAGTTGATCCAGAACCGTGCTTTCCAGTATAGCAGGGCGTTCCCGGTCTCTACAGCTCACTACTTCCCCATCAACGGTGCCAAACTCACAATCAACAATGGCACCGAGCCGCTCTCGAAGGCCTTGCCCGCCTCCATGAAGGTCGCAGTCGGCAATGGCACTGTTGGCAAGGTGGGATTCGAAAACGAGGGTTACTGGGGAATCGATGTTCAGACCCACAAGTACACCGGATCTTTCTGGGTCAAGGGCGCCTACACAGGTGCATTCACAGCTTCGCTGCAGTCGAACCTGACAGACGACGTCTTCGGTTCTGTAGAAGTCGAGTCGAAGTCTTGTGCTTCCGAGTGGACTGAGCACACTTTTGAGCTCACCCCCGAGAAGGCCGCTCCCAACTCGAACAACACCTTCGCCATCACGTTCGACCCCAAGGGCACACAGGGCGGATCTCTGGACTTCAACTTGATCAGCCTGTTCCCTCCTACCTACAAGAACCGCAAGAACGGTCTCCGTGTTGACATCGCCGAGGCTCTTGCTGAGATGAACCCGCACTTCCTCCGTTTCCCTGGCGGTAACATGCTTGAGGGTCTCGAGAACGACACTTACTGGGATTGGAAGGACACTCTTGGCCCCCTCAAGGAGCGTCCCGGTTTCCAGGGTGTCTGGGGCTACCAACAGACTCACGGTCTTGGTATGATGGAGTACCTCGAGTGGGCTGAGGACATGGACCTGCAAATCGTTATCGGCGTCTGGGCTGGCCTCGCTCTCAACGGCGATGTCACTCCCAAGGAAGACCTCCAGCCCTTCATCGACGATGCTTTGAACGAGATCGAATTCATTCGCGGTGGCATCGACACTGAGTGGGGTGCTAAGCGTGCTGCTCTTGGCCACCCTGAGCCTTTCGAGCTGAACTACGTCGAGATCGGTAACGAGGACTGGCTTGCTGGCTTCCCTGATGGTTGGAACACCTACAAGGAATACCGCTTCATCATGTTCCACGATGCCATCAAGGCCAAGTACCCCGAAATCCAGATCATCGGCTCCTCCGCCACCAGCGACCCTGCCCCTGAAGGTGCCACTACCGGCCCTAACCTGACTGATGGCATCAAGTACCCTGCAGATACCATCGGTGACTACCACCCTTACCGCGAGCCCGATGAGCTTGTCGAGGAGTTCGACCGCTTCGACAACGACATTGGCCACATCGTTGGTGAGGTCGCCGCTACCCACGTTAATGGTGCTACTCCTCCTCGCTGGAACGGACCTCTCTACAAGTACCCCTGGTGGATCGGTGCCGTCGGTGAGGCTGTCTCCCTTATTGGTTACGAGCGCAACTCCGACCGGATTCCCGGCACTTTCTACGCCCCCGTCTTGAAGAATGAGAATCGCTTCCAGTGGCCCATCACTCTGATTCAGTTTACCGCCGATGCCAAGCAGACCACTCGTGCTGTCACCTGGTACTGCTGGAGCTTGTTCGCTCATCACCCTATCTCCCACACCCTTCCCACCACTTCCAACTCCAGCTACGGCCCTGTCTACTGGGGTGCTGGTAAGGACGATGCCCGCAATGGCGCACTCGTCTGGAAGGGTGCTGTCTACAACACCACCGATAACGCTTCCGTTCCCATCACTGTTCAGTTTGAGGGCGTCCAGGCTGGTGCCAAGGCACAGCTGACTTACCTCACCAACTCCGTTGGCGACCCATACGCTTACAACGACCCTCGTACTGGTATCCAGATCGTCGACACTACCACTAAGGAGCTAACTGCTGGCGCCAACGGTGCTTTCGAGTTCAGCCTGCCCCAGCTCAGTGTAGCTGTCTTGGACACTGAGGCTGCTGTTGGCGGTAACTCCA
Organism: Nothophoma quercina; assembly: GCA_021642125.1. Classification (NCBI taxonomy): domain Eukaryota; kingdom Fungi; phylum Ascomycota; class Dothideomycetes; order Pleosporales; family Didymellaceae; genus Nothophoma; species Nothophoma quercina. The sequence continues at coordinate 408,763 of JAKIXB010000024.1, forward strand.
CTGGCTACAAGAAGGCTAAGAGGCTCCCGATGCCGATCCCCAGGTATCAGAAGCGATGGTAGTTCGGAAATTCACTTAGATAGTCATAGAAGAATTTCGTTCCAAATAGAACAATGGACTAGTGCATCAAATGTCCACCGTGCTCTCGTGCTTATGTGGAATTATAGTCGCTCACGATTGTAGCTGATGCCAGCAATACTGATGAAGAAGTCATCGAGTCGGTTGTGTGACAAAGAAGAGCACTAACTTCCTATCGATTCAATGAACTCGATGCCCTTTGACAGCTTCATGTGGTGGTACTTGTCATCCTGCATCGGCCACTGTGAACGCGCCGTGGCGCTAACTGACGTGCCTCGGCTCAACTCTAAGATCGACGTCGAACCAAGCAGAGCTCCCAGACTTGACCATCAACTAGCACGACATGCTATAAACCACCATGTTCCCCGCTTTCGGGGCTTTCGTACCTCCTCACTCTCCCAAGCAATGGCCCTCTTGACCTACCAGCCCGTCAAGGGCGCCTATGTGCTCGCTGCACTGGGCTTCGAGCTTCTCCGTCTCCCCCTCTTCATCGTCAAGTACCTTACAAGCTACGGCCGGCAGCATCCTGAGTGGACGTTCCGCCAGGCTCTCACCACGCGCATCATCTTCACCGTCGTCTACCACATCGCCAATATCCAAGCGAAGACGCCAACCCCACTCACACCGGGTGCTGAGAAGGAACGCTTTGTGCGCATAAAGCCTGCAGGAGGCGATCAATACAAAGGCCCTCTGCGCATCAATAGCGATATCCAGCCCGTAGAGATTGGAGCGACATGGTATTCAAAGCCTCTGACAGCTTCGGCGGATAAGACCAATCTCAAGGTGGTCCTGCACATTCATGGTGGCGCGTACGTTTCCGGCGACGGTAGAACACAAGCAAGCGGCTATTTCGCGAAGCTTATCCAGAAACACGCTGGCGCAACACACATCCTAATGCCACAGTACCGCGTCTCATCGCTTCCTGCTTCCAAGACTTCGAACCCGTTCCCAGCCGCCCTTCAAGACAGCTTGACGGCGTACCTCTACCTTCTCAACGATCTGCGCATCGCGCCTTCAGATATCATCCTCTCAGGTGACAGCGCTGGCGCAAATGCTTCGATCTCGCTACTGCGCTATATCGCCGAGTACGGCGCGGAGCTATCGCTGCCAAACCCGTCTGCAGCGCTCCTCTGGAGTCCATGGATCGACCCCTCAGACGACTCCGGCTCTTTCGTGCATAACAACCCGAACTATGCGACCGACTACCTCTCTGTGCCATTCACACGGTGGGGTTCCGCTGCATATGGAGGTTCAGGTGGTAAAGCGGTGCTGAAGAGCCCATACGTGAGCCACAAGAATCAGACATTCAAGACGCCTGTGCCGCTCTTTGTGAACACTGGAAGCGGAGAGATTTTGTACTTCGATGACTGTGAGTGGGCAGAGAACATGAAAAACGCGGGAAACGATGTGACGCTTGATGTGGAGAAGCATGTACCGCATGATGTGCTGTTATTGGGAAATCTACTAGGGTTCGATAAGGAGGCAACAGCCTGTGCGAAGAGAGCTGGAGAATGGTTGACAAGTAAGAGGAGATAAAAAGGAGTGTATTGGCTGTTGCGCTTTGTGCTCTGATTTCGCCGCTGAAGAAAGTCTCGAGGCTGGGGCCTGTGATTGATTCGATGTCTCCGTGTATACTTGTCAGATTTAATGTCTAAGATCCGTCTTACTGAGGATGGGTATTCGAGACGACCAGCACCGTTTCGAGAGGGTGATACGCGAACAACTGCTTCTCTCGGCAGCAGAATATCGCAATCATAAGAACACTCGCAACATACACCTATAAGTGTACGCTCCAGCTATCTCGAACGATAGATCTGTGAAGTATCATCTCGCTAGCGCGCCTGACATGATTGGCCGCCTAACCATTGCTAGGCGCGGTTACCGGCAATTGTGGGTCCCCTGCATCTGCAGCGCCGTCACAAGATTTCTACCCATGACCCATCTGTGCTTCGTGTACACCTCAGTCTCACTCTTCTTTTTGACACTTCCTCTCGTCTGCGGCGTTCAGGAATTTTTGAGACAGTATGGCGTACGGAACAACCAACTCTACGCCCCCCGTTCCAGCCGTGCAAAATGATTTTCTGCAGGAAGTGCCTGCGGAACCAATTCCGGAGCAAGAGCAGGAACAGTTGCAGAAAGACGACCCTGCATGTGCGCACCACAATCGCGGCTTCAAGGCATCTCTCAAAGCATTTTACGACAGAAATTTTGGGCTCGTCCTAGTCTTCCTAGCGCAAACATGCGGATCCATCATGAACACCGCAGCCAAACTCCTGGCGACAGGGTATGAGACAAAATTTCATGCTATGCAGATCATCTTCATTCGGATGCTGTGCACGACGATTCTGGGTATGCTGTATATGGCGTACCACAAGACTCCTGACTTTCCATTCGGCAAAAAGGGAATTCGAGGTCTGTTGGTGCTGAGAGGGTTCTGCGGGTTCGTTGGGTTATTTGGATTATACTGTAAGTTTGATCACTCTTGCTAAAAATGTGAATTTCAAGAGCTGATTAAACCCTTCCCAGACTCTCTTTCCTGGCTCAACATATCGGATGCCACGGTGATCACGTTCATCATTCCCACTCTGACAGCTTTGGTCTGCTTCATCTGGCTGCGCGAACCCTTCACCGTTCGCGAGGCGCTTGCCGCCCTCATTGCGTTCACCGGCGTCTTACTTGTCGCACGGCCAACTTGGCTTTTTCCATCTCCCGCTGTGGACCCAATTACCGGCGAGCCAGAGCTTAATGTGCTCAATGTGCTTATGGAAGTGGCATCTACGCCTAAAATAACGCCAACACCGATCTCTCCCACCCAGCGCACGCTCACAGTTCTTGTTGCAATTCTTGGTGCTTTTGGAGCGAGTACGGCATATGCTACGATTCGTGTTATCGGCAAGCGCGCGCATTCCCTCATTTCCGTCAATTACTTCGCCGCTATTGCAACTGTTGGGTCTGCGCTCGTCCTGCTCATCCACCCAGACTTGCACTTCGTGATGCCGGAGAGTGCAAGCCAGTGGGGTCTGATTGCCATCATCGGTCTCACCGGATTCCTGCTGCAGTTTTTACTCACGGAAGGCTTGCAGCGAGAGAAGGCTGGTCGAGCTACAAACCTCATGTACCTGCAATTAGTGCTTGCGCTAATCATTGAGCGTGTGATCTGGGGTACTACGCCACCGCTGGAAAGCTTTGGCGGTGCAGCACTCATCATCGGGGCGGCAATCTGGATCACACTGCAGAAGAACACCGCGACTAAGAGCGAAGCCAAGAAGGTTGTGGATGAGGAGAGTAGTCTGTTAGGCAGTCACGAAGAGAGAGAGGCAGAAAGATGATAGATTTAACGAGACAAAATAAGACTAAGACTCACCGAGAAGCTTGCAAGAGCTGCAGGAACCGGCCATATTGTTCAAACGATTACAGCCTACAACCACTGTATCGTTGGGTACCATTTTATACGAAGTCCCAGAACTATCTCGCATCCGCTCCTTCCCTGTTTCACAGAGCGACCCATGCCTTTGGATGGATGCTAGTCGCCGATATGGGAATCTTCTATGTTTGTCTCGATGTGCGTGAATTCTGCGTGTGTTGGTATGAGGTGGCGAGGTCTGAAAAGCTTCTTAGATTACGCCTCACTAGTTTGCCGATCATTTGCATCTCCATCTGCGTTCGACTGCCCCTCTTCTTCGCGGGCTCGCTTATGTTCTGGACGCGCAGAACACACAAGCCTGTGATTCAGTATGCTTCGGTCCACGCTGATCGGCTCCGTACACCGCAGGCCCCGATCGATCATTCATATCGCCATTAAAGCCGCGCTCGAAGCCGATGAGACTGGAGTAATTGAAGTCGTACGCCCACTGTCTGGACCATGTGACAGTAATCTCGATGTTATCGATTGTGAGGTTTCGCTCCGTGTCGGGATTTTTCGACGTCCGGATCTTTGTTGCTGCCTCCATCTCAAGGTCACGCACCTTCATCTGCGCGTACGCGTCCACTGAACGAAACGACAGGCAACTTTTGCGATCAAAGAATAGAGATACAAACAGTCGGACAGCTGAACAAAGGCAATGCATACCCTGATCTCTCTCGATGGGGGTGTCGAGGTGAGCACTAAAAGAATGACGGAGGAGGCTATCGCCATGTGAATTCGCATTGGCATGCATGTAAGAATGCGTTGACGGAGATCTATGCCCTTGCTCTGAAGATGCACACTTCCAAGCTCAGTGCTATTGTTCAGGTGATATCTACACCTAGGTCGTGCGGATAACATCCTACTGGTGATCTTGATGCACTGTGGTAGTGACCATGATGCCTTTGTTGTCCGATGCCAGTGCTTCCTGACTACTCCTTGTATCGTCCCAGTATGGATCCTTCCGATGTGCCCGAGAGCGACCAGCACCGACACTCACGGTGTTCATTCTGATTATGTCCGGACGAAGCTGACTAGCACCTGACTGGCTTTGCGTGTGCCTGTTGTAAGAATACGTATCATATGATACATGAGTGTGGCGAGCAGCGCGATAAAGAACGGCGAAGGCAGGGCAGCAGCCGATGCATATAGCGATCGAAGTCTCAATGACTGTCCAAAGAGCAAGCCAGATCGGATTTGGCGTTCTGGAATCACCGGTCTGCCGACCAATCTGTACCACACGTAGTGTAGCAAAGGCTATGCAAACGAAGCCTGACGCGAACAGGGCTATGATAGCGATCTTCTGGCCTCGTGGAACCTGAAGGTTCCAGACTAATCGTATGGGCATGAACATTACTTGCAGCATTAGCGGGTGGGGGTAGCAAGGGGACCAAAGGGATGTACTCATGAAGTCTGATACAATGTCGACCGCGTACGAAGTGTATAGACTCGCCAACTGGCCACGAAGGCTTCGAGCACCCGAACACTCTCCATTCCGCATGGACGCCGCGAAGTTCGAACAGGATGTCAAATACGAAACTATGCACCCGACGAGCGACTAGCCAGCCAGTTTAGCAAAGATCTCCAGAGCTTGAAAGACAACTCACGATCAAACAGAATACGAGTACTGCCCACCAGAATCGTATATACATTATTGGGAGGCCTGTAAGCAACTTCTTGTACAATGCCAACAGCGACAGCTTGACCAGCCATAATGTCAGCCAAAAGAGGGTCGTAGTTACGAACATGATTCGAATGTACAAGACGAGATCCGTTGTCATCGTTGGCCAAGGAGGCATCGAGCCGTTCGACACCCTACCAATCTTGTAGATCGTAGGAACAATCACAAGATAGCATATCGACATAGCCAGAAAGAACAGATATGCGGTATAGATGAGGTAGTCCTGCAGCTGCATAGCTGCTCGTTTCCATATTTGAACCCCAATGCGTCCGGCGGTAAAGAGGGAGGCTAGTACGACCATAGCATAGGTCACCTCGTGGAAATGCTTTTCAGAGACGAGCTCATCGTACTTTGATGCCATGGCTGACCCAAACGAACGATCATGAAAATGTGGAATGCTAGGAACTCAGCAGTTTTGCTTTGAACTGCGACCGTTTCCCCCTTGCGAATAAGATCAGGTGCAGTCAACCTCACACAGGATTGTTCCCATGTACCCTTGAGACCGCAGAGCAACACGAAGATGCTTCGTCCTTCAATCCTAAACGGTTCAAGTTCGGAGTTCAGACTAGATCCAGTTTGCGTTGCATACCAGTGACTGGGTATTGCGCGGCCTGGCATCCTGCTCTTGTCTTGAACCGTGTGCTTGGTAGGCGGAAGAGAGATTGTGATAGTCTCGCGTGGGGGAATCCTGCGCTGCACATGCGGCGTGCTTGAACAAGCTTCATGTGGCAATCGATATTGGCCATCCCTTCGCTTGGCTGCCCACAGGTCCAGGCTGGTCCCCATGTATTCCCGAATAAAGCGATGCCATTGGACTTCTGGCCATCGCCCTTCAGCGTCACACGCTGCAATCATCCCTGTCGGCTCCCTGAGGCGCAATTTTTAAGCTTCCTGCAAGTACAATATGTCGATGAGCCTCCGGGTTCAAAAAATTATTTGATGTGCCGCATCTCTTTCTTGCAAGAGGCAGCACCAGAAGGCGCTGCATCAAAGTCGGAGCGTCTTCCGTTCGTATAACGATGCATGGGTAATATAGAGGCCCGAAACTTGGAGAGACGGAAAGGTGCGGCTCGTGATGCCAGGATGTGTGTGGAGTGGATAAAGAGAAGGAACAAGGGGCGCATTGGGCGGCGACCGGCGAGCCGCTTCCGCGCGTTGCACATGGCATGTGCGCTTTCCAACCCGCAAAGGCTTCCTCTATCCTCCACGAACGATTTACCTCCGTACAGACGGATTCTAGCCTCGCAATGACCGGGCATGTCGATTTTGCAATAAGGCTGCAGCATGCCGGAAGACACTACGGCGTCCGTCCCTGCGCTGAATAAGCTCTCACCTCGGCCCTAGGTAGGATAAACGAATCCTGCAGGATTCGGTCTAGCCCTGCATCATTGCTTGAACCAAATCTATTGCCTGTCAACAGCAACGTTCGAATCTCCGGGCCACTTGGCAGGGAACCATTGTACCGTAGGAATTCAGTGAAGTGTAAAATAGCATTCCCCTCGTTCAGTTTAGCGAATACCTCTTCTGATTAAATAACTGGGACAAAAGTGGGTACCACTGCCCAATCACCTATCAGTAGTTGGCCACTTAACTTTATCTGGTCCTAGGCTAATTTCCACTAGACTAAATTTCTACGGTATTAACGTATTATACATTCAACCGCTGTGGACGCCTCTCGCAGTACAAGAAAGCTGGCTCGGAGCACAACCGGACCAACAACCGTTTCAAGACACCCCAGCCGTGTTTGATTCAACACGCATTTGGCAATTCAGACGAATTACCTGGAGCACTCGGAGTGATGGCCCACCTAAACTCTTCAAGGCTAGGAGGATGAAGAAAAGTAGGACTCCTTGCGCTTACCAGCACAGATCAGCTACGCCTGTTGTCCCAAGGCTGCTCCAAGCCACCGTATCACCCGTATCCTTCCACGACATCCGCGGCAATGGCAATCTGGAAACTGATTAAAGACCAATTGCCCGCTAGGAGCCTGAAAAGTACCATTGCTATCCCACTTTGCAGACTACACCGCACCCTCTGCTCAGCTCCTGTAAATTCTTGTTGTTGCAAAGCGGCTCATCACCATGAAGACCGTTCTTCCCTTCGCCACCCTTGTGGCTAGTGCTGCGTCCCAGAGCACGTTTGAGCCAGCAGACTTCAACATTACCGAAGCTCTTTTTGAAAATGGCGTGAATGTGTCTGCGCTCCCTGACCTGGCATCATTGGCAGAAAGAGATTCAATTAGCGGCTGTTCCGTTGCTGTAAGTGATCACAAGCATTTACTGTACAAGATTGGACATTGTACTGATTGTGACAAAGTGCAAATCCCTCAACCTTATCTTCGGTAACGACAACCTCGAAAGCCAATCTGAGACAGCGTTTACGTCCTTCATTAACTCGTACTGGTCTGACCAGCAGCGCGACATCACTCCACAATGCGTCTTCAAACCCTCCAAGGCTATCGATGTCTCTACGGCTATCTTGATCTCTCGGTTGACACAGTGTCCTTTCGCTGTCAGGAGTGGTGGTCACTCCGCTGTCCCTGGTGGTTCCAATGTTGACGGAGGTATCACTATCAGCTTTGAGAAGCTTAGCAAGGTATCGCTTGCCGCGGACAAGGAGACTGCCTCCTTCCAGCCGGGACATACCTGGTACGACATCTATTCTGCTTTGGAGAAAGATAATGCTACAGTTATTGGTGGACGCGTTGCCAGCGTCGGCGTCGGTGGCCTGACACTTGGTGGAGGCATCAGCTACTTCTCGAGCCAGTACGGTTTAGCCTGTGACAACGTCCTAAGTTACGAACTCGTTACCGCTTCAGGCATCATCATCACCGTCAGCCAGACTTCATACCCGGATCTGTATTGGGCCCTGCGCGGCGGCGGTAATAACTTCGGTATTGTCACCCAATTCAACGTGCAAGCCGTACCGCAAGGGCAGATGTGGGGCGGAATGCGTAACTACCTCGAGTCATCCTTTCCAGCCCTAATTGAAGCGTACTACAATCTTGGTATCAACGCAAAGAAGGACCCCAAGGCACACCAGATTCTCTCCTTTACATACCAAGGCATACCTATTGCCTCACTTGAGCTCGAGTATGCCGATCCCAACCCTAATGCCACTATCCTCGCAGAATACAACGCCATCCCCGGAGCCATTGGAGACCAAACCGGTGTGAAGAGCCTCGCAGAGCTCACGTCGGCTCTTGAGGGTCCGGCTAGCGGTGCTGGCCTTCGTCAAGCATTCTGGACGTGGACGGTCAAGCTTGACAAGGACCTAGCCACATCCACGAAAGATATATTCTTTGAAGAGGTCACCGCAATTGCTGATGCTGCAGATCTCGTTGCGGCCGTCTCGCTTCAAGTCATAACCGAGCCCATCCTCGAGAAGGTGACCACCCGCGGTGGCAACGCCCTGGGACTGTCCGCCGCCGATGGACCGCTCATGAACGTGCTCATTGCGTTGAAGTGGTCTGACACCGCCGACGATACACGTCTAAATCAGTTCGCTGCGAAAGTCAAGGATCGTGCGGTCGCCGTGGCGAAGGCGAAGGGCAAGGATATGGCATACCTGTACATGAACTACGCCAGCCCCTGGCAAGACCCTATTGCCGGATATGGCTCAGCAAACAAAGCAAGGCTGCAGCAGATCAGCAAGAAGTATGATCCTACGGGTGTTTTCGAGAAGTTGCAGCCTGGGTACTTCAAGCTGGGCGGTGCGCCAAAGAGTGGTTCGCCGTAAATGGTTCCGAGGTCGACACTACAAAAACCTTATTAGTTATAGAACACCAACTTTCAGCCTCACTACTTTCTCTATGCGAGCGGTATATTTCATTCTTCTCGGGATCAGACTCTTGCGAAGTTTCTACACCTGAGATGCTTGACTTCCTCCAGTTCTGCATCCGGCATGAAGATAACAGTCAGCAAACTTACCGGAGACAATATGACGATTACAAGAGGACGGAGGCGTACTATGCAGGACACTGAACACCTTGGGTGTGTAGCATCCCTGGTCCTACAGGCGATACTGAGACCGCAGGTCATGAGCGCCGAAGATGCTGCTATGACAACTCCAGAGAAACTCTGCAAGGGGCTCCATCCAAGACACCCACCACTATCTAGATGGAGATCGTCGTTCGGAAGAAGGGTTTTGAAGCTGCCTAAGGAGATCAGGACCTCGGTTCTTGACCTGGTCTTTGAGCCACAGAGAGTGTCCATCGAAACAAAGGTAAAAGACCGTACTCTCGACCCTGTTCGGCGTTACACACATCGGAGCCTCTGCCCCGGAACACACCTCGACATCGCGATAGGAAATTGCTTCGATCTCATTCGCGACTCGCCCGAGGACAGTAGGCTAAGGAGTTGCAGATGGGCCGGTCATGTAATGTTCAAAGAGGTGGTGAAGGCTTGGTACCGTAGAAATAATTTCATCATTGCCGTTTCGTAGGTCTGGCCGAATTCGTCATCACAGACGCATGGCAGATGGAACTCGTGTCCAACCAGCATTTGACGAAGATGGAGTTGTCTGTTATTGAGACAGATCCTGCGTATGAGAAAGGATATTCAAATTGGGTGAAACCCTCAACGCAACTGCGCACTTTGCGGACCAACCTAGAGTTTTTGAAGAGCCTTCAGCCGGGTACGCACATCACGCTCCATGTCGTCAGCCGGTCATTCCTAATCTGAATGAGCCCTGATGCTCTGATCACTCGTTGCAAGTTCGTGGAGAGATTGGAAATAAGCGTATTCGGCAACCTGCAAGGCCTCAAGGACGAAGAATACCTGTTGATGATTATCATTGGTCGGGAATGGAGTGTGAAGTACCACCGGAAACCGGCATCAGCTACGAAACACGGTCGCAGCAGTTGGACAAGATGCTCGAGTAAGCACCCTGACCATAGGCTTTCGACATTATCACCTCCCGAGACCCCTTCCTCATCCTCCGTCGGTTGTTGTAAAAGTGCGTTCAGGGATCGGCGTCTGATTGTCGGATAAACCATGGTCGGCACCCCTGCCGAGTCGCCGACACCTTCCCCGCGATAGGCTGCACTTGCCGCCGCCACGGATCCACTCCTCCGCAAGCAGGAAGGGATGCGCGCTCCGCCTACCATCACGAAAAATTGTTTGTCAGCCAGGCCATGATGAGCTCGGGAATAATGACTCGTCATTCAAAGTCGCAACATCTCTGCGCGTCTGCAATCTTCAAAACCTTGAGTCACGCCTTTGGAATGCGCTGTTGTATAGCAGTGTTCTTGTTATTGACGTCACACGCAAACGATGATCTCAACCCCTGCCGCGGAGCAACACGCCCACAGCCCGGAGACACACGATGACGCGGAAGATCTTGAGGGAGGGCTCAATCCATGGCCGAATGTGCGCGATGAAGATATCGAGCAGGCAGTCGGGAATCCTGATATTATGCAGCAAGAGAAGCCCCAGGCCCCTGCGCTATCAAGAATCTTGTCGCGAAGATCAGTAGCCTCGTTCGACCCAGGACCAGCGCCAGACGGAGGATTGACAGCATGGATCCAAGTACTCTGCACGCATCTCACAATCTTCTGTACATTCGGATTCTTCACATCGTTCGGTGTTTACCAGACATACTACGAAAACACTCTCGGCATAGCACCATCAACTATCTCATGGATTGGCTCTATCCAGGTCTTCCTCCTCTTCGGTATTGGAGCCTTCACTGGACGTGCGACTGATGCAGGCCTTTTTCGACCCGTCTACATTGCAGGAACCGTCTTCCTACTCGTCGGCGTCTTCACTATGGCTGAATCCACAAAGCTCTGGCAACTCTTCCTATCGCAAGGAGTTTGTCTTGGTCTGGCCAACGGCCTCCAGTTCTGCCCTGCTATGGCGTTGGTTTCGACCTACTTTGTCAAGCGGCGTGCCTTTGCCCTCGGATTCACAGCTCTGGGGTCTTGCACTGGCGGCGTCGTATTCCCAATTGTTGTGCAACAATGTCTGCCAAAACTTGGCTTTCCATGGACCATCAGGATCATTGGCTTCATCATGCTGGCTCTCAATGTCGTTACCATCTCGCTTTTCCGGACACGACTACCTCCGCGCAGGACTGGGCCAATTGTGGATTGGGACTCGTTCAAAGAAGCACCGTACTCCTTGTACTGTGCTGGGATGTTCTTCTCATTTTGGGGCCTGTACTTTGCTTTCTTCTATGTGGGATCATATGGTCGCAATGTCCTTGGCGTATCGTACCAGCAGTCCATCAACATACTGCTTGTACAGATCTGTATGGGTTTCGTCTTTCGACTCTTACCAACATACTATGCGGACAAGATCGGCAGTCTGAACACTCTGATTCCCTTTGCCTTCATCTGCGGTATTATGATGTTTGGGTGGATTGGTGTCCATTCTGTGGGAAGCTTATACGCGTTCGCCGTCATCTATGGCTCTGCGAGTGCCGTCATCCAAGCTCTTTGGCCTGCTGTCATCGGCTCCCTGAGCCGTACTCCAGACCTGAAGAAGACTGGTGTGAGAATGGGCATGGCTTTCACGATAGTCTCATTTTCAAGCTTTACCGGGCCGCCACTAGCAGGTGCGCTCATTCAGTCGCACGGCGGAAGCTACACATATGCCAACATCTGGGCTGGGACATCCTTCCTCATCGGTGGATCTTTGCTTGTTGCAACTCGTTTTGCGCTGGTTGGGTGGGATTGGAAGGCTAGAGTGTAGCTCACTAGCAAAGGAATACATTCAAGCTAAGATCTATTTGAGTTTCGCGCAAATCCACTATCGCCTGACCAGGTAGCAATCCATTCTGTAGGAGATCAGCATCGTGCCGTTGCCAGCTCTTGTGGATGATTGTTCTTACGGTCCGTCCAGTTTAGACGCCAGAGATGTGAGTGCTGAAGCCATCGCTCGACTGGGGCTCCTTGATCTTCCGTGTATGCTCCAGTGCTGGCGAAAAACACACGCCATATAGACAGGTCACTGCCGTCAACGTCGCTACCGACGCGGTGCCGAAAGTGGACTCCGTCGCTGGTCCAGGCAACACGTTCGTAGCTGACGCAAATCGTCAACTATTTGGCGAAGTTGGGACTGAGCTTCTCGCAGGACCTACGGAGATACTGGTCGTTGCTGGTAGGTCTGCCGACGCGCTTACCGTAGCGACAGACCTGCTCAGCCAAGCTGAGAATGATCCGAATTCGCCCGCTGTGCTCATCGTTTACTAGTAACATACATGGATGAGATGTTGCAAGAACTGCCGACAAGGAACACAGCGAGCAGATCGTATAGAGACTAGAGCGGAGTTATCCTTATCGAGACGCTCAACGGGGCGTACGAGCTCACCGACGACTGTGTCAATGAGCATGTTCAGAACATAACTCGTGAGCCTAGCTAAGATCTTGAGAAGATGACAGATTACGGCCATTGTTCTTAGTAGAGAAGATATGTGTGTCATATGGAGACAAGGTAGGACACGACGTCTTGGAAGGAATTCTCACAGACCAATCTCACGTAGTACATCGGTACGAACCATATTTTGCCAACACAAAAAGACACAAGGTATACTGGAGGTCTCTTGGTTGGCAAGTACCCCGGGACTTAGACCTACCAGGAAGTGATTGGTACAGAGGCGAGCAGACGCCATGGGAGGCTCTGTGTCAGGTGCTGTCGTGCGGAGAACTTCGAAGATCATGCTCGGTTTGGTGACCTATGCGCACATAACTATCTCGGTGATCCAGATAGCTAGATGGAAAAACTTGGCCCTGTATAGAACGATGTACCAGCAATGTAGATCGACAAAAGTCCTCAGCTTCAGGGCAGTGCGAGCAGCCTCGCTCATTGTACCCATACAGCGCATTCTGCGAGAAGCCACGTTCCACCCCAAAGGAGAGCGCCCGAAGTATTGATAGAGAGATATTACACACATTGATCAGGCTTTCTCAACATGCTTCACCCTGATAACTTCATCTTTCACTGCGTAAACATTTCCATGCAACTTCCGCGCCACCTCGTCAGTAAGGTATTGCTCTACGTTTGGGCTGAACAACGCCGATATGATTAGAAGAGCGCCAAAAGGCAACGTACAGAAATACACAGTCTGATACGAGCGAGCATACGCATCCTTGACTGCTGCGCCAACGGCATCCAGAATTTCAGGGGTGATTCCGGGTATCGAAGATAGATCACCGGCAACTATGCCTTGCAAGAGGGCCGGTAGCGAAGACTCAGGAAGTCCTGCAGACAGAGCGGCTGGTGTGACCTTTTGCGGTAGGTACTTGGAGGATTCCGTAGTAAGGATGGATGAGTACATGCTAGTCGCAATAGCAGAGATGGCAGTACGAATTGCGCCTAGGACGCCGGTGACAAGACCTATGTGCAGTCAGCATCGTGTATTAATTGATCTAGTGCATGCTACTTACCAATGTCTGCGGGGTCCCAGAGGTACGCAGTTGATGACAAAGTGAGGTTCTCAACATAGCCCGCCCCCGTAGTGCCGATGAGTATGAAAATTGTGGTGCGGGCTTGGGTCGATACATTGGAAGCGGCCACTGCAGCGACGAAAGTGGTTGCCACGATGCTTGCGATAGTCATCTGAATCTTCATGCGAGGTAAGTAGCGGACACCGGCGCCACCTAATACCTGGCCGAGTAGAAGGCCACCGCCTACAGCACACTGTCGACATGAGTACTTGTACTCATGTTGGGCTTTTGAGAGAACATTAACTTACTGAGAGCCAACCAATCTCGGCAACATTCGTCGTAAAGAGTGAGCCGGCCATCGAAGGCCAGATGACGGTGTTGGCATAGTAGACGATGGCGCCTATACTTGCGCAAGCGACGTTAGCGTCATATTGGATGTTCTTGAACAGACGCATGGGAATGAGTGGATACTCAAGTCCTGAGTATGCTTCATAGAAGCAGAAGCCGACCAGAGAGAAGAAGCCGGCGAAGAGAGCACCGAGAACGTGTCCACTCTTCCAGGGATAGGCTCCGCCGCCCCAGTTCATGCCAATCAGAAAGACAGTCATGCCTGTGGTGAAAAGAGTGATGCCTATCCAGTCCAAGGTCTTGAGTTGATGAATCTTTGACTTGCCCCCTACATGAAGCATAGTCTGCTGTTGTTAGACTTGATGTCTCAATGACTAGAGGTTTGACTCACATATGTTGGAGGATAGTAGAACGCGTAGTACAGTAAGATCGCGAGAACATTCACGATCACACCAAGGATGTACGACCATCTCCACTGGAGAGCTGTGTTGGTGTAGAACGTACGTGCGATCGGAGGTCCAAAGACAGCGAAAGGGATCGAGGTTGATAGTACAAAGGCGTTCATTGGCCCTCGAAGGGCATTAGGCACCAGCTCTCCGAGAATAATGTGGAACGACAGTTGGCCAGATGCAGCAAGACCATTGATGCAGTTGGTTGCAATGAGCATATCAATACTTTGAGCGCTTGCTCCAATGATATTTCCGATGAGTCCAAGGATCGAGGAGCCGATGAAGAACCATCGTCTTCCGAAGATGTCGGACAACCGACCAACTAGCGTGAAGCCGACAGCAAATCCCAGCGTCCATGAGATGGCTACCCAAGTGATGTTTGGAGAGGGTCCGATGGCAGCGTTGATGAGCGACAAAGTGTTGGCAGGGAGGACCCATCCTAGATACCCAGAGATCTGAGCTAGACAAGTGGCCTATTATTGTCAGAGAGATAACATGTATGAATAGTTCTGCTGGCTTACGGTAAGGGTACCGACGAAGCCTGGACTTCTGAAATACATCCTGCCTAAATCAGCGGTGTGACCTCCAAGCGCCTCTTCAGCTACGCGGTCGTGGTGCAGTCCACCTTGAGAAGTGGACGAACGCATGGAGTGTTCAGTTGACATGACAGATGTAGGACAATGTAGGGCTATGAAACAGATGTAACAGAGTGTTCAATCTTTTAGAGGTAAGGCTCTCTTTATGCTACTCAGCACATCTCTGCTGCATCAGCTGTCAGGCTTGCAGACCTCAGAAAAAGACGGCGGTGCATGGCCTATGGCGGCCGGCTGCTGTCACTCATTCCAGGGGTCATATCTTGAGTATGCAGGCTACAGTATTTAAGGTGTAGTCGTGCGACATGAGGTTGGTAAGACACAGTATGTGTGGACCGGTCAATTAAAGGAGAATAAATCCCCGCATCCGTAGACGGCCCGGAACCCAAGCCACAGGTAATCCCGGATCCGCTAGAACAAATTTGTGATAGCACAGGTCAGCCTTACATGCTCAGCACTTGCAAAACCTAGGGTGTAGTGTTTTGATTGGCATGGCAGAAAGTGCCGCTAGCAGGGACTAGTAAAGTTAAGAGCTCTGCAACGGGACAACAAGTCAGAGTGATCTACAAAGACAGCATCAAGTCAGTGCATTCTTGCATGCTCACTAAGCACTAATTCCTTCGAGTACCTACCCCGGCGTCGTCCACAAGATCCAGACTCAGGGGAGGGACATGAGTTGGTGGCACAGCCGAGGAACTTGAAAGAACTACGACCCCAAGTTCAAGTGAGGAAAAGGGAAGAAATCAGGATGGCCTCTATTGTAGCACACTTGCACTTTGACAAATGGAAGGCAAGCTAAGATTACATCAAAGTTCACATGTCTGATCAGAATGCTACTGTATAAGTTTCCGCATATACCAATAAGCATGCAGCGTCTGCACTTAGCTGTGTCTGCTCCATCATTTCCTCCGATCATCTCTTGCAGAGCGGTTCCTTCCGCTCTTTCGCTCTTTCCTTGGTGGGCGGAAGCCTTCTGGCCAGACTACTTCGAAGTAGGTTTCCTCGTGGCGTCTGTGATTATTGTCGCTGAGGCCATCGTAGTCTTCTACCTAGAATTCTGTATCACCCCTATGAATCTCATAACGCTTGCACTTCCTGGAACAATCTTACTACGGGGTTCTTTCGAGTTATTACGCCTAAGGAAAAGATCGTGCTGATGTTTCATCTGTGCTAGCTGACTTCTCGGGCCTCAGGGGCATTGAGAGGTGGACAACAGCCAACATTGGGCTGATTCTGAAACCTGCTCGGGGATGGAAGCACCTTTTGGGCTGTTAGTCAAAGTATCAAGTATCCTCGCGCTTCTGTACGGCTTAACACTTTGACTTAACTTTTGCTTGGATAAGTCATCTTTGTAGCCAGACATGTAAACATACAGATGAAGTTTTCATTATTGTTGGGGGGGCGGGGGGGGGGCAATGCTAGATTCTTTGCTACATTTGGCGCGCCTGTTGGGGTAAAGCCGGAGAACAATTCCCTTGTTGCCATACTGCCTGCGAACAACTTATTCACCTCCCACGGTACATTTGTCCAACTAGTATGGGACTTTGTTGAACAATACTGAACGAGCGGTTTTAATCCCCGTGGGACTCCCGATCTGCTCTCGCTCCACTGAATCATCTCTCATTTCCCTGATAGAATCGCATTGCTGGAGATCTATTAGACTTTGCCTCGCATTACGGGAGGTACGTATGGCACGAAAGGCTGCCTGGGCTTGCGAGTAGCACGCGTAGCAGCCTTCTGCTCACTGCGATCGGGTACCAATCGGGCTTTTGAATCCACTTTGACTGCGGCATCCCACTGTTCATTGTTGCTAACGCCTCTGTTACGATTTACGCCATCGTCTCGATGCCTGAACGAATCGTTTCGCATGGCCTCAAACCCCGTCTTTGCTGCCGAACCGTTTCTCTTCTCCGCTTCTCTCAATTCAGACTTGATTATTTGGCTGTTTGACCCGCTATCACCTGAGTAGGAGGTGGTAGGACTCGAAGCTCGTTTCCGGCGCAGCCGGGATCGTTGCAGGGACTGTGTGCTAATCACAACTTGTGCTCCTGGCAATACCGCTGAAGTGCCGCGACCTTGCGGGGATGGCTGAGTGGGCGAATTTGGTAAGGGTGTAACAAGTGAATTCAAATTATGCAGTGCTTCCGGTACAGCGACCTTCTGTCTTTTCGAAGGAGAGCCAACATGCTGATCGTCGTGCGATCTCTTTTTGGTGGAGCGCGACGTGGGGAACATAGCTGTCCTAGGATTTCTAGGTATCGTTGCAACATCGGCTATGTCATCATGGATAATGAACTTGTATACGGCAGACGAGTCTCTACCATACTCATCATGGTGAACGGCCCGGGAGTCGTGCATTCGCTCGTCCGACGATGATGCGACGGTGCAGGTCTTTCGCGTAGACTGGACTGGGTCGTCAAAAGTCGTCTGAGGTCTTATGGCAGGTGGCTGTAATAGCTTGCTCAGCATCGTAGATTTTTCCGGAAATGGTGTCTCCGTGGATGTGTGCTCTGATATTCTTTGCGCTAGTGCTGGCGCTGGAATCTCCGAATTAATTAGCCTTCCATGTATGTTCGGCAGGTAGCGACCATGAACGCAGCCATCTGAAACATTTCCTTCTGTGTCGAGTCGCGCTGTAGTATCATACTGTTCTGAGTGCACAATCATCTCGTCCTTTGACTCTGCGTTTATGATGTACCCCACCTGCGCAGCTGCCCCACGGTACCTCTTAGCTGTCATGGAAGCTTTGAACTTTGCTCTAGCCAGTGCCATCTTGTTTGCATCAGTGTTCGCTGTCTGAAATCCTGAGTCCACGTAATTTGCTCGATCTGCAGTTGAACGAGCGGGGTATGCTGCGCCGTACATCAATTCGAAAGGGTTCGAGCGAGGGTCTCTCTCGTAACGTCCAATCGCTGCGAGGCCCATGTTATGCCTGATATCTGCTTGTGTAGGCTCTCGACCGTAGATGAGGGTGTGGATCTTGCCGTTTGGGGGTGGCAGCGTCTGGACACCCGTATTCTGATATCTTCGCGGAGCTTTCCGGGATCGTGTATCAGGCACTGGGTCCACAATTTGGGCATGCGAATGCAGACATTCCTGTGAATAAAGGGCACGGATGATGCGTACTTCGCGGTCGACGTCGTTGACTGAGCGCAGGATAACCATGTTCTCTTCTTGATACGTTGACACGTCAAGTTAAGAATGACAGTAAGACAGCGAATCTGCGAGTCTTGAACGAAGGGCAATCAAAAGAAGGAGACCGATGCAGTTGCATAGACGGTAGAAGTGGTAGAATTGGCAGTCGGGCGTAGTGGATGTGGAGTCTTGGACCTAAGACAGACGCGATTGACTAGCGGTCAAACAAGGCCAAGTAAGTGAAAGTAAGTGAAAGTCAGCAACGACCAAAAGCTTCGTTCACCACTGGGGATCGTAGGTTTTTCAGAAACAAAAGTGAGAGGTAGTTGCGCTTTGCCTTGTCTTATGCCAGGCGGATTTTAGATACGACAGAAATGACTATCGTGTCAAATGCTGCGAAGGACCATTGCTACACTCTAGCCACATTCTATCAGTGCAGCATAAGAACAGCACATTGCGCACTTACGTAAAGTACCCAAATCGAGTCGACAGCAGCATGTTAATAAAGCGTTCGCAACGTTGCGGTTCACACAGCCAATGGTGGATTTATGGTTTGCCGAGCATGCTCGAGTGTTGACCCTAGGGGTTTGGGCAGTTGAGCCAAGGTACGATGTGTCTGTAGCCTGCCAGCATTATAAGGAATCTCCGCTACACCCGTTGAGATACCCATGCCCGACACACCCTGTACTCACTATCGCAAATATGCCACACATGCCAGGCCATGCGCCTATTGTGTCTGACCAAGGTACAGCAGAAGACCGCTGCAATCCTACGCACAAGTCCACCGAGGTCTTTCTTTGTTTCTACCAAGTCAACGCCATTCATCCCCTACTCTCCGAATAACAGATCATTGAAATCATGCGCATCTACAAACCAAGCTTGAAGAACCTACACATTGTAGTGCGGCAAGCTCAGCACACCTGGGCTTCCGGACGCGTACAAGCAGCTCGTGACGATCAACGTCGACGGACCATCGCCGCGCAACAAATCACACTGGACAATCCACATCTCAGTCTGAATCAGAGAAAGCAGCTTCTCAAGCAGGGACGCGCGAACCTACTGGCCAACGGGGTGTCACCAAAGTACGCGACTGTGATTGATATCGTGGAGGGTTTGAAAGATATGGTGCCATACACGCCTGGCAACAAGAATACCATTCGTCCCACCCTCACATTCGCATGGTGGACTCAAAATAGTCACGTGAAGACCCACGAGAGTGCGAAGACTGAACTCCATCGCACAGTCCAGGACCCGACGTCTCTTCAACCAGCATCCAGTGTAGCGATCTCTGAGGTGTTGCAGACATCGATTGATATGGGGTTCCAGAGAGTGGAGGGAACTTTTGCAACTAATGGACTTGTCGAGGCCCTCTCAGACAATACTACATGCGCTGAAGATGAGGACATCGACCTAGAGATGACTGCCTCTCACGATCAACCCATGATGTGAGTGGCCGATCACAGTGTCCCAAATGCGGAGTGTGGCATGAACCTGCCGCGCGAATGTTTGAGGTGGATCAGAAGCCAACAGTATGGCGAGTGGAAGATGATTGCATGCAATTGGAAACGAATTTGGATGGTCGGAGAAGACATATCCTTCCCTCCGAAGCTATCTATTCGACACGCCTGGGAGAAGACTGATGTCATGACGTCACTGGTTAGTCGAGTAGCGAAGTGCACTGCTGCAGAACACACACCTAGCTGAGTGTCGATGTAGTTATTACCCTTATTCCTTAACCAAGGTTTGACTAAACCTAATCATTGCAACAGATTCGATGCACTGCAAAATGCAGCAGAAGTAGGAAAGTCGCGCTAGCCAAAAATATCCTTTCCCATTCCAACGTTCACACCTGATCTCACCTACATGTCTCACACAGCCTTGCACAACAGCCTTACGCAGTCATTCGGTAATACCAACATTTTGAGTGGTATTCGGTCTACTCGGCACCGCATTGTTTACTGTCGGCTCAATTGATTCTGATACACCGTGCTCACCGCTCCTATCTCCTCCTTACCGCGTCAGCAAACCTCGGTGCATCGCATTGTAACGTCAATCGGACAACAACAGTGCGCCCTTTGCTGATTCCCAATCACGCATCGCGTCTCCAACACTTCCATCAACCTTCTGGAAGCCAATGCAACGATGGACCTTCATTGGTCGAAACCGGCAGAAGTGTGGTGAGATTTTAGCTAAAGGATCATGCACAAGCGACTCATAGGGCTGAATTGCAACATGGCGGCCAGGTCCGGATAGCACGCCCGCGCTCCTGTTCAGCCTCCTGTACGATGACAGCAGCGAACTGGACTCAACGAAGCCGTTACCGCTACTTGACTCGACATGGGGCCGTCAACGGTGGACGAACCGCAGTCATTGCTAGCCCCTGCAGGCACAGCCCTGATCATCACTCTTGAGATGCAGCCTTATATCCAGCACTCTGGATGGACTGAGACATTTCCAATCCTTGGGGAGATGGCTGCTGATACGAGAAACGTTCGTGCTTGTGGTTGACGAGCAAAATCGCCCGTGCCTCTCGACAACAGCAAGCGGGAAGCTCTGTAGCCGACCGGCATCCATTCACATCGCTCTTTCGTCCGGGCAAGGAGTTGTGCAACTGAAGATCTCCTGCAAGGTTGGCGATGTGCTATCGGCCATGCTCTCAAGATAGACATTTGCTTGCTCCATAGCCCCCATTCTATTTGGGCAAATGGCTTCTCGACGACCAATGCAGCAGTACAACGCTCAGTACTCCGCTCGTACGCATGCACGGCTAGCGAACGTCAGCCTCAGCACCACTAGAGTGTGCTCCAGATTGCACCTGCGCCGCTATCTGCATCATCTGGCATCATCGCCAGCGGTGTCTCCTCGGTATGATGCCCGCTTCATCGATTCTTTGCATGTAGGACAGTGTCATGTCACGAAGCGCACAGCAAAGCTGATAAGCTCACCTCCAGAGCGGCAGACAAATTGCTTCCAGGTGGCAGAACAGGTGGACGAGAAGTCGGTCAGCCTAGCAGTGGTAGTTCACCAAAGCCAGCTAGCGCCATGCCCCCAAGCTGATTTAGCAGGGAGCTTGGGTCAATCATCCCGTTCAAGACGAGCGACAAGAGCACCACAGCGCAGACACGCCCTATCATTCGCTCGCAGAGTGACTCGTCGGTCGGCGTCGAGCTGGGATCATTCTTGCCTGGCCGCCTTTTCTTGCCTTGTGCATACTCTCCGAAGCGTTCGGGCGCTCCGCGGCGATCTGATCCGTGACTCGCGCAGAGCGGGGGTCCAGCGGCTGTGCCGAGCGTGCGAGCGTATCTGACAGCCCCACTTGTTTTCTTACAGCGCGCTCGAAATACCACTCCTAGTGAGGTCACAACTGGGGGCTGAAAGTCCCGTCATCCTTCGAGGGATATTTATTAATGAACATCAAGCCCGCAATGGACCCCAAACGCCATCCACAGCAACCGAGACCCCTGAGTCCTTCAGCTACGGCTTGGGAATGACCATGGCATCTCAGGTATCCCCTAACGATTTCATCAACATCACCAGACCTCAATCAAGAGCTCCTAGTATGATTGGAGAAGCTCTTGCTGCGGTACCGCGAGCGCGGCTGCCTGTCAAGAAGCAAGCGCCCCAGAAGAGCATTGACGAGTTCTGGAACAAGTTCACCACCAAGCATCCGGGGAAGATCTTCACAATCTTGCCGGACAACCTCTACGCCAAACGCGCCGCCGCGCACGCGCCGAAAGGATCGATACCTGGCAAGAACGCGCTCGCGTCTTATGACGAAGCTGTTCAGTCTTGTAAGAACAAAGTAGCCAAGATTGTCAAGGAGTGCAGACGATTGAACCAGAAGTACCGCGATCCTCATTTCGACATCGAGGCCGACTTCAAGAGATCACAGGCATATCCAGACACCCCGCCTGACTGCTTGACGAGTCTGGACAAAGAGCAGTCCGAGTTCCAGCCTATGTCAGTTAAGAGGGTAGAGGTGAGTCCAAGTTCTAGGTAGCAGGCGCATGCAGCTGGCTGATGCGGCGAACAGGATGTCTTCGAGAACCCACGATTCTTCGTCGATGGTCCGACTGCGAACGATGTGCGACAAGGCAATGACGGCGACTGTTGGTTCATGTCAGCGTTGGCAACTATCAGCAACAAGGAAGAACTGATACAAAAGGTGTGTGTTGCGCGCGATGAACAAGTCGGAGTCTACGGCTTCGTTTTCCATAGAGGTAAGGATTGGACTTGAATCCCTGCAGGGCATGCACTGATGCGGCGCAGACGGAGAATGGATTTCGGAGGTTATCGATGACAAGCTATACCTAATCAAGGAGGATTTCGACGAGGCCAAGATCGAGCGCTACCATTGGCTGGAGCTACAGAACCGCAAGAGTCCCGAAGAGGAGTACAGGACAGTCATGCAGACTGGATCGAGGGCTCTGTACTTTGCGCAATGCAGTGACTCGAACGAGACGTGGCTACCGCTCCTTGAAAAGGCTTTTGCGAAGGCTCATGGCGACTACTCGGCGATCGAGGGTGGCTTCGTCGGCGAGGGTATCGAAGATCTGACAGGCGGCGTCACCTCGGAGGTGTTCGCTACCGATATTCTGGATAAGGACAAGTTCTGGCGTAACGAGCTCATGAACGTCAACAAGACATTCCTGTTTGGCTGTGGCCAGATGGGCGGTATCTATGGCGAGCGCAAAGGTATCCAAG
Organism: Nothophoma quercina; assembly: GCA_021642125.1. Lineage (NCBI taxonomy): Eukaryota > Fungi > Ascomycota > Dothideomycetes > Pleosporales > Didymellaceae > Nothophoma > Nothophoma quercina. The sequence goes on from JAKIXB010000024.1 coordinate 431,543, forward strand.
AAAAGCATGCCTACTCCATCATGGAAGCTCGAGAGATCGACGGGCAACGCTTACTTAAATTGAGGAATCCCTGGGGCCGGTATGTTGTCCAAAGTCATCATGTAGAATGTTACTAATCAAGTTAGGTGCGAATGGACTGGTCGTTGGAGTGATGGCTCGGAAGAGTGGACACCTGAGTGGATGCAGAAGCTCAATCACAAGTTCGGCGATGATGGAGTTTTCTGGATCTCCTATCGAGATCTACTTCGCAACTACCAGCACTTTGACCGCACTCGACTTTTCGGCCCAGAGTGGACCGTATCTCAGCAATGGACAAGCGTCAATGTTCCTTGGAGTGTCGACTATCTCGAAACAAAGTTCAAGGTTCATCTTGACAAGCCTTCGCCAGTCGTGATTGTGCTGAGCCAGCTCGACGAACGTTACTTCCAAGGACTGGAAGGACAGTACGAGTTCCACCTGCAGTTCCGCCTCCACAAAGATGACGAAGACGAGTACATTGTGCGCAGCAATGGCACCTACTACATGAAGCGTTCAGTATCCACCGAGCTAGACCTCGAAGCCGGGAACTACACCGTTCTTCTTAAGATCAAAGCTACAAGGTCTGACGGCCAGACACCGGACGAAGTTATTAGAGCGACTTGTAACAAGCGCCGTGAGAAGCTGCTGGCGACTGGTCTTTCCTACGACCTTGCTCACGCCAAGGGTCAATTTAGAGAACACGAGAAGGAGAAAGCACACAGGCGGCGCGAAGACAAGAATGCGTCCAAAAAAGCAGAGGCAAAGCGTGCGCATGATCGAGAGAGGAAGGCGCACAGGAAGCTGAAGCTGCGCGAGCAGAAGAAGGCGGCCAAGAAGACGCGCAAGATGAACTCGTCTGGTGATATGAGGGAAGTAGAGAAGAAATTGCAGGACTTCAGCGGCCTCGGCATTGCTGTCGAAGAAGACAACCGCACAGCTAGTGAGGAAGAGGCGAAACCTGGTCACCCTGCCGTTACGAGGCATCAGCGTGCCGCAAGTGCCAGCGTCGTTGGCGAGCGCTCATCGAGTCCAAGCGGCTTCCAAGGACGTGGTGGATACAATCGTGGCCGCGACGGCTACAACGCAGCCTTGCCAGGATCACTGCAGGGTCGTGGTGGCTACAACCGTAACGATCAGGGAAGCCCGTCTATGACGCATGACTTTGCCCTTCAAGGCCGCGGTGGCTACCAGGCTGCTAACAACGGGTTCCAAGGTCGCGGAGGCTACAACCAGAACATGCCTGGAGAACTCCAGGGCCGGGGCGGCTATAACGCTGAGCTTTCCGGCGCCTATCAGGGTCGCGATGGATACAACGGCCGTGACGGGTATAACGGACGAGGTGGTTACAACGAGGGACAGACTACAGACTCGCCGGTGCCAACGCCTCAAGCAACTCCTCTGGCTGATGAGTTCCGCCCTGGCACTCCATCTGAGCTGGAGCGTAGATCTCGGTTCTCTCCGGCGCCCTCGCGCCGCGCAACATTGTCTCCCATTCCAGGTGTGAGGCCTGCCATACACATCACACGCGGACGCGGCACCAGTGTAAGCTCGCTGAGAGCACGACACGGCACCTACTCTCCCAATGAGCTCACCGACGACGAATCCTGGGATTCCGACCTTGTAGATTCCACTGATACCGATGCCTCGGATGATGACCTTAACTCGCCGCGTCACATCTCGCAAAATCAAATTCGCTACTACTACCAGAACGGACGTGCCTACTATACCATCGAGGATGAAGATGAGTTCGAGCGCGACCCCTGGAATGCCGTCTGCGTCATTGGCCTCCGTGTCTTCTCCAAAGATGCCGAAGTATCTATCGAGGTGCAGCACGGCGAGCCAGAGAAGAAGCGGGATGCAGACGCAGAGAGCATCACGAGCGTTAGCACAATTTGCCGGCGTCAGAAAGAGCTCGACGTCGACGACAGCGCAGCTGATGCCACCAGCCCCATGCGCACCAAGAACAACATTGACGAGGTTCTGAAGGGAGAAGAGAGGAGGGCAGCAGAAGCTGAGCTGATCAGCCATATTGGTACTGCGCCTGCCAACAGTGAACTGAGTCGCTCAGGCTTGCTGTCTTGAGATCGCACAGCCTTCTCAGCATATGCACGCAACATTCACACATAAGCGTTCTCCGGGAAACATCTTTCTGTTAGAGTTGAGCAAGCGCGGCGTTTTGGATGATTGTCTAGGCTATATACCTGTCTTTACCCTTGTAATGCTCCGCATAATTGTTGTACACTTTCACACTTACCCTTTGAAATAAGCAAGCACATTTCACACGGTTTATGAAGTACAATGTCCTTTTGAATCTTAGAGGTGCCCCGAGAATCTGGATCTCGGTGTGGTGCAACATTGTTGTTCTGAATTCTCCTACCAAAAGAGGCGTTCTGCAAGCGCGACAGCCAACAACATGCAGCCGACACCAGCGTTCAGCACATGCTCTGATGTCTCGTCTTCTGCCAACGATGTAAGAAACGCTGGAAGAGCTTTAGTCTTCTGTGGAAGCTTATGTTCCTTGATATCAGCGCGTTGCACTTGATTAGCCCAGTCTTGAATAGTACTTCGTGATGCATAACGGTCTACACGGCTTACAACTTGGGGTGGGGCTGAGCCCTCGACATTGCTAGCGATAGTCAACCACTCTGAGCCGTCGTCTTGATCGTTCAGATCAGCATCTACCGGGATGGAATGAAGAGGATCCGTAGTATAGTCTGCCACAAGCGCATCTAGGCGTCTTTGCATCTCACGCAGGTCGGCGGTAGCTTGAGATGTAGGTTCGCTGTGCACAGCATCCCCAGACTCTGTCGTACGCAAATTGTTCTCAATAGCTTCATCGGCTGCACTCGAGCCATCAGGTTGCGCAGGTGTGGTAGGAGGTATGAAGACAGCTTCCGGATCGAAAGCGTCGCCACGCTTGTCAAGACCATCATCAGAAAACGTAAGTGGCGTGCCTACCTCGTTCTCCACAACGTAAGTTGACATGGCAGGCTCAACCATGGCCACCTGCACTACTGGTGACAAACTCAACCTCGTTGCACCAGGAAGCCAGTTTCACTTGCAGTTCTCAGGCACTTCTGTCGATTTCGGGGTTGGGACTTCCGCTACTTTCTTGACTAAGAGAGATGCCTCCTCGGTCTCAAATACGTCGTCGCCTAAGTCTGCGTACACATCGAGTAGCGTGTCCTCCTGACTGTCCCAAGAGATGTCTGTATCATCTGCGTCATGATTGCGAAAGTGGTCGGTTACAGAACTATCCTCGCCTGCGATGCCTCCATGCTCCTCATCACTAACATCGACTGCTAAGTGTTGGAGATGTCTTAGGTACTCAAGCATAGGGTCGTATGTTGGCTCGTGTTCAAGTCGTTGATGGTCGCTGTTGTTCACAGCAACATGGTTTCCCAATGTTTTTGGTGATCGTAAAGCGGGACGCACGTCTGTTGCAAGATCTTGGACTACGATACTGGAGAGTTCAGCAGTCAACACGAGATCGATGCGGAGGTCTTGTTGAACTTTGTCGAGCACAGTATCATACTTAGAGAGAATGGAATCGATGGTGTCGCGACGGCCAGCTGTTGTAGTCCTGGCGGGATCTTCGAACAGATCTTTCAGCTTTTTTGTACCTTCGTCGTCCGATTGGGGCTCAAATGCATGCTCATACAAGCCGTTCGGACCGTGCAGACGGTCGAAGGTGTACATATCAAGTTCTTCAGAATGCGCACATAAGGTGCCGCTCGACGAAGATGGCTGAATAGGCATCATGCAGGTTGTTTCCATAGGTTGACACAGTGACTAGGAGATGTCGCGCTCACTCAGACACTTGTCTCGTCTCTGTCCAAGAAGTTTGCTTGCACGAACTAGTTGTTTGTCGAAAAGTGTTGAGCAGTAGGACAAACCTAGTGCATCCTGGTCGTTCTATTGTGTAGGCTTCGTTGTGTGTAGAATCTTGCAGGAAGATCAGAGCGTTGTCGGTTGCAAGTTTTTCGAAAGTCTTCATATTGCTCGCGACTGCGGTAGCACACACAGTGAAACCTTGTCTTGGCTCCCATACGAGTATCACGTACATGCGTATGGCCTTCTCACCGCGACCCGGTGCTTGGTGATACTTGATCCATAATACGCATGGAGTGAAAGTGCAGGTGGGGTGATGCCATGCTTCTGCAAGTAGCCGTCTCGTGCTACACATCGTCAATAACACCCACGCAAACTAACTCAAACACCATACGTTTACCGCTGGGTCTGTATTTTAGAAATTGGAACCAATACCTTTCACGCCAAACTGCACATCTCTGCCCGGCGACAGCGCCTTGCAGTCACGTATCAGCGCATCTTCTGCAGCGCATCACGGAGTCTCTACCAGTTCAACAATGGCAAACAACAACACCAGTGGCATCGATGACTTAGTATTTCCTTTACTGCTACCAACCGCCAGTAGTAAGCTTTTCGGGCCACGGATTCCACGACTGCAAAACCGATGTACTCTGCCGCGCAATAAGTGTTCAGACGGTAGCAAATCTTTCAGTCAAGAGCCGCTGGAACTTTCGTCCAATCCCCCGGTCGCATCTGCGCGTTCAGAGTACGATGAATCTGATATCGATGACATTGTTTCCCGGTACACGACAGCTCTGCCTTCGTCCCCACCAACGTCGTTGCAGCATCGACGAGCAGCCGCGTTGTCATACACGCGATCCCTCCGTTTCTCTTCTCCCCATCATGGCTCCGTGTCAGTGCCTATTTCACGAGCACTACAGCGCATTGATACATGTGGGAACATCGCCTTCTCGACACCCGTGTATGGTTCGAGCTTAAGTCCCTCGAGGCTTCGAAAATATAGCAGTGTTTCGTCTCTGGCCAGCTCTCCAAGCCTGGGATGTTCCACTGCTTTCGGCACCCCAGTGTCCCGCGCTTTCCTTCGGCACAAGCGATCTTCGACGACACTGCTGGATGGATGGGCGGAAGCTGGCAATCCGCTGTCTCCAGATGCTTCGCGATCGTTTCGATCGAACCCCTTAAGAGATCATTGGGACAAGCAGATAGGATCAAATCCTCTTCTCGTTACCGGATTGACCGCGAAGAAATACATGCAGTCGGCACGTCCAGCCAACAAACCGTCTCCGGATGAGACAACCACTCTACATGCAAGAATCCCCTCGCCGGCATTGGTCACGCAAAGCCATCTGGAGGGTCAGTCCAATACTGTTGCTGAGCCCCCCATTCGTGGCTGCCGTTACAATCTTTCGCGCCTGGATGTTGTGTGCGCTGCTACCTTCTATCGTTCGATCCGTGATTGCTGCTGAGCCTGTGCATTTAGGATCTGTTGTGGCAGATCTAGTTCTGGCGATGGTACTTGCGGTATCAACATGTTTCGTATTCCACTTATCGCTAAACGGATGCGCCGAGGAAACGGGTGTAATGATGCACCACTATCTTGTGGCACGGCTTCCTGACGCAAATACGTTCATCGGAGACAAATATCACGACCGCCATGCGGGTTGAGATTTCGCACACGTGGTATCATATCTTAGATCTCAACAGGAGCACAATGGAAACGTGTAGAGGGATCAGTGTGCAGCAAAACGCGTATGTTTGAATTCTGGGTATGTATGTGAATGGACATCTTCGAATTTACAGAGTGCAAAAATGAATCGTCACGAGCAGCGAACGCAATGTTGACGCGACTATGGACGCGTCGTGTCAAGCGAGCTACATATGACGTCACCGTCGGCGCCAAAATTCATCTGGAGACTTGAACTTGAGTAACAATAGCCTCGTCTTCCGACGTGGATGGAATCAGAACAAATCTTCCATCGCTGAGTAGCACGTTGGAACGATTTCAATGATTCCGTGTTCCCCCTTCACCAGCTGCCCTGAACCACGTAGCTACGTTGACATGTGAGATGTTAACAAGGAATAAGATACATAACACCGGCTTCTCTTTATCTGCGGGACCTGCTGTAGAACAATGTCATAGAGCGCCTTGCTGTGGCACGAAGGTTGAGCGTGAATTGATATGCTAAGCATTTGTTGGAACTCCGTCTCCACTCCCGTGTGTTCCCATTCACCTTTCACTCACGCTCGCCACAACTCCCTATATGCTCGAGGTCACGCATCTAAAATGAGTACTTCCCACCCATCCCCGCAACTCGACACAGTTGCCAATCTTTCACAATGGCCCGTCTGAGCGCAGAGCACTTTCGCAGCAACGTCGCTATGTCAACTCCTATTTCTACGCGCACATCCGGACGATTTCGCGACATCTTCAAGCCGCATCGCAGCACTAGCTCAGTTTCGCCCAAGACGCTTACTAAGTCTCCACCTGTTGCTTTTGAGGCGGTTGACTCGCCCTCAAGTGATGGCGACTACTTTCAAGCCGTTGCGCAACCGTCGGTTCGCAAGGTTGATGACGAAGTGGAGACATCGGCGAAAACTGAAGGCAGTATGTCTGAGAGTAACCAAGCTGCCTTCGGCGCCTTCGGCGCCTTCGGTGGTGTACAGGCGTCAGGTGGCGTTATGCTTGACCAAATCATTTTCGACAGCGAGCCGGACCGAAAGTTTGAAGTCGAGGGTGCTGGCGCCTTGTCTTCGTCCACGCCCGTACAAGGTATATTATTGAGACCTGTGTGGGGACGCGACCAACCTTAGACTGACATGCTTTAGATGATGTTGTTCCCCAGCGCAATGATCGAGACCGCCAAAAGTCTTACGCGTCGAATATCTTTGACGACAAGGACTGCTTGAGCGCTGGCATCCGGGAGTACGTTGAGAGCAAGATCGCCGAGGCATTCCACAAGCACTCCTGCGACTGTCCCGTCCGTGCTCCGCTCCACATCATGGCCACGTTCGAGGTAAACAACAGCGACATCGTGTCGCAAGGCCCCTCCCTCAAACGCATTCCCACCAACCTCCCTCTTCTCCATGATTGTAAGCCCATCGGTCCCGTGGTCCTCAAAGACTCAACCACCACTTCGAGCGCCCAACTGGGTATCATCTACGTGTACGCGTTCTTCGTCATCTTCAAGGCACTTGCGGGCCCTGGCCCCTTGTTCATAGTCCTCTGGCGGATGTGTATTGCACTGGCTTCCTAATACTTCTCTGGCCGACTGCTTGTATGGGAGATGGGCGCGCAGTCAGATCTCCTGCTTGTGCCAGCTGTGTATGTTGCGATTCATCTCCTAAACATAGTCAGCAACGTCATCGATCAGTACGGAATGTTCAAGATCTACCTCCACTCTCAAATCATACGCGAGTCTTTGGTGGAGGTTGAAGCGGCTTTTAAGCCTAAGAGGTAATTACGCACAGGAAGAGAAGGATGGACTGAGAAAGGGAAAGGAATAGCAACGCGTATCATTTGAGATAGAGAGGTTGCAAATCTTTCTGCCCATTGGGAATATTTGGGTAGCGTTTACTCATCACCATCAATGCTGAGTTGGAAAGAAGCTTTTGCTCACTGAGTTGTCCCCGCTCCTCACTTCCTGACTTGCCAGCCACACTTTTTCTTCACATCACTAGATGATAACAGTCAGCAATATCGACGTTTTTTCTCTGATTATGGTCTATTGTTACTTAAGCAAGTTTGGGAAGCCCTTCCATGTCGAGCTTGAGCTGAGACCATGGAGTCGCTACATTGCGTCCATCTTTCAGTGTGGCTAACGGGTTGTCTGCAGGCCTGTCCAAACACGCGATATTCCCCAGTGAGTTCGCTTTCATAGGGAGAAGATCGGCAGTGAAGCCAGGCGCAAGTTGACCCAGAACCTTCTCTTATCCCAGCATACGAGCATACTGGCTGCGCCGATGATTGCGCCCCGAATAGTCTCCAATGGAGTCTGGACCTGGCCCTCGATGCCGAACTCACCAGACTGGTTGGAGTGCAAGAGACACAGGAGGGCAGCGCCAAAACAAATGGTAACACCTGCGTCATGCTCCATTGTAAGGATATGCAGACCTTAACTTTGACGTTCTTCTTGGCTACAGCCGGAGGTAGAGAAGCGGAAAATTCGACCACATTTGCCTATGCGACAGGGTTTTGTGTGATTCAATGGCTTTTCGAGCTCTGGTGCAAACGAATTCTTCTCTTGACAACACAATTGATTGGAACTTGAAAATAAATCTATCTCTAAACAGGGTCGTTCAAAGCCAACAAATCTCATCAGAGCCAAGCCAGGAACAGATATCGCTTGCTACAGTTCGCACAGCCTTCTCTCTACCTCCCTACACCATTCGACTGCGGGTACGACAACGGTACAGCCGCAGGGTACCCAGCCGTGTACTGAGCCTCAGTATCTACAGGTGTGTACTTCGCCTGATGCGCCCTCAGCTTCTTCTTTCCGCTCCAAGGCCGACTAGCAATGGGCCCCTTCGAGGCAGCATCCAGCTTGTCGACTAATAGACCCATAACAGCGTACACTGTGACAACGATAAATTCCTCGATGACGGACATGCCAACTCTGATGGGCACACTTCCTGTTGCGATGCTGAAGAGATGGTTGTGGATGAAGACAGACAAGACCGAGTAAAGAAGCCGTACGCAGATGAAGGGAAGTGCGACAGCGATGGCGATGGGGACGCGACGCTCTTTGTTGGGGACGATGGACATCCTTGGAAAGGATAGCAGGAAGAGTAACGCAATAGCTGCGAAGCCGACGATGTACAGGATGACACCAACTTTGCTGGTAGCTGGTGTATGGTAGGTGCCATTGGCGTCGATCGTGACACTGGTACCGCCAACGATTGCGAGTATCATGCCAACTAGTAAGACCGTCTGCATGATACGAAAGTGTGCGATGGTAAATCTCGGGGTCGATGCACTGTTGATGGAGTCGACGAATCGGGATAGAAGTCCCAGTGTGGCCAACAATAATGGCGATAAACCCACAGAGTCCAGGATCACAATGGCCTGGTATAGCCCGGCTGATGGGTTGTTGTGCGACACGAATTGCATGATGCCACCGATTATGCGGATGATACACAGAATGAAGGTGAATAGCCATCCGCTGCTGCGGCCAAAGCCATGCTTGTAGCAAACATAGCCTGTGAGGCCGGCAAAGGGTATGTAGAAGATGAGCTCAATGAGAGCAATGGAGTCGCGCGCGTGCCAAGTCATAGCGTTAGAGATCGCACTTGTCGCCGAGATTGGTGTGGTCAAGGTTTGATTGAGTATTTCTGACTCGACGATTGTTCAGATAGAGGAGATGGAAATTGTAGAGTGAAGTGGTACCGAATGCTTGGGTGTAACACCGTCAAGTTGCTGGCCTCACCTTTATTTATCTATGCTATCTTTTCGCAGTCTCAGAGGTTGTGCAGATTTGCTCTTCCCGTTGTGCATACCTAACTAGGTAACCTGGTGTTGCTATCGCTGTTCCCCTCTTAAAAAGGTAAGCTCTTCATTAGCGCCCCTGCCACTCAGCCTCCGCCCCATTTCCCGGACCCTTTATCCTCGTTCAATACGGGATGTTCATCGCCGCTGCCCCAGGCATCCAACGTTTGGCTTACTCGAACCCCGTTAGTTTATACCCGCCATGTGGATCCTTGGTGGCTCAGTGCTGACTCGGTCTCTTCATCGGGTTGTGAGGTGCGGTCAGACCAATCGCATCTCGCTGCGCATCGACCGTAAGCATGGCTGAGCCACGACAAGCTTTGCGTGGCAGTCGTCACTAACGCGGGGGGCCGCAATCCTTCTTGGCTGCCTTGTGACAGCTTGAGGTCCTTGCCTATCTAAGAGGTGCTCAGCGACCCGCATCGATGCAGCATCCAAAAAGCCGTTGAATCATGGTGTATCGCGGACGTCCCTCGGCAGCCTGCCTCGCTTGCCGATCTAGACGCGTCAAGGTCAGTCGAACACACGACTCACAAAACAACTCACTTACCATGCACACATAGTGCGACTACAGAAAGCCTGGATGTTCCCAATGTGCACGCATATGTATTGCTTGTCCGGGCTATCGCGATCCTTTAGACGAGCTCTTTCGCGATGAGAGTGCTGCTGTAGCAAAGCGAGCCCACAAAATTTACAAGGCTTCCAGTGACCCCAAGCAGGCACACACCGCAAAACCACCTCGCCCCAAAGGATGTTTTGAAGACAGCTTCAACACACAAGCGCCTGACCATGCACTCTTCATGACTTTGTCGGCGCCAGGACCAAGCTTGTCGCAGTCGATTGAGCATGTGGCCTTGGCACACTTCATGTCTTCCTACATCCCAGGAAGTCACTTTGTCTATCTGCCTGGGCTCTATAACTTGAGTGACAAGGATGCAGCGCTGCCAGCGACGGTGCAGGCCGCATCTCTGGCAAGGTTGGCTTGGGAACTTGGACAGTCGACCCTCATGACTCAGGCAAAACGGACCTACGCCAGAGCCTTGGCAGAGACCAACGCTGCTCTTTCTGACCCAGCAACAGCAACGAACGACGCAGTCCTTGTATCCGTATTGCTCTTAAGCCTCTACGAAACCATCGTCTGTTCTGACGCCGGTACACCAGACAACTGGATCATGCACACTCGCGGCGCTCTCACTTTAATCAAGCTGCGCGGTAAGAACCAATTGAACACACAGGTCGGCCGACAGCTGTTTACTCAAGTGGCCAACATCATCTGTGTCGACAGCCTCAGATCCTGCACGCGGCTCCCTCCGGACTTGCTGGAGCTCCAAGATGCTGCTCTGCAGTATGAGGACGAATGTCCACGCTTTAGGATGAGCAGTTCCACCAGCGACTTGGCGACACTGCTTGCAGACATCGCTGACGGCCACTTGACCCCAAAAGAAGTGGTAGAAGCCACGCAGCAAATGGATGCTAATTACGTCGCTTTCCTCTCGAATCTCCCAGCCTCCTGGCAATACCGAGAAGAAGTGCTGGAAGAGGGGCACCCTGAAGTATACGGCAGGAGAGTCCACCACTATAGCAACAACCGTGCTGCTCAAATCTGGAACTCGCAGCGCATGACACGTATCCTTCTCAACGGAGTGATGCATGGCTACGCACGTTGTATTCTGCCTTCTGCCAGCCCTCTGTTGGCACAAATTGAGTCAACAGTCCAACAGATGGCGGCGGACATCTGTGCAAGTGTATCGCAGTTCACGAACCCAAAACACTTCTCCGTGGCATCGGCTGCTACACTGCTTTGGCCGCTGTCGTCGGTTCGAGGGGCGGACATGGTTCGGCAGGATCTACGAGATTATGCTGAGGGAAGGTTGAGGTACCTAGGTCGCGAGCTTCGCATTCCGCAAGCAGAGAAGGTAGCCTCGAGACGTGAGGTTGATCCACTGCAAGATGGACTGCACATGTTTTACCTATCATGAAGAGGTGAAGGGACAGGAAAAGCGAGAAAGACTTGAATTCGACCATAAACGGCAACAGGCCCCGACGAACCCGGTAGCTCTTCCTGAAGCATCGGCACCACTGCCAAGCGATTAGGAGTGATTTGTACCGAAGTCTACGCGTTCGAGATTACGAAGCCGAGCCTCGAAGGAACGCCACGACGCATACAAGTGGGACTTTACCTGCTCAAACACACGCACATACTTTTGCCATCATGGTGCTCTTAGGACGAGAAATTTGTCACTCGTGTGAGCACTTTGTGTCGCACGACCTAGGTGAAGCATTGTGGCTTACTTGCATGAGCAACTAGATGTCACAACTTGCTCAGGTCGTGTGGGTTATCCGGTCAACTTCAGTGGTGGAAGCATAGTACCATAGGAGAGCTCAGCGACCGGTGCACAGGTCGGTCAAATTCTGCATGCTGAGCGCCGTCGTCGCTGTCTTGCAGAGTTGCGAGGGATCGAATTTCGAACGTTCCAAAGTTGCTGTCTGATACTTCATCACGTCGAGCACCGTATGGCGGCCTCTTCAAGAGTCATTGTGGTAACGTCGCACCAAGATAATCGCACCATCTCAATCCATGTGTCGACAAACCAACAGAAAAACGAGAGAAAAGCTTGCAGATAATTCTTCATTCGTCAAATGGGTATCATAGGATCGACTACAGCTTTCTTCTTTCTTCTACTCCAGTCGCCAACTCAACGACAGCATCCTGTGGGCCCTGCAGCATCAATTGACGACCTTTGCACATCCTTCTCTTGCCTGAACACAGCCTCAAACGGAATCCTGACAACCATCCAATCGCATAAGAACTTGCCCAAGATCGCACCAAGAACGACCGAGATGAAGATCCAACCGTTGAAGGACATGATAATCAACATGAGCAAGTACGCGACACCCAATGTGACTCCGTGGATGATAGCGCGCGCTAGTTGTTGCAGCGAAGTGGCGCGAAACGTGGCGTACTGAGTTCCGAGCGTCAAAGAGGGACCGTCGCAACAGTTGGAGAGCGGTGTTTCGGCAAGCGTTGCTTGCTGGATGCGCAGTTGACGTTGGAACGTCCGCAGGAGATAGGCGTCCCATTCGGTGCTTACGCGACGCAGGAATTCGAGTGTCACAACGAGCATGGCCGCGCCGATGCAGGATGCGGCGAACATGGCGTTATTTTGGACGTGCCATGAGCCGGACAGGAAGCAGGAGTCGACGATGCGCCAATTCCAGAGCATCTGCAACAGTCAGCCAAAATCCAAGTCAAAGATCGAATATCAAATATCAAACATACCTCCATCTGGCACTCGCCAGCGCCCAAGACCGTCGCATTCGAACTGTGAGAGTGGGACATGATGAAATATGCGGTAAGGTGTAGTCGCTGGTACGCTGCGGTGTTGAGGTTTGACAGGTGACTGCTTGCTACAGAGCTGTAGATGCAGGACTTCAATAATTGAGGTTCGACAGTTGCAATGAGTACCCTGACCCAAAGAGGGCCGCGCCGCTATATCAACACTCCGAAACGTGCTCGATCACGAAATGCCTGACGATCAAACTGCCTCACGCCAACATGGCGGAACGCCAGCGGCCACATCTGGTCCCGGCAAAACTCCGTAAATTGTGGGGGAACTTGCTCAAACACACTCGCGCCTTGCCGCTTGCGTGCGGAAAGGGTCCACCCTCACCACTGAGGGGAGCGGCCAGACGCTTGGCATCGCGCACTTTGTCAATCCACCTCTTGAAACGCGGCAGCCATGATTCGACTGTCGGAATTATATAGAACTACCATGGACGGCCTTTGCTGTGATAGTAGCCGCGACCAATTCTCGCTCACGAGTTTGTTATCTGAGCAGCGATGGCCACCACACTGAAGATGTTGACTGCCCGTCAGCACATTCAGAACATCAGCGCTGCAACAGAAGTGCAACCGCACTGGGGATATGCGGACCGCGTGGTACCGTGTGCCAACGATGCCGGATCCTGCAAGTACCTCGATGTGGTGTACGCTGCTCACGACATCGGCATGTACTACACTGGCATCATCTGGGCGACCATTGGCGGCATCCTCATCCTTTGGGCAATTGGACGACACTTCATGCGCGCCCATCCATCCGGGGTTGTATTGCCAGCAGACCTTGCAGGAGAAGGTGTGAACAAGAGGAGGAATGCGATTCAGAGATTTGCGACAGCAGCACCTTCGTATGCCCGTTCATACCTGCTCCCGGACGCGAACAGGTTCATCTTTGGACGCGTCACACGCACCCAGGTTCTCACACTTGTATGCGTTGTTGGTTACCTTACTATATGGTCGTTTGTTGGCATTGTGTACGGCACATGGGTCACACCCGTCAAGAACAAGCCTGGCCTTTACAACACCCGCACAAGTCTGGGACCGTGGGCTGACCGTGTCGGTGTCATTGCATACGCGCTGACACCGCTTTCAGTCATGCTTTCGAGCCGCGAGTCGATCCTGTCCTTGGTGACCGGGCTTCCTTACCAGAGCTTCAACTTCCTCCATCGATGGCTGGGATACCTCATCTTTGCCCAGTCTTCCCTCCACACCATTGGATGGTGCATCATCGAGATCAAGCTGTACAATCCCCAGCCTACTACTGGACTGAACTGGATTCGCCAGTTGTACATGATCTGGGGCTTGGTTGCAATGATCCTCCTTACTCTCCTCGTTATCCTCTCGACACCATGGGGTATCCGCATGACAGGCTATGAGGCTTTCCGCAAGCTACACTACGTCCTTGCCATGGTCTACATCGGCGCGTGCTGGGGCCACTGGGAGCAGCTCAAGGTCTTCCTTATCCCAGGACTGGTAGTCTGGATCATCGACCGCGCTATCCGTCTCGGCAGGACCGCCCTGTTGCACTACAACTTCCTCCCCTCCGGCCACATGGGTTTCCGTGCTGCACTCGCAGACATCACCTTCTTCAGGGACGAGGTCAACGGCGACGTTGTTCGCTTGGACTTCGACCATCCTCAGGACGCCTGGTCTGTCGGCCAACACTTCTATCTCATGTTCCCTGAGTCCAGTATTTGGCAAGCGCACCCCTTCACACCCCTCAGTCTCCCGGTTTTTGGCGCCGACACACAGCACCATTCGTACATCTTCCGCGCAAAGAAGGGTGAGACCCGCAAGATTGCCGAACTCTCGGCTAAGCGTGCCGCTCGCGCCTCTGATCCTCAGGAAGCCAACGAAGGCCTAATGGGTAACGCTCGCCTCTCTGTTGTTCTCCAAGGACCCTACGGCGAACAGACAATGGGCGATCTCGCCTCCGACTCCAACGTCCTCTGCATCGCTGGTGGCACTGGAATCACCTACGTCCTCCCCGTTCTCCTCGATATCGCTTCCCGCCCCCAGAACCGCGACCGCAAGCTCTCCCTCGTCTGGGTCATCCGCCACCGCAGCGACATCGACTGGGTTGCACCAGAGCTCCAAGTCCTGAAGCGCAAGTGCCGCAACCTCCGCGCCGGAATCCACATCTACGTCACCCGTGCAGCCGAAGACCACTACCACGAGCCCAATGTCCCAACCACCGCCGAAAAGGTCACAGAGTCTGGCTGTGCAACAGGTGGAACGTCTGCTTGTTGCTCGCCCGAAGCAATCGGCAGCTGCTGTGAGCCTAAGCCTGAGGAGATTCGGGTTCAGGCTAAGAGCTGCTGCGGAGGAACTAAGGAGATCCAGACCATTTCCAATACCTCGGACTCCTCGGCTGCATCCGTTTCCTCAGCTCTGTCTGTTCACGGAGTAAGCAAGTCCGAGCTCAACCTTGATCACATCCAGGCGCGTCCCGATTTGAGGCTCATGGTCGTGGACTTCGTTGCTTCGACGGTGCGAGGAAGGACCGATGTCTTTGCGTCTGGGCCTGGAGGCATGATCAGTGATCTGAGGACGATCATTGCTGCTGTGAACAAGGGCGGTGAGGTCTGGAAGGGTGATGAGAGATGGGATGTTAGGTTGACATGTGATGATAGGCTGGAGTGGTAGAGGATGATAGAGAGAGTAGATTTGCGCTCATGATACCCCAATGCATGTTTTTCAACGTTCGAAGTACATCCCGAAGTATCCTGTGCACTTTGTCTTCTCCAAGCATCTAACAGCAAGACTGTACAGCCCTCTAGAACTGCATGCCGTCTCCCACATCCAGTTCCATATGACCAGGACTAGGAGGCACATCGCCCGTCTCCCATACCTTCTGTCTATCACCTAGTGAAAACAATATCTCCCCGCCTTCTGTCATGATTTTTCCCACATCCTCATGCTCGAACCAGTTCTTGTCCCACTCTTGACCGTTGATCCTGACACCCTGG
Organism: Nothophoma quercina; assembly: GCA_021642125.1. Taxonomy (NCBI): domain Eukaryota; kingdom Fungi; phylum Ascomycota; class Dothideomycetes; order Pleosporales; family Didymellaceae; genus Nothophoma; species Nothophoma quercina. The sequence goes on from JAKIXB010000024.1 coordinate 447,180, forward strand.
ACATAGTACCCTTGCCTCCCATTCCCATCATCTAGCCCCTCAGCCCTGATCCTCAGCGTCTTGTTATAGTTGACCGTGATGTTGATATCCTCAAACCACGGACTCTCCAGCAGATATACAGGCGTAGTTACAATCGGATACAACCCCAGCATCTGCCAGACCAGCCAGCAATTCAGCGCTCCAGCATCAGAGTTTCCGGGTATGCCATTACTTGTGTTGAAGTAGAAATCATTCGCCAGCTGCCGACTCCGCTCAACGCTCTTCCACTGCTTGTTCAAATAATTGTACAAATACGGCGTCCCGAAGTCCGGCTCGTTAGCCACATTGTTGATCGTCGTTATCCCTAAGCCATTCGCGCCGAGGTCCACACCCGATGTGTTAGGCTGGAAAACGTAGTCAAGGCGAGACTCGAAACGAGCTGGTCCACCCATGAGATCGATCACGCGGGCGACGTCGTGCGGTATGACGAAGGAGTATTCAAAGGCGGTGCCCTCGTAGCTTTCGTCCGCCCAGTTACAGTCGCCGCAGTTTGTGATGTTGTAGGTGGCGTGGAACGTACCGTTCGCGTAGCGCGGCATGACGAAGCCGGTGAAGTTGCGTGCGGAGGCATTGGCGTCCCAGGAGCGTTGCCAGCCTGCGGAACGCTGAAGGTATAAAGCACGCTCACTGGGTGCTACTCCGGCCGCGATTTGCGAGACGGCGAAGTCGTTGAGGGAGTATTCGACTGTCTTTGAGACGGCGCGTGAGTTGCGGTCGGCGGAGACGTAGCCTAGTGGGATCCAGTCATCAAGAGCTGAGCGGCCTTCTTTGAGTGAGCCTTGTGGGTCAACAGTGTTTTCGTCGAAGTATGGGAGGACTTCTGCGTTTTTCTTGACTGCTGCGTAGCCTGCGGTCCAATTGATGCCGTCTCGCAAACCTTTGACGTAGGCGTCAGCGAGTACGTTATCTGCATTAGAGCCGCCTTGAACTAGACCGTTGTAGTTTCCAGATCGTCCATCAGGAAGCCAGCCTTCGTTGTTGAAAATGTCAATGAGAGCCTGCAGCATTGACTTGTAATAGGCAGGCTGGATGAGATGCCAGAGGGAGACTTGATTGCGGAAGAGGTCCCACATTGTGTAAAAGTCATCCCAATGTGGTTCATCAGTTTCCCACAGAGGATTTTCGCCTATGCGCTCACTGGGTATGAGATGCATAAAGTACAAACTCGAGTACAGCAGCGCCAGACGTGTCTTGTTAGCTGACTCCGAAGTGTCAACACGAACTTTGGAGAAGACATCGCGGTTCCACTCGTCGCGCGCTGCTTGCATGGCGTCTTCGATGGACCAAGTCGACAGTTCAGCATCTTTGTAGGCGCAGGCTTTGTCAACTGACATAAATGAGATGCCCACTCGAGACTTGACTTCTGTGACATTGTCCCAAGAGAAGACGGCACCAACTCGATCATTGAGCGGTCCAGAACGAGCAGAACTTCCAGTGAATGTTGGAGATGGAACAGTCGCGTTGTTGAAGCTTCGGAAGTGGCGACTCACAGGGAATGTGTTCTTCCCTTTAAATGCTCTGGCTTCGTTCGGTACGCGGTCGAACTCCCCGCACACGTAGACTGTGACAGGTGCACCGATGCACCAGCCGCCTGCTATCGAAGTATAACCTGTGTATAGGCTGGAATTCGGCTGGATCTTCACCTCGCCTCCAATGTAAAACTGCGAGTCCCATGATCGTGTCGGGTGAGGCAGGTAGTGTGAAAAGTCCACCAACACGTGTGTCTCAGCGGTTGATGGATACTTATAGTGGTGCATTCCAGCATGACGTGTAGCTGAAAGCTCGACAGTGACTCCAGATCTGAGCTTCGTCCTGAAATAACCAACACTAGCGACGTCCTCACCGTCCTGTGAAAAGGTTAGCCTTCCTAGATCGGTGGTATCGCCACTTAGTATGCTCACTCTCTTTTGCCAATACGTTCTGTTATCCAGCAAGTTGACCTCGCCACTAATCGATGTCAATGGCATCTGCGCCGGGAAACCATATTTGGGTCCACCTCCAGTACCTGACTCATGCATCAAACTGACGCCAGTCACGTATCCTTGAGGGGTCCAACCGCCATTGAGGGCGCTCTGGTTGATAGGCTCTTCGTAGGTGTCGATACCGAGCTTGACCATACCGAAAGGTACTGAGCCCCCCACGAATACATCTCCTCCTCCATCTACATGTGTCAGCCGAAGCTACACCGAATCATGGGAGAGCGTACATGCGTAGCCCGGGATAGCGCCTTCAGAACCTATGAATGGGTTCACGAACTGTGAGTAGTCTACATTTTGGACAGCCGCAAATACTAGATTTATCAATGTCGAAAGGCAGATCAGTCTGTACATAATCAAACCAATGTTCGGAGCATCAGAGTGCCTTCCGCTCCCGTACTACAGCGGTGGCGGTGGTGCATCAGCCCTCTCTTATATTGTCATGCATGATACTGGACGCCTCACCCCGCATCTACAGCGCCTATACGATTAAAGCAGGTGCAATGTTACATTGTGAGGTACGATGAGCGTTGAGAGGGTGCTGTGACGTCATATGACGCCGCCAAGATGCGGAGGAAGGAGCGACGAGGCGGGGTCCCAAAATCAAACCTGAATACTAAAAAACAATCGTGGTTTCGTCGTACTGTGGAGGCAAGCAGTTTCTATTCACCAGTAAACCCATGATGTAGATGGATGGCGATGTAGATGGGCGTGTTAGGCCCAGCGAATGACATTGTGTCGATCTTCGAAACTCTAATCAGCCACAGATTAGAGTCGGTGTACATCACGCAAATCAGGATGGTACCTGAGTCGAACCTTTCCAGAAACCCATGCCTTGATTTGGCTGGCCGCCCTTCCGCCCTTTCAGAAACATCTCCATTGATCACGGCTGGTTCTCAAAGCTTGAAACAATTCTCCAAGCCTTCTAATAAGGTGTCAGCTGCCGAAATGATCTAAACAACTTTCAAAGTTACAAATTTCAAATCTCGGCGATCAAGTTCACAGCGTTGCAATGGCTTCACCAGAGGTCCTCCGACTCACACGACTCGATCAGACGATGCTTAGGGTTTACGTCCGCCAGCTGCTGGTGTTTCCCTTCCCGGACTTCTGCAATAAGGAAGAAGCTCAAGCCACTTTAGCTGCCAGTTTGCTGGTCACGCTGAAGCAATTCCCGTTCCTTGCTGGCACTGTCGAACAAACGGAATCTCGCACTGGAGCCTTGAGTGTGCGATACCCAAGTGATATTGACCCAAAAATAGTGTCGCAATTGCTTACAACCATCGACTTGGACACGAGCAAAATTGACTTCGAGGACTTGTGTCACAGCGGAGTACCTCCATCACAGCTTCCCAGCGATGTGTTCTGCCCTGTTGTTTTACGCTCACACCCAGGAACGGATGATCCGTTCGTAGAAGGTCTAACCATGTTCACTAAAGGACTACCTATACCCGTCTTTGCGGCGCAGATTAGCTTCATCTCGAATGGTCTCGTCTTGAGTGTATACACTCATCATAGCGTCGTCGATGGTAGTGGCATTGCGAAGATCTATCAAGTATGGAGCGCGCATACTCGAACCTACGGTCGCGGCATGAAGGTACCACAACAAAAGGAGGGAACGCAATTGAACGACGCGCGGCATGCGCTCGATTCTTTGACAACAAACGCACCAACGATGAAGCTTCCAGAGTTTCGCTTTCCAGGTGACCCCATTAATCCGCCGTTGCGAGACAACCCATATAAGCTCAGCGCCAAAATCTTGGTCTTCTCAGCATCAAAAATCACAAAGCTTGCTGCTTCACTCTCCACAATCACCAAAGGACGCATATCGACCTTCACAGCCCTCACAGCACTCATCTGGAGTCAGATCACCAATGCTCGGAGAGATGCCATGATCGAGAAGGGCATCCAGAAGACGACAGTTGGCATCGCAATCGATCACCGCAAGCGTGTCGGTCCACTAATCCCCAGCGACTACATCGGCAACTGTGCAAACGGTATGACAGTGTCGCTGCCTCTGGCAGTGATACTTACAAGCCATACTATGGACGAGGAACACATTGCACCTGTCGCGCTTGCCATCTCCAATGGCCTCAGCGAGATTGATCTCGACTGGTTCCGCGCTCGGCTCTTAATCATGTCGAAACAGGAGAACTCTTCAAAACTGCTCTTAAATGTTGACACGCGCAATGGACCTGACATCTTCATCACGAGCTGGATGCACATTGGCGCAGATGATTTGTGGGCTATCGGAGGTACCGTCAAAGTCCAAAGTGAGTATGGAGACATGCGCAGGTGGTTCAGCAAACCTACTGCAATCAGAAAACCGCAGTGTCAGACCGAAGGCGGTATACAGATTCTTCCGCGGCGGAAGGGGGATGAGGCGCCGTTTGAAATACTGTGTTGTTTAGAAGAGGGGGAGATGAAGAGAACCATGCAAGGGTTACAAGAGCGAGAATGGGTGGAGCAAATCGTTGATGGGTAGTGATTTAGCGACTGTGGAGTCCCATTCCATCATTCTAGATGTAACAAAGGGTGATACAGTCATTAATCAAAATCTACTCGGTGCTCGATCCGCAGCCAGAAATCTTCCATGATCCAGAAACCCTGTACGTATTAGTTTCAGAGTTGTGCAATTTGGCTCACGGATTGACTGAGTATACTTACAGCATTTGAAAGCTTCGTTGGTCTGTCTGATTGGCAAGTACTGAAATCATACCTTCGAAACAGCTGTTCCTGGCGTCAGCAATTTTCATATTCACTGAGATTGAGCGAAACTCACCTCCACGAAGAGCTTATTGAACTCCATCAAGGCGACCGACTTTCCGAGACATTGATACTTTCCATAGTGAAAGCACAGATCAACAGTGCTAGTCATCTCTATAACTTTGCCAATGCTGGCCTCGATCCATCTTTCGGGTCGAAAGATGTCTGCATCCAGCCCGTAGATCTCTTTGGAACGTTGTACAGCGTAAAGAGGCCCTCCGATCTGTGTACCTTCTGGCAAGTACTTGTCGTCGATCACGTCTCCGCCCGGGGGCACCTGCTTGAACATGGCTCCGACTGCAGGCGGCATGATGCGAAGCCCTTCCTTGATAATAGCCTGTAGGTACGGCATTCTGCGTGCTTCGGTATCTGTGATGGGAGAAGAAACTTTACCTGTCGCGATACCTTCATCGATCTCATGCTGCAGCTTTTTGTACACAGCAGGGTTCGTGACCATCATCAACATGATGGCTCGGATTGTACCAGCTGAAGTATCGCTGCCGGCGACGATCTGGAGAAGGGCTTCTCCTGCAGCCTCTTCTTGACTCAATCCGTGACGAATAAAAGAACCAAGCATGTCGAAGCGAGACTCTGCGTTGGGCTGAAATCGCTCTCCGACCAGCTTCTTCGCAACACTGTACTTCGATCAACGCCGTTGAATGTTGAAACAAATTTGGCACACTCACCCAATGAATGCACCGAAACCTTGCTTGTCTGCCTCTGATGGAAGCAGCCCTCGCAGAACCCGCGACTGCAGAATGTCGGCTACGAAGGGCACATCCGCCATTGCCATCATGAACGGGATGGCAGTCTTGCTCATGCTCAGATAGTCATACACATCCTCGTCAGTTTCCAAGTAGCCAAATGCTTTACCGAAGGCCAGTTCGCTGATGACGTCAAGGGTGAAGAACGACGCTTTCTCACCAAAGTCCACTGAACGAAAGTTCTGAGGGGTCGAGACGTATTTTGTATCAATCAAGTTCACGAGACTAGCGACCTGCTCGTCAACAGTCCCTTCCATGGACTCGTTCTCCTTGCCAGAATACTGCGAGGTCTGTTAGCAGGCCTCGCAGGCATAGAGCAGAGAAGCCGTACACCAGCAGCCATCTTGGCGCGCAACTTGGTGTGAGCAACTTCGTCGCGCATCGAGAACAAGTTATCGCGAGTAGGATCGAACTTCATAGCGTTGTAGACTTCGGCACTGTCAGTGCTAGGTAGCCAGTCACACGCACGGAGTACCCACAGTGACCGCGTGTATACGTGGAGCGTACGCCCATGACTTTTCGTAGAACTTCTGGATCGTTGGTGATCACTTCGTTAGGTCCAACGCGCACCAGCGAACCTTGTTGAGGTGTCAGTGAGCTTGGATCGTTAATCAAAGATGACCTGACCGTATCTGTCATTGGCTTGCTTGAACGCATATGGTTGTCGACGCTTCATCGATTGACGAACCATCCAGAGCTTGGTGAAAGCGGCAAAGAAAGGACCGGGGATGTGTGATAGTCGTCGCCACGCATACCAAGTATGAGCGCAGTATGCGACTAAGAAAGTGGTGATGAGGATTCCCAACATTGTAACGCTGCCTGAAGTGTTTGCGCGATGGTTGTAAGCCTGCGTATATATTGTGTCGGAATGTATTTGAGGTAACGAGTAGGCTATTGACGAAGATTTGGATTGTAACAGGTTGCCTGATGCAGGGCAAAGATGTGGCGAGCGGGGCATGCGCTGAAGATCATGCCCATCTGGGCCAATCTCCCAGTGATAGATAGCAGGGGTGAAACCTCACCAAAACCCGAAAATATCAACCAATGATCCAAGAAGTGTCGAGGTTTCTCCTCGGAGAATCTTTGTTCGGCTCTGGGGACATCTCCTATCGAAATCAGTACGTACAATGAGTGCTCACTATCGAGTGTAGCTGCTGTCATATCTGTGCCTTAGTATAGGCTTGCAAAACTGAGCAGCTTGCCGGGATATTGAAACGTTTTTATCAATAGCACACTGAGTAATTTCGAAATTAAGAAGATGCGTGGTTCTTGATTCTGGCTTACATTGTTCGTTTCTCGTGACCACATCGTACGGTTGGGCGCTACTTCCTCCAACCTTGCAAGCATGAAACGCATCTCTAATTCAGTTTTGCATATGTTCTTCGGCCGGAGTGAGGTCCGGATGTAACAAGCCTTGCGGGTGAAGCCAAGCAAACACGTAGACGAGGCTCTACATTGTCCCATTCTTGCTGCGCTTCGTCACCTGTGTCGCCACTTCCTTTCTTCCCTTCGTCAATGGTTCCCTTGCCGCCCCTTGCTCTGTTGCCGTTGTTGGCATGCCCGCTCTTGCTCTTCCCTTCCTAGCAACCGCACATGGGGCGAGTTCAATGGCTGATTTGCCTCGTCACTTCAATTCTCAGCTTCGTCAATACCCGGACTACGTGCTCAACAGCTGGAATGATCTGGACGTTGGATCTATCGGTGGCCTACACAAAGGAGATGTAATTCACTCTGACATGTAGACACCGATATCCTCCCAAAGAGCAAACAAGTCGGCTTGACAGAACGTATAACGAAGAAGTGGCTGCAAAACGGATGAATTGGAGAATATTTTAATCTATCTCATTCTCCGAAGACAAAAGCCTGACAGCGCTTGAGCAGCCTGACATTTATTTTATCTACTCACTCTTGTCTTGTTTCCAGACTACTTAGCAATGGTTCGCTGACGAGCTGCGTGCACCACCACAGAAATCATCCTGCCGGCCAGTTAGTTCAGACAGCTCCCAATCGTCAGCGCTTATGGTACTTACATTGCCGTTCCAACGCTGGTATCCTAGGAGTAACGCCTTGTCGTCATTTCCGTTTTGTTGAGCGCCAGCGATGTACCATCCACATCTGCTAGTGATGGTTGAGAGGGAATCGGCAAGGTTCTGAGGGAAAACGGTCCAGTTGGCGTTACCACGGTTACAGACAAAGGCAACGACCTTGCCACGGATGGAGTAGTAGGCCATACCAGGGTTGATAGTAGAGGGGCGCTTTGAGAGGTATCAGTACAAGATCGGACTCCAAATCGCTTGTGATCACTTACCAGCTGGGTCTTCAAGTCTGCCACGGCGGCATCGCAGTCGCCGGAGACCATGTTGTAGCCGCACCCGCACCATACTTGGCCAGGAGAGCGCTTTGAGAGCGGGCCGTCAGGAACGAGGCTCTTGCCAGGCACCAGAGGTTGATTGCGGTCGATTTCAGAGGCATCGATGATCTTGGTGTGAACAATGCTGCCATCTGCGAGGGTTTCGACCTTATAGACACCATCCTGAGTGCCTTGAGGAATCTTCCACGCAGAAGCTGAAGCTGCGAGAGCGAAGGTGGCAACGATGCTTGAGAAGCGCATTGTGAAAGTTGAAGTGAGTTGTTTGGAAATGACGGTTGTAGTGATGTCCGAGAAGTCGGGGCACTTCCCTTATTTTATAGAGGCCTCAAACCGACCAGAGCCATAATCCAGAGAGTTGAGTATATTGTGGCGGCTCCAAGATGGCTTCGACTGCAAGAGTCGGAGAGTGGTGGCTTGGAACCAAACTCGTATCGCATGAGTGATTTGGAGATATACGAGCAGTATGATGACCGGAGACTGCTCCGATGCTGTAAGATTGTAGTTGACTGAACGTTTCGTGCATCCAGACCTATCGTCGACTGCTAATTAGGGTCCTGCGCCGAGGCGGGTAAACCGCAACGGCCCGTACCAACCCAATCCGGATTAGGAAGTGTGGGACCTTCCCCATGCAGCTATCGTTGCATGCAAGGCCTCCTCCAAGCTTTTTTGCCGTTGCTTCTTCTTGTTCGCACCTTGAGAGTGTGAAAGAATTCTCAATTTGTGAAAATGGTCATGCTACGGGGTTTGAAATACTCGATTGTACCTAGGTAGGTCAAAAGCGTTGTCGCTCGACAAAGATCAAACGCGCAACTTGTCCCCTCAAATGTATTAAGTGAAGGTTAAATGCAGTACAATTCCAGTCATGAGAGAACAGTGGCGGGCGCCCGGAACAGGTGCGTGGTTTACTCATTTAGCGGCTAAACTCTTCACCGCATGTTATCAGACTACTGCTGTCTCTGACCAGTGCTTCGAGCTGGGAGCGGAAGCGGCAAGGCCTTTTGGAAGACCCGCGCTACAACTGCTTGACTCGGGCACTACAATCTTACAAAACATAGGCACGAAAACGGTTCTCGCTACTGAATGGTATGCCAGCAAGAACTTCCGAGTTTTCAGAGGACACCTAGTCCGCTGCGGTTTGATAAGAGCTGGATGTCAAGTGGTGCCAGTCCGGTTGAAAGTTCCACTTCTTCAAGGTTATGAGTCTGGTCGTCTTCCATAGAATGACAGACTTTCACGGGGTGGGCCAGAACGGAGTACTCCCGCTTTGACCTGACCCAGGTCGTTTCGACTCAGGGTGCATAATCCACATTTACATCGGCAGAGTAATGCAGACCATTCACACTACCCCGTAAGATGAAGGAGCCATAGACGGCCGCTAGAGAGTTTAGGCGTTTGTGACATGTGTACAGTCGCGATAACAGCCAATAAATTCCGCAGCACTCACAAATCAAAGCTCCCGGACTTATGCAGCTACTGCGCTAGAATGATACTTCCTTTCCCGTGGTGGGTGAGGATCTATCCTGCCCGTTGTGCAGACAAGAAGACACAACAGAGTGGACTTCTCGTCCCGAGCCAGAGGAAAAAGAAGCATACATTGTGGGAGCGTGTAGAGCTTCCTTCTGGTAAGCTTGTTTCGGCACTCAGACAATTCAGGCAGTCAAACATCACCTGTGCCTGTGATCAAGATATATTTCATAGATTCCTGATCTATGCATCTGCTCGCTTGGAGGAAAGTGGGTCGCTTTGGGTTGCCCACAAGGCGAGACGAGGGAGACAGTGAAGAATTGATATAAGGAAGTAAGAGCGTCAAATTCAACGGCTGCGCTTCGAGGACATGTGTAGAAACAGAGTATCAGGAAAACGCATCCATAAGCCCGGGCAGTTGGTGAGCCTTAGTCTTGATTGTTGATGAGTGTTGACGATTAGTGACAAGAAGTATAACCTATAGTTTTATAACCTGCAAACACTCCTCATCGACGAATCTCAGACATAAATGGCTTGAGATGTACGCAGCTGAGGCAATCTGTGACGAACCCCAAGCACAAACTCGGACCAGTCTCTGAGATCAATTCTAGTAGATCCATTCACAATCTTCTTCTCCTTCTTGCTATGTTTCGGTCCCTGCTATTACCGTTTTTGGTCATTGTTTCTTCTCTCTGGATGTTACCTCTGTCCCCACGCCGTCAGCTACCTTGAGCATCACACAACCGAGCTTATGGAACGCTAGACCAACTAGATGTGGCTGGCAATGATTCCGTTTTCTTCTCGCACCATACCGAGCCGTGAACTTCGATGACATCTTTATATTGAAGATAAATAGCAAACAAAAGAAGCATGTAGGCACCGGTGAAGCGCCCCATAGTGCTCCTACAAAACATTTCATGATCCTGAAAGGTCTTTGTGTCTTACCATTTGACATTCCTATCAAACCAGTCCAAGTCTTCATCCGTTGGGTGTTGCTTCGGCCCTTCAGTCTCTTCTGGTGGAGACTTCAGTTTTGTTTTAGTCTTTCCGCCAACTTGCTCTACCTTTAGGCCTCCACCGGCGTGTCTCCTGAGCCACACAGCTTCCATACTGTCCTCGCCGTAATGTTCGATTTTTTTGATAACAGCTTCTGGAAAACGCTGGATATTGGCCCAATTCTGCGCTAGCAAGAACTCCAGAAAGGGGAGGTTGTTTCGAGCACCCATTAGTCAGATGCTTGTCGAACTTCGCTCCCTCCTTGAGGCAAAAATGTAGTATGTCGAGGCTCCCCCTTTGTGCAGCGATGCATGCGGACGGCTGCAGCGGACGCGGACGTAGTGAATGAGCTTGCGCAGACTGCAAGGCTTTCTTGAGCTCTTCGACTTTTCCCTGCAGACAAAGACTGAAGATCTGCTGATGCTCAGAAGTATCTGCATTTGAGTTAGTCAAATCGCTTACCATGGGCCGTTTTCGTACGTACTCTCCAGGGGCTCGTAGTCTCCAGCCAGAGCAAACACTCTGACAGCGGCGAGCCAGGGTTCGAAATTGGCCAGAGGTACTTCGTTACTGGAAATCTCGTCGTCCTTATGACGGACTCCCTGGAAGTGTGCGAGTGTGTGATTCAAAAGATCCTGCTCTGTCATTTTGCCACCTTTCCAGTGAGCAAAAGCTTGCACGAAGCACAACGACATTGTTGCAGGTCCGTGGTTCAACTGACAGGCAAAGAGTATATATGTACGCTGGACTGAAGACGCCAGGTGTAAAGAACGAAGTGGGCTACATGGAGCCACAGTGTGGGTGTGCTTATGACGTAGCGCGCCTGCCCGAAGTACTGCCACATCCTTCCAAACCAAAGCAAACAGGGAAGCGAGCTAGAGCATCAGCGCCAATCAGATGGCCTGCAGCGCTTCATCTTACAAGTCACATCTTCAGGGGATGACAGTAAGTACGACCATCCGTACACACTCCACTGAAGCACTGCGCATATCACAATTTCGAGCACCCGATTGCGGCGTGCGTGAGTCGATTGTGCTGATGAGACTTGAAACCAAGAAAAGCTGATCGAAGATCTATCTTAATCAAACGATTGACAAGCAGCGGCACAGCACACGGGTCGAACGATTTGTCAACAAACTCCACGACTCAAGACATCTTATGCGCGCTTAATATTGTGTGACCTCTGAGTGGCTCTTTAGATACCGACACTCCAACGGCTCGGGTCAGCACAGAGGTGGGCCGCCGATCGAGTACCGATGCTGTGGGACTCGGCCGCACCTCGTATCCATGCACCGCGTGCCATGTCGTCTGAGCACTACTCCTTGATTGACATGATCTTCAATTGATATGAAGATTACCCTGGTCAACAACTGGGTCGATCTGGAGCAAGGAAGTAACTGTGGTCTACGGAGTCGTCCATGTCCATATCTGCCGTCATAAAGAATACAGGCTCAAGATCAGTGTGCAAAACTGTCACTTCCAGCCCTTGTTGAAGCAATTGCCTACACGTAGAAGTCAGGGCTCGGGTTGATGGTGCATGACTATCTCTCTCGTAAAGATGGGGATTATGACGGAAGAATAGAGGCACAGCAAGCAAATTGGAGGGTGTCATGGAAAGCTTCATCCAAGAAATTTCATACGCGTCAAACAACTGTTCAGGGATAGGAAGAGTATTGTAAAGTGTACAGGATTGCGAAGTATAGTTTAAGAGAGGCGCTATAGATAAAGCCGTACCCATGAAGAAGAAAAGCGCCTGGAGAGTCATGGGGAACCGTTCGAAGCGCTCGAGCTGCAGATCCAATAGCTTACAGCGACTGGCTTGCAATGACACCAGTGCTGGGGCTGGTGATCTCAAAAGAAGCAGAGTTGACGACGTCGTACCTGTCGCTGCCGTATCAGAAACCAGTGTTGGTGGCGTAGCTGGAGTCCCAGGTGCGTGTGTAGAGGGAGCAGTAGGTGACAAGGAGTACCTCGTTCTGGGTAAGGATGTACGAGTTGAAGAAGTTGCAAGGCTCATATTTGCCATCGGCGTCGGGGTGGGCCTTCTCGTAGTCAGTTTGGGCTTGGCATGCAGCAGCATAGAGAGTAGGGTCGTAGGGGTTGTTGTTGAAAAGGCGCATGCCGTTGTAGGTATCGTAGCCGTTGTCAAGGGGCGCGCTAATGCCTTTGGAGAGGGCAGTAGGAGTCTTGAAGACGGTGACGCTGGGCAGATCCTTGCTAATCTTACTGTAACCGTTGGAGCCTGCACTTCTTGTAAGCAGATGTTATCATGCAAGTGTTGGCAGAGTAAAGCATACCAGCAATCACAACGTGGAAAGCCTCGCCGTTGGCGTCTTGAGGACCACGCCACTGACCCTCGTTTGTGGCAGCCTTGCCTGCAACAGGATAGTCATAGAGAGAGCACTTGATGTTGGTGACGGGATCAGGGTTGGCACATCCATCCTTGGGCTCGAACTTGGGGTCACGTTCAAAGAAGATATTGAAGCCAAGGCAGTACTTCTCGCTGTCGCAGGCATCGGCACAGCCCTGAACATCGTAACTGTTGTAACTCTTGTATGTCAAGTAGCCAATCTGCTGAGAGCTTCCAGTCTTGTCGACGAACGACTGCTTATAGCCGGAGGGAGTAGCAGCGGCACGCGCAACCTACCTCAGCTGGCTGTCAGACTTGAGGTAGGCGTCGACGCTTCCATCTTCGGGCACAGTGTAACCACTGCAGGACTTAAGTCACGTTTCCATAATTGCTTCCGCAGTGAACTTACCTGTTGGGCTGCTCAGCACCGCAGCTGGAATCACGCTTCTCGATAACACCCTCGCTCTTGATGATAGCGGCAACAGCAGAAACTGCGTCAGTAGGGTTGTAAGAGTTCGCGGCAGGCTTCGTCTCCTCAACATTGGGTCCCAAGACGGTGGGTGTGGGGACAGCCAAGGCGGCTCCAATGTTGATCACCTGAGAAGCGGCAACAACAAGACCGAGAAAGCCTGAGGCAGCGATATAGTAGCACGTTTTGAGTTGAAGATCGAAAGAAGTGACCAAAAGGTTGTTGATCAAGATGAAGATCGTTGGTGTAAGGACTCTGTGGATGTGAAGAGCTGGTTGTTGTATACAGTTCGCGCCTTTTCAAAGAACGAACAAGTCGTGGCGATCGAGCGTACGGCAGAAGTCACTAAGAGCAACAACACTGAAGTACCAACAGAAGTAACGAGCCAGCTCTAGACAAACTTCTGTACGTAGACTACGTGCAGGGGAACAGAGCACCTCAGGTCTTGGCAGGTTCTTATATCTCATTATCATCAAGCAGAAGAGAATCAGTCCTCTCTAGCGTCACCTTCCACGTTGGCATATGCTCTCGCTACGTCCTCTGGCGGTCGAGCCTATCCTTACACTAGAAGACTACATGCAACACGAACCTTCTGTCGCCAAGATTTTGATCTTGTGCAGCCAAAAGACTCGTTCTCCCCTTCCCGCAGAATTACATGTTTCTCTTCCAAAGTCCGGAACTTCTTCAAAGACAACTACTCGCCGATCGTATTCGTCCGAGTCTTGTCATGCTCATTTGTATACACACGCAGATATGTCAGCTTTGGCGCATTGCGGAAAATCGTCGTGTACCTTGCCTCAAAACAAGGTTCTATGTGTCCGAGATGTTCATGAGCCATACGCTGCAAAAGACTGCGTACTCGACCGACTACCAAGCTTCAAGAGCAAAGATGATTGATTCCAGCTTCGTTAAATTCGACAGGGGCGGAAGTTCTCGATTTCAAAATAATCCAATGGCCAAGTGTGGCACGTGTCAGCAATCAAGTCTTCGGTATCAAGGATCCGTTCTACGAACCTATCGATGCGTCCTCGGTCTATATAGACAGATAAGCTGATACTTTAGAAGAGCAATGGATCGTGCTCGTTACAACATGTGCGCAATAAAAGCTATGCTCCCGTATTATCCCGGGGTAACTTATGTTATTCGGCCACGTCGAATAGATAAGTTTCCCAGATCTGACCTCTTCTGAAGTCATGCGGAAGATGACCAGCAGTAATCCGAGTAACCCATGCATACGCACTGTAAGCGCCACGTCGTACACTGTAGTTGTCTCCGGACATTCGTCGCAATTCGTGTGCATTGAGACGGTAGGTGCAGACTTGAAAGGCAGTAGTCTGTTGTATATGTGGAGCTGACTTACGGCGCGGCAAGTAGATATCACTCCGCCATCCTGTGAAGCCCGGCTAAATGCTGCATTTGAGGTTGAAGTCGATTTGTCGATCTAAAAGCAGGCGCAATAACAACAAGGAAAGCAGTCATGAGCTATGGAGTGACATTGAAGGCAACGACGCCAGCAGGAAGGAGAAGAAGAAGACTGGCTTGACCACAACGATAATCTGTATCCCGAGAAACGCGAACATATCTGTCTCTGCTCCTCCTTCTTACTATTCAGTTGCAGCACGCAACCGCACCTTAACCCCATTCTTCGGCCTTCCCGTCAACGACACACTCCACTTGACCGGCTCCAACGACGCATCCACCACGCGATCAAACCGCTGCAAAAGACGCACAACCACATACCCAGTCTTCGTCAAAGCGTTCTGCTGGCCAAGACAAATGCTGCACAACAACCGTCAGTATACATTCGCCCCATGATTCAACCTGCTACACTCGCAGGAGAAAAGGACTGGACACATACCGTGGCCCACCATTGAACGGCAAATACTCAAAACCTCCAAGTTTATGATCCTGCCACCGCTCAGGGCGGAACGCATCTGCATCCTGCCCCCAGAATTCAGATTGCCGCTGCATAAGCCAGACTATATATACCGTCTCCGTACCTTTCGGCACGAAGATCGGGGACCGCCCGTCCGCGCCGCCTCCACTGGGAAGACTCGTGTCGCGCGTGCTGCGGCGCGAGTTCCATGGTACAGGGGGATATAGTCGCAGCGTCTCGTTGAGACACCACTGGAGATACGAGCAGGCTTTGAGGCTGGCGAAGGATATATTGCGCGGGTGTGAAAAGATGCCGAAGTCCTCGATGATGATGGTGCGGAGCTTGTTGAAGACGTCTGGGTGCTGGGCGAGCATGAGGAATAGGAAACTTAGGAAAGAGGCTGTGGTGTCGCGGCCGGCGATGAGGATGGAGAGTAATTGGTCGCGAATCTCGATGGAGTCGGTGGTCTCTTTTGCTAGGCTGTCGGCGAAGATGTATCTCTGTTTTTCACTGGTGTGTGGTTGGTCGATTTTCTCGTGCCGGCGTAGAGCTTTGTGGACGAACTTGTCGATGTAGCGGTGGCATAATCGGCATTTGTTCATGAAGCTTTTCGTCTGGATTAGCGCGTAGAACTCATTGAGCAACATGGCCATCATAATGCGGTGCTGGCAGGCTTCAAAGGTCTCGACGAACTCGGTGTCTTCGGCGTTTTTGACTGAGTCTTCTTCAGATAGTGCAGAGAGTTGCGTGTTTGTGCTCTGTCCGAAGAGGAACTCGCTGGCAGAATCCATAGTGAGCCGGAAGAAGAGCGGTTGAAGATCAACCACATCTGACTGGGCGCTGGCTTGGGAGGGCAGAGCTCGGAGCATGTTCTGCACGTGGCGTTCCTCTAGTTCCAGGTCGCTGACTTGATCCCGCGAGAATTGCGGTCGAAGAATGGCACGAGCACGCTCCCATTGCTTTCCGTCCGCTGAGAAGATGCCGTGGCCAAGTCTGTATCGAGTGGTCAGTCTTTGATACTGGTGAAACCAAGATGTAGCAACTTCCAGACTCACAGCGGAGCAAACGACCCTCTTCGCACTTGGCCAAGTTCAAAATCCTTAAACTGGGTCGCTAACATGGCCTGGATGTTCTTCGGATCGCACGTAAAGATGACTTTGTCCCCTAGTATTTTCGTTTCATACGTGAGAACTGTCCGACTTGCAGATGTGTCATCAAATGTACTCCGCATATAATTCAGGATCCTGTTGTTGCTGAGAGCCCACATCGTTCTAAAAAGGTTTACCAGTGCGAACGGATCAGGCCAGTGTTCGATGGGAGCTGGCTCGCAGCCAAGCGCCTTTGCCGTTGCAGCATGGCGACGATTTGTCGAGATCGTCGAGATAAAGCTGTACACGATGAACGCGGCGGTCCCGCACAGTAGGTAGATGGCCAGCATCACGGCGCGAGGTGTAGGACGCTGCGCTAGCAGAGGGCGAAGTCTTTGAGTGGGGCGGAAAATGTTGTCGTGAGACTGAGTTGTACTTGACCGTAAGACAACAGCATGGTTTTTGGACCGTACTTACTACGCTGATGCACGCCTGAAGGTATTCCTTTCGTGGAACCCCTGCCGAACCACATCGGGTTAGTGAGTACTAGCGCTTACATAGAGCACTGGAGCCCATGAGTACGACAACATCACAACATCACAACACCAGTCAACAATGCGTGGATTCATGTACGAGATCTCAGAGAAGGCAGCAATGTGCTTGAACAAAGACAGAGATAGGTGTATAAGCCTTTACACGAGGAGGAAAGTCGCGAATAACAGGTCGCCGGATTCAACTCAGGTAGGGGAGAGATAGTCGTATTGAGTGCTAGGCGATAATTATATCGCAGTCCATAGTACTCAGAGGCACGCTCCCCAGACACTGCAGACACGGCTTCTCCGGCAATACCACTACCCTCTTCCCCAACTGAGCTGCTGCTGCCGCTGCCGCCAGACGAGCCTGCCAGTTACCGCTTGCTCGTAGGATAGCAGTGCTCTCTGGAGGGTCCAGGAACTCCTCCCAACAATCTAATGCTATCAAAGGGGTTTTCTGGTTAAACGACTCTCTCTCCATGTCGGAATGATTGCAGGAATGCAGTTTTTTGACGCGTGGGTTGGTGAACATCGAGAGGATGTCGAGATCGCCCAAGTTTCTTCCGCGATCGTCAATCGAGACAAGGGCTTCGAGCATGATAACTTGTCGATCGCGAAGACCACGATTGCCCATGAATACCGTATCTTCCCAATCGGTAAAGGTCAGATGTAGAGAAGTACCGCCAAAGCAGTCCTGAAGCTGCCCATCGAACAAGGCGTGGTTGATGAGCTTCCAGGAGCTCAGGTCTGGTTTGGCAAGACGTGGATCGGATGGCGGCACCAGCAAACTCAACTCCGAACGCCCAAGGTTGCCGAAGACTCTTCGGATGGGATTATTATTTGTATATGCGGATGGATCGGAAAGGAGACTTGAAGCGACGTAAATGGAGTCTCCATTCACCAATGCCGTGACACTTCTGAGGTTGTCTAGTGGAATGTCAAATTCCCCGGAGTCGAACCAGGCAATACAAGCAAGCGATTGTCTCAATCTGAAGCCGAGGCTGTGGTTGGAGTCGTAACCGGACTGAACATGGTCGATCGTGCCGGCAGATTGTGAGTCCTGGAAGATAGAGCATAAGCTGGGTCGTTGAGGTGCCGCCTGTTCCGTTGGATGCTCGACGGTAGACGTGGTATATGCATCAGTCCCAGGGGTCAAATCGATATGTCCACCAAGGTAGGATTGTCGTATAGCGTCGTCATCACTGTGCCACCACATACTATATTGAGGTTCGGCAACGATCTTCTTCCCATATAGAACTGATCCAGCCCAGGCGGTGTTGTACAGTCGACTGTTGATAACCTCGATCGAGACGGTTGAGCCAGGCATCGAAGCATATATCTTGGAAGCAAACACTAGCGCACGCGATGATTTTCTTAGCTGCCGATATCCCTCGCCAAGCCAGTGCTTGCAGCATGTGTTCAGGTCAAGAACCGCAGGATCGAAAGAGTCCGACAAGACAACCTTCTCAATCTCATCCATGACCGCTGAAGGCATATCGGCAACGCTTCCGGAATAAGAATCATACGTTTCTATTTCCTTGTCTTGGAAGACTGCGGCGATACTGCTGTGTCCGAACCAGAGGCCATAAGTAGTCATGCCGGGCTCGTCGAGCTTGCGAAGGCGGAACTGTAGCTGATCTATTCTATCCATTGAATCCGGGTGTATCAACAAAGCTTCTTCGCCTTCACCAGCCAACTCGATTTGAAGTTGCTTGTTGAGGCAACCCACGCAGCGACTCGCTTCCGAGCAAGGCTTTTGACATTGACGTACGAGCGGCGGATCCGGCGCGAGGCACATGTCCGGGTTCGGATGGCAATTGATTGTGCACCGTGCGTTATTCTCCGTGCAGAAGCAGACACCAGCCGTGAGATCTTTACATCCGCAAAATTCATCGCAGGCAACGGTACTCTCGAGAGCATGGCCAATAGCGTAGCGTTGGTATCCAGCACTAGGTTTGATCTGGTGTGCCGCCGTGCGTTTGTGTGATTGTCGCTCATGTGGAAGGACCGTAGCATATTGATGGCTCGAGCCGGAACTCTTGTGTATCTTCTTATAGCGTAGCAACAAATTGGTGTTCTTGTTCTTGCGAAGTTCTGCCGCATGCCTGAGAAGCCTGATACGTTCGTCGGGATTTTGAAGGCATTTGACCAATATGTGGAAGTATTCGAGCCCGAACATAGCGGGGGGTGAATACTCGGGATCGTGCAGAAAACCTTCGCATCGTCTGCTTCCTAGTTTGAGAAGTTTGCGGTATTGGTCTTGCAAATGACCCCTCGCTTCGGTCAGTCGGAGAGCAGCATCGGCAAGCAACTTGAACCACGGTGGAACTCTCTTAGAGACTCTTTGATAGCGCTCGTACAATCGAACGATCAACATGCTACATCTTTCCTCGTCAGAACAGATGCGTTTCCACTGTGCAACAAAGGCTCCAAGAAACACGATTTGGAACTCATCCATCGAGATGCGCGATGTGTCTGAGGCAAGACTGCGTTCGGAAACGACGGGAGGTGAGTAATAGCGCATGCGCGAAAGCGGTAGTGACCAATATACGCCTTCTCGGGCATCGCTTGCCCCAAATGACGATACTGTGAGCATCGAAGAAGCCATCAAAGCGTCGCCTGGGTTGACGTCCTTTACACGGTTCGACAACACTTGCATGTTGGGATACAGATGCCAGGCAGAGATGGCCAGCAGAATGGCACCGTCCTGGACTCGTTGCGGTGTACCACAAATCAATTTTTCCATGGCATTCATGGCTGATGTCCACGCTGCAAGGATACTCTCATATGGCTCCTGGTTCGTGTTGACGGGCATGCGGACATTGTTAATGATGAGCATGAGCTGCGTTTGGTCGAGGCGCTTGGCTGCATCTGCAGTCTGAAGCCAGGATCTGGCACTTGCGTCCCATGCCGACAGTTGGTCGCGAGTGAATAGCTGCTGTGCTGCCATTATGGATGGAATGCCGGTAGCCATGGTTGTGTTACAGGCTTTGGAGATCTCCTGCTTCCGTCTTTCCACGAGTTCGACCCACAAGGATGTGGCTTCTGCTGGTTTCCAGATGCGGGCTAACATGCAAGCGAGGAGATGCATAGCGATAGCGTGCTGCCCAGAAGTCGCTGCCGCCCATATTGAAGTGCCATCCGCGCCGGCTCGGTCTGCAAACATCCCAGCTGACTGCTGTGGAGCTTCGATGCTTTCCGATATCTCGGAAGCACGTTTCCCGTATGCAGCTGTCAGAAGCGGAATTGGTGGGATGACCGACTCAAACAAGGCTCCAAGACACCTCGCTGTAACATGCGGCAGGCCCTCCTCAGCCTCGTGGCGTCTCTTGTGAGATAAGGCATCGCGCAGGCCGTGGAATTCGGCAGGGGCTTCCACCTTCATTAGAGAAAAGTTGAGGTTGAAGTTTGCTGCAGCCACAGTGATCTCGTTTGGTACCGACAGGAGAGCTGAGGTGAACTTGCTGATCGACGCCATGGCAGCCTGGCTGAAGTTCTCTGTACTGTACTGACCCAAGAGGCCGTGCAAAAGATCTGTTAAGACGTGTTCTGTCCGGCTCAAGTTTGTTGATCTTGCAAGATAAGTAGGACAGATTGTGTCAGGATATTGTAGCTGCTAGGTCAGCGAGGCATCAAGGTGATATGGGCTCGACAAGTGAGGCTTGATGCATGCTGCAGGCGCTCAGCCTGGCGGCTGTGCAGCCAATGCAAGAAACCACAAAGGTATCATCGACTTCTGATTCCATGTCCACATAGCTGGAGAGACTGCCGAGCTTCACAAGAGATAGACTCTGGTTTGTCCCACGAACGGAGGTTTGAAAAGGGAGGTGTGGAGGAACCCGTGTTGCTCGAATACGCTAGCTTATGTCATCACCGAGCCTCGCGGAAGGCATGGTGGAGACCGCGTCATTGGCATGACGGCAGGCGCAATCACAGGCGTCCAACACAGCCATGCTGCTTGTCCAACACAACCTCCCATCACCCATGAGTCTGCCATTCGCTTGCGACTACGGCTGAGCCGCAAGATTGTGCGTTTAGCGTCCTTAGAATTTCCGCGTAGTCCGCGCGCCCCACCGCCGTCATGATAGGCACATCTGTGCCGCAGTACATCTTCATCCGGGCCTGCATCTTCGCGCTGCGCTTGGTTACGCCTCTGAGCATCTTCAACGTCTCGTTCAGCCTCGCGGAACACCCCGCCACTGCTTGGAGACGTTTCCTACTCACATGGAGCATCATTGAAGCAGCGTTCTGGCTGCTCGTGTACATACCCCGCAAGCGAGCGCTCCAGGCGTCGGCGCAACATCCCCCGTTGCTCGACAAGGCAGAGAGGAAGGCCTTGTTCTGGAAGTGTTGGGACAAGATCCCGCATCCTGAATATTATGTCAGCAGGTGGTTCCTGGGCGCAAGGCCTGGCGAGGTTCGCAGAGACAATGTGAAGGAGTTCTTCGAGTGGGCGCTCATGAACCGGGGCACAGAGAGCGAGGACGAGCTGGTGCGGAGGGCGCAGGAAGACCCCGACGCGAAGATCGAGGAGGAAGAGGAGCTGAAGGAGTATGTGGACGGCGTGGAGACGATGCTGGGCAGGCCGATACCGCCTGGTCGCGGGCCTGCGAAGAGCCTGCGGTTGACTATCGACGAAGTCAACATGCGACATAGGCCCGTGATCTGGTACTTGGTGGGTACATTACTTCAAAGCGTCGGGTAGTCGACTAACCGGCCCAGATTGTCATGCTCGTAGACACCCTCACAGCCGCCTACCTCCGCTACAACGGCTTCCTCCTGCACCGCACCCACCTCCGCTCCGCTCTCGCCATCTTCCCACCGCGCCCCGCCTCCATCTTCACCCGCCACATCTCCAGCGCTCCGGACCTCAGCTACTGGTACCGCCCCCACACCTCCAAGACGCGCCTCCCCATCCTCTTCATCCACGGCATTGGCATTGGCCTGATGCCGTACAGCCGCTGGCTATCCGAGATCAACAAAGAAGACCCACTAGCATCCACAGACGGAGAAATCGGCATCCTCGCCGTCGAGATCATGCCCGTCAGCTTCCGCATAACACGCACGATCCCCAGCCCGTCCGAGATCACACGGCAGATCAACATAATTCTCGAGCGTCACGGCTTCGACCGCGTTGTCTTAGCGAGCCACTCCTACGGCTCCGTCGTCTCGACCCACCTGCTCAAAGACCCCATCACGGCCGCCAAAATTGGTCCCATCCTACTTGTTGACCCGGTTACGTTCCTCCTGCATCTCCCAGACGTCGCATATAACTTCACGGCGCGCCGTCCGCGTCATGCAAATGAACACCAACTGTGGTACTTTGCGAGCACCGACATGATGGTCGCACATACGCTGGCCAGGAACTTCTTCTGGAGCCAAAACATTCTCTGGAAAGATGATCTCTCCGGGCACAATGTCACGGTTAGTCTGGGTGGGAGGGACTTGATTGTCGATTCCGAAGCGGTGGGGAAGTACATCTCGGGTGTGGATTTGAAGAGTGAGGAGAGGGCGTGGAAGGACGCAGAGTGGAAGGGGACTGGCACAGAGATGATATGGTGGCCTACAGCAGACCACGCGCAAGTGTTTGAAAGAAAGGAAGGGCGGATGAAGTTGGCGCATGTTTTGAGGGAGTACGCCAAGCGTAGAGAGCAAGCGGAGGACGAAGAATGGCCTTGAGCGCCCTAACCACGAATCTATATTTTTGGGCATATCTTCCATGTCGCATCACTCCATCACGACTGTTTCGGCCGAGCTACTGCATCCACATCGTTCAGATATTGTTGCGCATGCGGGGTCCCGGACTGGAATCTGTTGCATAAGCGTCTCGCGGATCCCCAAGCCGGCTCAGCCGAGCACCATATATACGGCGAAAGGACTTGGACTTGGACTTGACAAGTAGTATAAGCGGAAACAACGTACGCACAACCCCAAACGCTGAGACTAAAAAACCCTCAGCGCTTACATCTTACCGTTTCCAGAGCAACACTTTCGACGATCATGCCAAACGGAACCTGGGTCCTCGGCGACCTCTTTACAAAAGAATATGGCCACCGCGGCAGCATCGCGAAACTATGGGAGACCAGATGGAAAATGCCCTGCCAGCGCTCCGTCTACCCCTTCCACGACGGCAGCTTCGAGGACTTCGAGCCTATCTTCCAGCACCTGATTGCCAACAATATCAACGATCCGTACTCAGACGACTACACCAATGCTTTCCTGCCGACTGCACGCGAGCTGGTCAAGAAGGCACAGGAGCTAAGCAAGCTGGGTGCGAGTAGCAAAGTCGAGGACAAGGAGGCGGCGAAGAATTTATACTTCAGAGCGAATGCGGTGTTCAGACTAGCGCGGTTTCCATACATAGGGACGGAGTCAAAAAAGGCAGTCTTCGAGGAGCAGAAGACGGCGTACATGGAAGGAACGCAGCTGTGGGATGTGCCGATTCAAGAAGAGATAGTGCCGCACATCAACGCCTCCAACGGCGACGCCGACACCATCCCACTATACATCCGGCACCCCAAAGGCCCCGGGCCATTCCCCACCATCCTACTCATCACAGGCCTCGACGGCCACCGCCCAGACAACACAGAGCGCACAGAAGAGCACCTCCGCCGCGGCTGGGCAACAGTCATATGCGACATCCCCGGCACCACCACCGACTGCCCAGCCAACAAGCGCGACCCCCTGAGCCCGGACAGACTCTTCACCACCATCCTCGCGCACATCGCGTCGCATCCGTCGCTCGACTCCAAGAAGGTAATCGCTTGGGGCCTCAGCGCAGGAGGATACTACGCCATCCGCCTCGCGCACACGCATCGCGCGCAGCTGCTTGCTAGCGTCGCCCACGGCGCTGGAACGCACCATTATATTGGCCGCGAGTGGCTGGGGCAAATCGCCAAGCACGAGTATCCGTTCGGGCTGGAAGAAGCATACTGTCTGAAATACGGGTACAATGATTTCGAGCAGATGAAGGAGCGGTGTCAAGATGAGTTCTCGCTCGTCAGTGGGAAGGGCGAGGGCGTTGCGGTTGTGGGCCAGGGGTTGCCTAGTTGTCGCATGTTGCTTGTTAATGGTACGCTGGATGGGTGTATGCCGGTTGAGGATAGTATGTTGCTAGCTGAATATGGTAGTCCGAAGGAGATGCGGTTTATTAGGGAGAGGCTGCATATGGGGTATCCCGAGGCGAATGGGGTGGTGTTTCCTTGGCTTGAGGAGGTTATGGCGAGTAAGGCTGAGTAGGAGTGCGTCTGGAAGATGGATTGAGGTCTGGAATCAAAGACGCGTGTGCATCAAATGTTACTGCTCGTCCCTGGTCTGCGCGAATGAGTTGCGTCGAGCATGTCAAAGCCGGTATGGAGACGGCTATGTAGTTTGATTCCAATGTTCCTATTCTTTCTCGGTGGTCTCCCTCCTCGTTACTCGCATCAGCTGCGTAACTCCTTTTCCGCCTTCGAACCACGGCTGCCCATGCGCAGAAGCCCAGGGTTCGATCTCAGCAACGACGGGCCTGAGTGAAACAGAGTCAATACTGGACGATGACTCTGATGAACTCCCATCGCGAGCAAGGTCAAAAAGGTCGTCGAACCAACAATGCCACGCCACCGATCTCTTGTCCGGAAGTCGTGGCCAAAAAAGCAGATAAAGAGCACGAATCTGCCCACGATCCAGCAACTCTCTCCCCGTACGCAGCAAGGTACAAGGATTATACGAATCCTCTCCCTCATCAAAAGACATTTCAAGCCCAAGCGTTCCAAGATTCCGGAACGTACATATCTCCTCACCCAGCGCATCGAACATAGCATCTTCATCCGTGCGATACGCGCAGCGCGGACTCTGACCCAAGCCCGTCTCCAGAACCACAATATTCGTCACCAGCGCCTTCACCGATTCCGGCAGTTCGCATAATAAAAATAAAGCAGCGCGAATTCCCGAATTGAAAACTACTCGCATACTCAACCGCTTACCCAGAATCAACGATTCCAGCGCGTCGAGATGGTGAGGATGCTCCGCGGCCGCAAACACGTTTTGCAGCTTTTTCCGCAGCGGTTCAAGAACGCGACTCACCTCCTGATGAAGTCGTTTTGCAAACGGGAAGTAGCGCGCATTTTACCGACATCTTGTATGACAGGAAGGGTCTTGGGATAGGCCCGATTTCTCGCATGTAGTATGCGATGTCGCAGGCGCGGTCTTGACGGATGTCTACGCGGGACTCGAATGTGTGTTTGTAGATTTGGTCGCGGAGTTCTTGGGGCAAGTCGTGGAGGCGGGAACTTTGGGTGGGGAGTTAGTACGGATTATATCCCGCTGTGTACGCGAACGTACGGCATCTGGGTAGTTGGAGGCTGTTCGGCCATGGGGGCATTGGTAGCTGAGTCGAGTCGCGAGCCGGCTGTTGAGGGGGGAGTTTGAGTTTTTTTTTTTAGAATCAGGTTGATGTTACGAGAGCCTTTGGCAGGTAACTAATGGATAGACTGGAGAACGGGAGTGATGTCTGAGAGCCTGCTGCCTGGTGGACGATAGCAGACTAATCCCAATCAGGTAATGTCACGGGTAAGGATCAGCCTTTGCGACTAATCCGGGTGCTACGCTCAGGTCTTTGTGTGACTGAAGAAACGCCATATGGCCCACGATTCGAGATATGTGACTCGGAACAGGTGGTCAGTTCTGTTGGACAGACAAATGACGATTGGGCGCTTGCACGTGTCTGAAAGATAGTTCACGAGATATTAGTAGATATAGCCTAACAATTGATCCAGTGGCGAGGGCTTTGACCCAGCTTCCCGTCTTCACAATATACAATGCATCCGCATCCCTGTTACCATGCACTATCCATTGCTACTGTCCAATAATAAGACCTATACCACTTCAAATATCATTCTTGAGAACGTTGGAAAGCTTAACTTAAACTTATTGAACCAGGACCCGGTAAAGAGCAGAAAGCCAATGCGTCAAGCATTGGCAGTTTTGAGTTGTGAGGCGTTCAGCCAATGGTCAGTCCGAGTCCGAGGCCCCCCAATCGTTCTGCAAGGCCTCCCAAGATCTGACCAGTCCGCTCACTAGCCTGGTCTTGTAGAAGAGTCTCAGGTCTCTCTGTTCCGCCAACACAGCTCCAGCTAGAGCCTCTACCTGCGTCGCCAACACCCATGTACTTGGACTTGCCTGGAAACGCGCACAGGTCTCGGGTGACCGGCTCGCCATGAGCACCTGTCGTTTCGGCTTCGAGAGTCTCGGGCGCCTCATTCTTTTCAACCCAGTCGACAAGTGCTTGGAGAGATTTGGGGATGGGCCCGGTACCGCCTCCGCAGTGTTCGACGCCAGGAGCGAGGAATAGGCGGTAGAATTGATCAACAGCGTGGGCGCCGCCCATAGCGCCTTCGACTCTCTTTCGGTAGTCGACAGTGTTTTGGTAGGGTATAGCAGAATCAGCGATGCCGTGCCATGTCAGAAGCTTGGCGCCGGAAGCTTTGAGCAATGACAAGTCGGGATCAATGGTATTGAGCAGCCCGCCCAGCTCATAGTTTGCTTGCGCCCAATGCCCGAAGTAGGAGGTGATATCGAGGTGGTCCAATCTCGCAGACGGGTTCCTAAGCACGACATTTCTCATCCAGCTATTGCAGATGCCGAATGGATTTTGGGACCTTGTGCCATCCTCTGCAATGCTGATATTCGATAGGAGCTCGAATCGATTGCCTGGACTAAGACCGTGGAAGATTGGGCCCCAGGGAACTTGCTTCGGACCCTTGGTGATGTGCTCGACGACAGTCGCCATCTCCAGGGTGATATCAACATGCTTGCCATCACACTGTATCTCGTTGCCGACGATAGCGAATGGGTCGAAGGCGCATGCTTCTGGATCCTCAATGATGCCGTCGCGTACGCTGTCCAGCATGTCGCATTGTTCGATTGCCTGAGCTCTGAAATACTCGAACTCGCAATTGGACAGGTACATGTTTTGTTGCTTCATCACGAGCTGGGACCAGAACTCGCCTGTGACGAGGTTGACGAAGTTGAACGCAGGTGCTTCGGCGAGGATGCCGTCCACGAGATGCGGGTACTTCTGGGCGATCATATAGCCTTGTCTTCCCCCAGTTGAGCATCCGTTCCAGTACGAGTGATGCGGTGCCACGCCATAGTACAGCTCGGTGATGACCTTGCCGATGTTGATCTGGTCTACGAGACTCCGGGATGCAAAGTTATGTAACAGATTCCAGTCGAGCATGCCTTCTTTTTTGTCTTTCAAGGCCCAGCTGCCATCTTGAACTTTGGAAAGATTGTCGCTACCAGACCCGCCGTCTGTGGAAACAGCCGCCCAGCCGTTGCGAACAGCTTGTCCAAGGTGCCCACCGAACATGCCAGTCTCAAAGCCTGCGCCTCCGGTGGCTTGGAATCGGCCATTCCACTCATCCTTATTCAAAGGAAGCCAGCCTTCGATTAAGACATTGTCATTGGTTCCTTCGTGGGAAATGCGTATCTTAACTTGGCAAAAGTTCAAGCCGGTCAGGGAGGGTTGCGAAGGTCCACCCTTGATACTTGTGAAGTCGTGTTGCGGTGAGGCTGTGACGGATAGTACCTCGATACCCGATCCGGATATATGATCCTGAAGTCCCTTGGTGAAGGTTGATGTAGCGCACTCAGGTGCTGATTGGCCGGCGTCTGATGGAGAATTTGCGGCGGCTAATGTAGCCGCAATTGATCCCAAGATGAGTAGATGATGCATGATCACGGCAACAGATGTTGTAGACAATGTCAAGACAGACGTCAAAGGCATTGCGTTCAAGATCACGAGTTGAAGTCATGCAAGGTTCCGAGGTGTAGGGTTCGGCAATTAAATTCATTGGCGGGGAAGGCGCACACAACCGAGCCTTGGCTGACGCCACCAGCCTTGCGCTTCGAACGCGTCTCTCCTCCGCATCTGCTCTAATTTACCGCGACGCGCCCATGTAGCTCAAGTACACGTTCCATTTGATCGACTGTTCCTCGCGACACTAGCAGCTATCATTGCGTCTGTTACTTTTCGCCCCCAGGTCACGCGAGCGCGCCTGAGGCGCTGGCTCAGCCTCTTGTTCGGTGCCCGAAGACTGACCTTCAAGCTCCGGTCTCCTTACGAGCTCTTATGGCAGGTGCGCCTCAGACACTCGAGAGGTCCTCGCACGGTTGATGATCATTAATGACTAATGGTATATTGAAACGATGGCGTTGATCTTTGAGGGCAACTCGACGTTCAAACGCGAGAAGGCGGCTGTGGTTGCTGCGATGTTTTGCGGCGCGGTTTCTCAGCGTCTCGCCAATGCTCAGCCTTGCGCTGGCTGCTTACCACACTAATCTTAGACCCGAGCCGTCTTCTATATGGGACCTTACGGCGATGTTCGCAGTACGAAGGGACCATGCTCGAGTTTTCATTGGCTGTCAGCTCAGCGATCATGCCCAAACGACTACTCGGGAATGTATTGCTGCGGTAGACCACGGAGAGGCTATCTGATTCTTGTGAACGAGAGCTTTGACTTTGTAGGTACGATCCCTTCTGTCCTGCGTTAGATCTCAGCCGCGTCCGCTTGCTTTACAGCGCCCATGGTTCGCATTATGCAACTGTTCGTTATTCTTTCATTTTGAGCTTCAACACTTTGTCCTCAAAGGCTGCAGCCCTTTCAGTACCTGTCAAGCTATCAAGTGCTACTCGCAAACATGGCATTGAAAGCACCAACTTCCCAGAAGGACAAGTCAGAGACCATCGAGATTGCCACATATGCCCTCACCGGAGCCTTGGTGATGTTCTTCATCGCGCGACAAGTCATGAAAGCTATCGTTTTCCGCAAAGTAGCGCTGGACGACCTGTTCATTCTTTTAGCTACAGTAAGCAGGATTGGCGTTTGGCAGACATTAACTGATCCGGGCAGACATTCGCTGTTGGATTGTCAATTACCACACTGATACTCACGTCCAAGGGTTTTGGTGTTCTTGGATTCTTGACTGTCGAACGAGCAAACACCATCATGAAAGCTTACTACGCGTCTGAGCTCTTGTACGTCTCGTCGCTTTGCTTCTCGAAGTTGTCGATCCTTGTGCTATTCTATAACGTGGTCGTTTTACGGACTCATCGAATCTTCATCTTGGGTTTTGGCATATGCCTCTTTACCTGGAGTGTGGCATCAGTTGCCGCTGCAGCATTCCAATGCAGGCTTCCACGACCGTGGGAAATGATGACGTTACGTTGCTTCAACACAGTATGTCTTCTAATCCCTTCAGTGCTTGGATTCAGACTAACCACGTCAGCGCATTTTTTGGGTGGTGTACTGTGCCATCGACATGTCCACAGAGATATTCATCGTTTTACTTTCCGTAGACCTGGTCGCGCATCTGAGAGTACGTATGCGTAGGAAATTCGCGGTTGTCGCCTGCTTCGCACCGCGTCTGGTAGTGGTCGCGGCCGCGCTTGTGCGCGCATTGTACCTCTACCAGGTAACACCTCATGGAAACCCCGAGTACGACTTGTGGAAAGCCACTATATGTACTCAAATACATGTGTGCGCTAGCATCTGTACGGCGTGTATACCGTATATGGTGCCATTCTTCAAGAGCCTGCAAGGGAACATCTGGAGATCGTACTCGACAAGGAGTTGGTCTGCTGCACGACGGAGGTCTGTTCACCTCTCTGGGCAGTCACCAAACCGTCTGCGTAAACGCGAAGCGAACATCCGCTTCGAGTCACCTAAGTTGCTCAACAGCGTCATACGAGAGCCCGAACGAGTATCGATAGTTTCACCGCGCATACCAAGCCCATCTCCTATCAGCCCTTTCCTGCCACCGCCTATCGCCAGTCTACGTGTCCCGACACCCACACCACGTGCATCAGAGTGCAGAGAGGCGCGAGCTGTTAGTGTCTCGGGGACAGTATACGACAGTGAGTCAGATGAGGTCTTCGATATGGTGAGCCTGCAGACTGCCATGTGCTTTGCTCCATCGCCAATTGAGCCGCCAGCGCAAGCACGCTTGTCGAACGCCGCTATCGCGGACGTCGAAGCGTTTGAGTATCTGGCATTGTTGGCTAGTCCAGATCCATCGAACTCGAGTTCATGCTACTCCAGTTGTGCTTCATCTCCGACACGAGCCACATCGAATCCACGCTTCTCGCTGTTCCCTCAAGAGCAACGATACACGCCTCTTCATTCCATGCCCGAGCGCAAGTTGTCATCCTCGACCCGTCAAGTTCGGGTTCCGCACTTAGTTTCAGATGATGGGGCAGCTCGCCTACAAGCAAGGCAAACCCTGCCTAACCTGGCGATACTGCATGATTTCGATGATTCTGCGCATCCTGCACGGTCGGCGAGCTCACGTTCCCATCCCAAATTTAGTACGACACCTCGTTTGCACGCATCACCGCCGACGACTGTACCGTCCGAGTGGGTATAGTTCCGGCTTGTCTTCATTCCTATTCCCTTTCAGCATAGCCTCGGCGTTTTTGGTAGTGCGCTAGCACATCTTCGAGCATCACACCGGCGTTTTATATATGTGCATACACACCAAAGATGCGCATCAAGTACTCCTTTAGAGATTTTCGGGTAAATAGTTCAAATGTCTCATTAACCTTTCAAACACATGCTGCACAGACCAAAGAATGATGTTTCTCCCGGAAGTTAGCCTCGTGCAATATTCTCGTCAACACCGCAACACACGGCACCAGGTGGAACATGGTACGTATGTATACATACGCAACTCTCGTCCTGAGGCACGACCAAGTGGAGAACAACAAAATGACTTTCGGCTCCCGGCAACCCCCAGATTTTCCCCCACACTCGTATTCACGGTATTTTATTCAAGCACGGAGAATTGTTGATTGGTGGGATCACAAAACCCCACAATACACCATTGATAGTGCAACCACCTGTTTCGTTTCCCTTACGACTTCGTTTCCAGAGTCATGCAGCCACAACATATCGACTAAATATTCGTTCGCAAGGCTCATAGGACGTTCCTCGGAGTGCGCAATGACAGTAATTGGAGGATGTTGGTGCCCCGCCTCAATTAAATCAAGGAAGATTTGGTCCCAAATAGATTGCGACGACGCGTCGAGACACACGTAGACGAATGAGATTGCTCGCGCAACAAGTCGTATATAAGGATCGTTGGCTACCAAGCATTGAAGCCAAGCAGCCAAGCCTCTTCTTACCATCATTAAGCTTTCGATTCTTTCACCATGCATCTCTTGTCTGTTGTTGCGTTGACCGCATCTCTCGCAGCGTCTGCTGTTGCCGCACCGGCTCCAGCGATCACCCCTGCTCCCCAGGCCCCGGCTGTTGCTAAGCGTGCTACAAGCTGCACGTTTTCTGGCTCTGCTGGTGCGGCGTCTGCTAGCAAGTCACAGACTGCTTGCGCCACAATTGTCTTGAACAACGTCGCTGTTCCCTCTGGCACGACCCTTGACTTGTCCAAGCTTGCTGATGACACCACCGTCATCTTTGAAGGCACTACCACCTGGGGCTACAAGGAGTGGGCCGGACCTCTGCTTTCCATTGGCGGCAGCAAGATTACCGTCAAGGGTGCCTCTGGCGCCGTCCTGAACCCCGATGGTGCACGTTGGTGGGATGGTGAGGGTGGCAACGGCGGAAAGACCAAGCCCAAGGTAGCGCTTCTGCAGACTTGCTCTGATCTAAGACTGACCCCTGTAGTTCCTCGCTCTCCACTCCCTGAGCGACTCAACTGTCACCGATATCAGTATCAAGAACACACCTGTCCAGGCTGTCTCGATTGCTAGCTGCGATGGCCTCACCATCACCGACATGACCATTGACGACTCTGCTGGTGACACTGATAGCCTCGGTCACAACACTGACGGTTTCGACATTGGCACCAGCTCCAACGTTGTCATTGACGGCGCAAAGGTGTACAACCAGGACGACTGCGTTGCTGTTAACTCCGGAACCGCAAGTCCACCCTCTTTCAGCTCAACCCCACTCGCTAACTTCATTTCCAGAGCATTACTTTCCAGAACGGTCTTTGCTCCGGTGGTCACGGACTGTCTATTGGATCCGTCGGTGGCCGTTCGTCCAATGTTGTCGACACTGTTACCTTCTACAACAACGTCATTCAGAACTCTGTCAACGGTATCCGCGTCAAGGCCTCCGTCGGCGACACCGGTACCATCAACAAGGTGACCTACAACAAGATCACCCTTAAGAACATTTCCAAGTACGGCGCCCTCCACTCTCATCCCTGCTCAACCCTTCGTAACCATACTAACACAACCTAGGTACGGCGCGCTCATCGAGCAGAACTACGACGGCGGTGACCTCAAGGGCACAGCCGGCACCGGCATCCCCATCACTGGCCTTGTTGTCGAGAACATCACCGGTACTGGTGCCGTCTCTAGCTCCGGATACGATGTTGTTGTCACCTGCGGCAGCAGCTCGTCCTGCACTGGCTGGACTTGGAGCAATGTTGCTATCACCGGTGGTAAGACCTACAGTAGCTGCACCAACGTCCCGAGCGTTACCAAGTGCTCTTAAAGATGTTACCAAGGGGCTCGATGGGATGGGTTTCAGTGTGGATGATGGCGATGGTGCTGGAGGATAAGGGTGCATTCTTCACTTCTTAGCATTTTCATAGTTTATTGAGAACATTTTGACCTTGGTATTTGTGCGAAGGCGGAAGTTTCGAATAGTCTGATGTGCAACGATGATTGGTCGCAGGAGTGAAAGCACGGAGAGGCGTGAAACGCGACGCGTCAGCGAGGTGAAACCTCGCTAGCGCGGTCTGGTCCTACCTTGCCAATACATGACCACAGCTCCACCTCCACTCCACACTACGCATCAACACCGCTGTCTTCTGAACCCACTACACCTCAGCCATCTCTGCATGTCACTTGGTGGTCAGTCCATCATCCTTGCGAATATCATAAAGCTTTTGATGCATGTAGTCACGGCGTAGTCAACCTAGCTCGACCATCTGGGGGTATATGAAGTCGGCCTGCATGGGCCATCGGAGTGGTTCTTGTGCCATACACTGGCTGTGCAGACTTTGCCGGGGTAGTGGTAGCTGGGTGCACCCAAGCGTAGCTTACTGTTACGAGACAGTCGAGGCTGCTCAGAAGCGTGGATGATATCGCCGTCTGAAGCCGTTGTTACTTTCCCGCCCCGCTGCGCTGATAGTAGGCTGTGGTCCATCATCCTTGCGACTCTCACAAGGCTTTTTGGCGCGCAGCACGCCAACGTATCTGACCTTGATTGACTCTATTTGGATGCATACCTTGGTCTGCTGCGACTTTTGGGGTGGGTTCGTACCTACATCAGCAGCGTAGACACGATGAGGGCAGGCGGTGAATGCGGGCGGCTTGCTGCTATAAGAGTCAAGGCTGCTATAAAGCTTGGGTGGGCGGGTTCCCTTATTATGGGTCGCAGCAGGGGGATCCTTCTCGAATAACATGGTTATGTCTATCTCTTCACCTCAGCCTTGGCGAACACTGCTACCTGATGTTTGCGATATGAGCCACTTGGCTGTCACGCAACAAACGTACTTCAGGTGTACATATCCGGATTTCTTAGTTACTACGGATGTCGTTCTTGCTGACAGCAAATGCGCGCCACGGCTATGAGAGGAGAAAGAGATATGGGAGAAGATCCCCACATACCCTGTGCACATTACACAATATCAAGATGTGGTAGGTGCAGTTTACTGGTATTCGATCATACAGTGAAGGTGAAAGGTGAGGCACACGCTGGCGCGCTTTAGCCCTACCTGCCTTTTGTTGTAACGCGCACTCCCACCCATCCCCCCTCAACGCCTGTAGCCACAGCCTCAACAGCAGCTCAGTTCAGCGTCACAGAATGACGCCCGGTATCGACGCTGCAACCGGTGTGGTGCATCAGGGTGAGTAAGAATAGCTTCGGCTTAAGTTCCTGAAGTAAACTCAATGAACGGCATTATAGACAGTCCCGGTGTTGACATTCACAACAGAGCACTTAAGACCCAGGCCACCACCGCCACCACCCTCCAGGCTACGACTAAGAGGCTCAATACTTACCAGCGGAAGCGCGAGATCCTGCAGAAAGCTACCGAGGCAAACACTACGGACGCTCGGGCGGCTCTTGATGAGTATGCGAGAGCGATCTGCCGTAGCTTCTGCGAGGAGGTCTACGACCGCTTTCCTCGCGAAATTCGTGACATGATCTATGGGTACATCTACCTCGAAGGGAACATCGATATAGTCCCGGAATACCTCGATGCCGAATCCCTCAAGCAACTCGATCACTGGCGATACGCAGAATTTGCCGGCAGCGAAATGCATCAAGAGCTAGGCGAGCACTTCTTTCGTCTGACGGTCTTCGAGTTTGGTTCCAACATGTCCTGCCTTGCGCGCGTTCCGAAGTGCCGCATGTTAGACGAATCTAAAATTGGCTACGTTCCAGCTTACTATACTATGAATGTCCAGATTGACATCAATTGTATGGCATACGACATCGGATGTTTCCCTATAGACCCTAGCAAGTCCAAGAAGAAGAACTTCAACAGCGGCTGGAATACCAACAACAGCTGGGGCACCAGCGAGCGGTCGGTACCAGAGTATGAGTCAAAAGCAGCTTTTCTGTCAAGCCTTGAATCGTTGTTTGGCTTTCATCAAGGCACGAAGCTGTTACTACGTATTACAAGTGAGGGCAGTTGGTTGGAGGAAGATCACATCTACAGTCAGGAATGGATGTGCAACAACATCGTACCGCTCGTCTATCCCACTATTCAGCGGCTCAAAGCTGCAGGATACCATGTGGGTTTGGTACTGGCAGTTAGTGAGGGATTGTATCCCGCGCGCGAGTTTTGCCTCAACCCGGTCCCTTCTTCGACCTTGATCTGGAAAGAGGAATTTCAGAAGGTGAGCACTCACTTGCGTAATCGTTTGAGACCTCTTTACTGACCTCTAAAGTACAAAGTCAGTGAGGAGAGGCGCCTTCAGAAAGAGAAGGAAGCCGAAGCAGATCAGGACGATGCTATTGAGGGAGAGTTGTCTTTGGAGGAGAGAGACGGAAGTCTAGAGGAGGAAGAATGACGCACCAAGTAAAGTCGGCATCTTCGTGGACACGTGAGGCGCGCATAGTGAACAGCAGGTCACTCGCGCAGCATCTAAAGCGCAGATAGCTGTCATGCATCAGGAGATCATGAGGTCATTGTGAGCTTATTGACAGTGCTTGGTGTCCAGGTGAAGGTGACTTGCACGCGTCTATCCGTATAAGAATGCAGCAAGGGACCCGCTTTTTCTACTTACAGTCAATTTCCCTGCACCTAGCTTTCATTTTGCGGCAAGCATTTCTTTAATTCGCATCGCCCCCTTGATGGGTCGCACGCTGCATCATGGCTGAACCGATAGTCACTAATGAAGAGTACGAACAGCGACGACTAGAGCTAACGAAGTAAGTGACAACCGTAGATTTTGGGCCCGACTGGCCCTCGCTGTACGGCTATCGAGCAACACGCAAGCAGAATCGACGAGTTGAAGACTACGGACGAGGAGCTAAAGGCATTGAAACTTGAACGGATCGAACTCACGAACCGCAAGGCCGCTCTGGGATCCAGCGCAAGCTCAGAAGAAGTCGATGTCATCACAAAGGCCGAGAACTACGCCCGAAGTCCCTGTCGAGCTCTCTGTGACGCGGTCCATCGCCATCTCCCGCGTGAAGTTCGAGATCTCATCTACGCATCTATCGAAAAGCTCCAACAAGATGTCATGGAACAAGGCGATGTACTACGCCAAAAGCCGGGCTGGTGGATGCATTCAGGGTACAATGGCGGCTGGTCTGTCGCATCCCTAGGACACTGGTGGCGGTATTTCATTCGTCGGTGAAGCAATGCACAAGCAGCTGCATAAACACTTCTTTCGGTCAGCAAGATTTGATTTTGGTACTGACTCCAAGTTGCTCAGCAAATTATACTGGGTTCAAGCAGCAAGAGACTGCGATCAGGGACGTCATTCCATTCGTATCTCAAGTCTGCGGTATCAAACCCTGGAATACCAGCCTCGGCTGATATTCCCCACCACACTGTACGTATAGATATCTGACTTTGAGATGATGAGCCAGTATCACGAGAGGTCTGCGAGCTAGCTTTTGAGAATGTGAGTTACGAGAATTCGACACAACCAACCCAGCCCTGCTGACAAACATAGTTCAAAACAGAGGAAAAGAAGTGGTGGCGAAGGGAGCAGGACGAACAAAGAGAGCGGATGTTAGAGGAGGCATCCGGACTGTGGCAAAGAAAGCCTTGTTTGACAACGGCATTGATGGACTGTGCGGGTGAG
Organism: Nothophoma quercina; assembly: GCA_021642125.1. Lineage (NCBI taxonomy): Eukaryota > Fungi > Ascomycota > Dothideomycetes > Pleosporales > Didymellaceae > Nothophoma > Nothophoma quercina. Next base: position 483,145 of record JAKIXB010000024.1, read on the forward strand.
AGGAGAGAAGCGAGCATCACAGTCCCAAAGAACCAAGCGTACGTAGGTACGATCTTCACCCAGGTGAAGGTGGCTTGCGTGTGACCAAGAGTTTGCAAGCGGCAAAAGCCCCACTTTTAGTTACATTACCTAGTTTGTGCGACTTTCTTACCTTCAACGTGCCTTGCAACACTTGACAATCAACACCGGCCGCCGCGATAACATGGCTACACCCGCAGCGCCGACTGCGTGTGAGCTCTCCCGTGCCGAACATGTACAGTAAGTTGCAATTCGTAACGGTATTCTTCGGTCACTTACTTTGGTCCAGAGCTCTCAAAGAGCAGGCCGCGGCGAGTATGAGCTTGGATGCCTGTGAAACGAAGCTGAGGGTCATACGCCGCGAACGAAAAACGCTCCGCGAGGCCGCGATCAACAACAATACCAAGACCGAGAAAGCTTTCGAAAACTTCGCAACTACCACCTGCCGAGCCTTTTGTGAGAGCATTTACACCAAATTTCGACGAGAAGTTCGCGATATGATCTATAGCCATCTGTACCAGAAGACTGTCATCGAAGTGACACCGGCCTACTTCGAGATCGACGCTCCGCCTGATTGTTGCAATGTTTCTCCTCGCCCGTTGAACGCTCAGATACTTGGTGAAGCTATGCACCGTGAGTTCTGGGAGCACTTCTTCTACTCAAATAGCTTCGAGTTTCATGCGGACTTTGCGCTGCTGCCTGAGTTCCGCGTGACGGATCCATGGAACATAGGATACGTGCCTGGTGATCTTGCTACTCATGTCGAAATCGATGTGCGGTGCAGCGAGTATGACGTCAACACCATGAAGAGTCCAAAAAAGCAAGACGAGCCAAGGGAGAATTGCCGAGACTACTGCTCGAATTGTCATGGCGGATGGGCGTACACTGGCAGTGATGCGGGCTTTTGGACAAGCCAACAGGGATCCAAGTCGCTCAAATCGCGTTTAGAGCTCATGCTGGCCTCGGAAAACCTCAGCGGGTTTGCTCCGAGAACAAAGCTGAACATCAACGTCAAGCCGTATTTGCATGGCTGGTGTGAGCCCCTAAGAGGCCAGGAGTGGGCGTGTGAAAACATCATACCTCTCTTTTTGTCTCTACTCAAGCGTTTGAGAGCTCTCGGGTACCATACTCGCGTGGTCTTGACAGACGCTCCGACTTTCGACCGCAAAGTCGGCTTCGTTATGGAAGGAGAGTTTACCCTGGAGTCATATAAGGCTGGCTTCGCCAAGGTAGGCTTCTTCACTTCTTTGGACGACCCAACAACAGAGCTGACAACCTCAGTATAAGACAGAGTCACTTCAGAGGCAGAAGGAGGTGGAGCTTGCTGCAGCAGAATCAGAGATTGATGACGATGGCGAGGGGAGCGATGATTATATGTGGTACACGTGGGGGCTGCACATTGGCTTACGTTTTGGCTCAAAAATGTCGAGGGATACATAATACAAAGGAAGCTCGGTTGGGTCAATGGCACAAAAGGCTCGTCAAGTATGCCCTAGCCCCGTGTTGGCCCGATCGTCCACCAGGGTCATCTGGTTGCTGATTGGCTGCTTAGGGCTGCCATTGCCGCATCGGGCTAGTGGTTTCGAAACGCTGGTGTGAGCACCTAAGTAAGCTATCAACAGTACCCAGATGGCCCATAAGGAATGCATATTTACATTAATTGTTTGCACGACTTCTGCACTTCGATCGGTTTTTCAAGATGCCCGATTCCATATGCCGGAAATCACAACAGCTGCGCAGTCGCGCATTTGAGTACGAGCAAGCCATGGTTGAATCAGTACGGGAGCACTGACATGATCGTGCAGGGCCCTCGCAACCGAAAATGCACGCAGAGCCCGGATCAATGCACTCCAACAACGTTTAGGCGCCCTTGAACATGACCTGGCCATCGAAGCAGCGGAGACCTGGTTCAGCCTCGAAGCATTCGCGAAATCAGAATGTGAGACTTTGACGTCAAAATTCATGCTCAAACTCCCACGGGAACTCCGGGATATGGTGTATCACCACCTCAACCCCAAGGAAGTCCGCATCGACAGTGACTACTTCCGCTCGACCATGGACCCCATCACCAAATGCTACTCATACGACCAAGCGCGCTGGAAACGCGTGCACTTTCCGCAGCACTTCTGGAGTACCGACTATGTCGATCCAGACTTTGTGCGGGAGCTGATTGAGAACTACTACCGCACCTCGATCTTTATTTTCGGCGATGGCCAGGGTTTGATCGGCAAATTTTTGAATACGGATCAGCTCGGCTTAGGGTTCCCACCAAAAGAGCTGGTGTCAAGTATTGAAGTGAGACTCAGCGCAATAACGCACGATCGGGGGTCGTTTCGTGCGTATATCTTCGGTGTGCCAAAGCCGCCGGAGAGACTGCGAGCGGCACTTGAAGGGCTGATGGAATTGAAGACTGGATCGAGTGTATGCATTCAGTTTTCGACCGAAGCGAAAGACGCAGAGACGAGGAAAGAGCTGTTTGTTGGTGCACTGCCGGTGTTGTTTCCGAAGTTGCAAGTAGCAGCGTTGAAGGGTTATCGCATGCGGTTCGTGCTGGATTGCAAGTATGAGTTTCGGCTTGATAGCGATGTCTTAAAGAACTTGGAGGAACAAGACTGGAACGTAAGTACCTCTTGAGCCGGTTGAAGTTGAGCACTAACGCACGTAGATCCCAGATTATTACAACACTGATGGGTCGTCGTTTCGTGCAGCTTCCAATGCGAGCCCATTCAGCCCTTACACAGACTGAACAAAGATTCCCGGATGTTTTTTGAACAACAAGGGAACTCTTGGAGTTGAGACTGAGAAATCACATGGCATCGCTTAGTCTAAGATGATTGATGATCTGGCAGAGAAGTAACGTACGTTTCTGGCGGTTACTAGATTTGGAAGTAGAAATGACCTGGAGGATGCGACAAGATGCCGACATCTGCGAACAGAATTAAGTTCGAGCCAAATATTTGGACAAGTAGCTGCATTCAGAAAAACAATACGATAATAGCAGACACAATGCAGCCATATAAAATGAGCGGGTTCTCCTATCTCCTCTTCAGTATGGCTCTTCCGATGGTGGATTTCAGTGCAGTCCTCCAGACCCATGTCTTTACACGGCTTTATGATCATCCCGTTGCCCTTGCATAGGAGCAACCTCTCGATTACAAACAGGCCGAAGTGCGTCTCCTGGCCCGATTCAACAAGACCTGTGATGACCAGGTAAGCTACATAGTGCAAGGGTATACTGCCCTCTTGGAAGATGACGCTGTTATCCTGGAAAGCTTTCAGAAGTATCGTCTGACATGCTTCCGGTTTGTGTTGCCTTGCAGCACACCATATGTGGTCTGACAGCGAGAAGCTACTCATCAACCTTCCCGTCGTGGAAGCGAGACAGGCGGTCAGAGCTGTCATCTTTGTGATCTTTGCAATCAGGTTGAAAGTATCTATGGCGAACAGACGACTATATTCTGGGGTTTCCGGTGGGCTATTCAGGAGATCGAGGATGAAATTAAGCGAAGAGTTACTCGTCTCGTGGTTCCATGCTTGTGACTCTCGATGAACGAACCGGAAGAGGTAGAACATGCGGAGGTTGTGCTCGGCATTCGGGTACGTTGTCAATCGTTCGGCATCGTAAAGCGGGAGCCACTATTGAGCCCCATGCATGTCAAAAAGAGTGGAGAAGAACCCTTCAGTGAACCGCCGGTCGATCAGCGTGATATCGAACGCGGCAATCATATGATGGAAGAGCTTCTTGGGTTTCAATGAGTCACCTTCAGCGATTCCTTCCATGAATAGACCAACAGACTGGTCCACTAGGGCTGAGAACAGACATGGTCTCGTGTCGGTACATTCCATGCGAGCTTTCAGGAACGGGCGAAGTAAACTCGACGGTAACGATCGTATACCACGGTCGACTCGTTCAGTCTCGGTGATTATAGGGTCTTTATGATGGTGTGTAGCTCCTGAATTGCTCATGATGCAGGTTCGTTTCGCAGACTGGTGCTCATACAGATCGCGGGCTGCAGCATAGCGCTTCCGATAACGGACAGCAGATTGAACAATCTTTTGAGACGATACATCGAATCTGTTCAGCTCAAGAAGCTTTTCAATGACTCGTGGATGGGAATGATCTGAGCGGGCGAGGTATCTCAGCACCTCCTTGTTTATCGTGCCTAATATGGGTAAGCATCAAACGGAGTCTACAAAAGGAAATACCTCTTACTAGAAGCAAGTCGCAAATCTAGCAGCTCTTCCAGGAGCGCAATGTCACCGAGATTCTCGATGACCTGAGCAAGAATCTCCACTGGCACCTGCATGATGGTAGTTGACGGGTGCTGCTTGAATTGGGGTCACGAGCGAACGTGCCGGAGGCTCCTCAGCAACATGCGCTACAAGGAGCGAAGCGGGATGTGGTGTACGCAACATCGTGAAGGCCTGCGCTGAGTGTGCGTAACCTTTTACCGCATCATCAGTTCGCTTGTTGAGTATGGGTATGTCTCGTATGCGGGTTGCCATTAACCATGCTCTATTACTGTCTTGTACCGCTTGCTGATGTGACTATCCGTTATCAATCACTAGTGCACCTGAGCACCACCAAGGTTCTTCCGCATGCCCCGCATGCTGCTGAATGAACAAAGGATACCGAGGAGTGCGAGACCAACGCAGCAGTACAAGCCTGTTTGATACTGCTTAGCCACCGTGTGACCCTTCTTGATGTCGACGGCGTTGACCACAGCCGCGGCAAGTGCGAGGCTGACTCCAGACCCAATTTGGAAAGCGGTGTTGACGAGACCACCACACAGAGATTTGACGTTCGTGGGCACCGACTCAAGCATGATGTTGGTGATGCAGATGTAGCAGATGCTAACACCCACGACGACCATGATCGAAGTGGGCAAGATGTACTGCCAGCTGCATTGCTTGTTAGCACGGCGTCGTTGCAGCGTCAGAGAGCTGACTTACAAGTTGGGATCCTCTGCAGGCATCAGGCTCGCAGGAATGGGCGAGACGAGTGTGATGACCATGCCGACCGTCATCAGGTAGCGAATATCCATGTACTTCATCCACTTGGCGAGGACCATGTTTGTTGTGAAGCCTGCAGCACCCATTGGCAAGAACCGAAGGGCCGTCGCACCAGCAGAAAGATGCGCGACTTCTTGAGCCTGCAATACGACATAGTAGATAACCGTCTGGTAGGCACCATAGACCACAAAGCCTGTAATCCACAATGGTGCGAAGTTCTTGATCTTCCAGAGCGACATTGGCATGATCGGGTTGCGCACCTTCTTCTCGACGTATGTGAAGACTCCGAGCATGACAACAGAGATGACCAGCAGAGCGATGATGAACGCCTTGTTCCAACCATACTCGCCTCCACTAGAGAGTACGAATGAGAGCAAGATCAGACCAGAAGTAGACAGAGCTGCTCCTAGAAAGTCAAGACTGGGTTTGGCACTGCCCTCTTTGCGATCTTTGGGCAAGCAGAAGCAGCCAACGAGACCCAATGGCGCTGTTACTGCGACAGCGATACGGAAGATGTACCTCCAACCCAGCGCTTCTGTCACAAAGCCGCCGAACAGCAGACCAGCACAAAAGCCAATAGCGCCACTTGCACCAAAGAACGTGAGTGCAACAACTCGCTCACTGGCGACGAAATACGAGCTGATGATACCAATCGCCGAGGGAACTGTCATTGCCGCACCAATGCCCTGCAACGCACGGAAGATAGCAATCTGGATGAAGGAAGTTGCAAAACCATTTGCGAGTGTCCAAATAGACAACCAGATCATGCCAGCACTGAAGATGAACCTTCGGCCGTACCTGTCCGCAAGGACGCCAGAAAAAAGCAGGAATCCTCCGAATGTGAGCGTGTATGCAGAAAGAAGCCATTGGAGGTCACCGGACGAGACACCGAATTCAGCTTGAACTTCTGGGAGTGACAAATTGACGGCAGTCATGAACACGTTGTCCATGAGCTGGGCACCGCAGGTAATGGCCAGGATCAGGACACCTTGCCACGTGTGAATGGAGCCTATGTCCGGATACGCGGTTTCAGGGAACATCAAAGGCCGCATCTGCGAAGACTTCGGTGTCGCCCATCCTGGAGTTGCCTGACCAGAAGGGCTCATCCAGCCTGCGCCAGGCGTCTGGTTGCCAGGCGTGGTCCATCCTGGAGTCGATGCGCCAGCCGGTGTTTGTGCGCCTGCTGGTGTGATCGCGATCGAGCTTTGTCGAGGAAGTTCCGAGAACCCAACTCTTTTGCCTTGACTTGGTCCTCCTGGGAGCTCAGGGAAATACGAAGATCGTGCTGAGATGCTTGCCGCTTTGGGTGTGGGTAGTGGGGTCTGATCATCTTGACCAGTTACGACGAACGAGCGTCGTCGCTCGCCATTTGTTTGGGCGAGTTCAAGAGCAGTCTGGGTAGACATCTTGGAGAATCAAATGTAAAGAACTATCAAAAGGTTTCTCAGACCATTATGCGCGTCGCTTGGGCTTTGTATACTCCAGGTGAGTACCTTGGCGGGGCTTTTTACCGTCACGTCATGATGGAATAGTGAAAAGTGGATCTCTCCAGATAAGAGCACTGCAGACGTGGTAGCCAGCGGAGAGAATTGCCCGACTTATGGCGGATAAGCTTCCAAGCGTAGTATCGTGAACAGATTTTACACCCTCTTCTTTGGTGTTGAGGCGTCAGGGTTTTCGCCGGTCCACCACCGTGTCAGTGGCAACGGCGCGCCCACGTGGCGAGCACGCTGCATGGCATGCAGTAAATGGCTTGCTACCAGATGCGTCTCTGCTGAAAGCGCAATATGTCGGCGTGTTCGAGCAGGTGTCGCGCCGCTGTGAGCAAATGTCGTTCACCGCTTGCTGCAGGGCTCCCGCCACATCTACGATTTCCAAAGCTAGGCTCGATTGGGTATGACGCTCTCGCTTGAAACCGATCCCTGCATGCGCAAAATCGTGAGGGCTCAGTCGAAACACTGCAAAGGCACCATACGCGTTCTCACGTGAACGAACCTGACTTTCGAAGTTTCTCAATCATCAAACGTCTTTTTCGACTTTGTTGTGACCGATTTAGAGCTGCTTGCAGTCATGGCTGAACCCTCCAACTCCGCCACTGGTACCGTGCTTCCTCCAACACCACCATCATCAAGCTAACGTGTGTATCAGAGCAGCAGACCGATGCTTCTTCATCGACCCAAGCACCAGAAGGCTGCGCACAGTGCGGTAAGACCGATGTGCCCCTTAAGGCATGCAATAAGTGCCATACCACATCGTATTGTGGCAAAGACTGTACGAAAGCCCACTTCAAGACGCACAAGAAGGTGTGCGCATCTCTTGCGCAGGAGTATGTGAAAAACAATGAGCCCAAGATGGCAAGCAGATCGGTTCCAAAGACGTCTGATAGGAACACCGGGTACAAGAAGTGGGAGGTATGCGAACATATTAAACCTTGAGACGTTATCAAACTGGGCGCTGACCGAGTTTAGTTCGACACATGAGTTCTGAAAATTGGGCATGAGAACCAAAAACTCCAACAGAAGAAGAGAGCAGAGCTTGAATCTCCGCTCCGCTCCGCTGCGTACTTTATGGAGGTCTAGATGGGAAAGCGGAAGCACAGAGCCACTTCCTCGGCAAAACGGCAAGATGCGACAATAATCTCATCTGCATCCGCATTCGCGGCAAAGGCGGCTGAAGGCCGACGCATGGTTTTGCGCATGCTTGTTCAGCAACATCAGCGTATAGCAGAGGAATGTTCAAAGAATGCAGATGATGCAAATCACCACAGAAATCTCCGGTGAATCCGTTACTCTGTGTTTGCAGTCAAGCATACGTACAACCTGACCTTGACACCTACGTCTAGTCTCGAGAAACGGAATCTCAGGCCCATCCCCGCGAGCAATGGCTGAACAAGTCGAAGGATAGTTGCGCGATATGCCGCCGGTAGAAAACGGTGTACTCTAGGGGCTGGCAAGGTTGTAGTGTCCCACAGCGATCCCTGCTCAAGCCACAACGAAGCTCCCGCAGTACGGCACACATCAATGCTTGACAAGGGGGCACTGACCAGTCCCTTTGGAAGCAATCAGGTAACACCTGGTTTTTCAATCTCCACTCCGCTCCGCTGCCTCGTCGCCATTCTGACAGAGGCTTATGGGCGACTTCGGGTACCGGCAAGCTGACGCAGCTACCCTGTCAGCGGGTTCAACGGCAAGAGGCTATTCTGGCGTCACTCGAACCTGCTGACAGATAATAGCATTGGACTGAAGGTGCCTGTGATGTTTGATTTGACACTGATGAACGGAAGCAAGAGTTCGACTGTACCAATACTGATTTGGTGTTACGGCGGCTATCTGCAGCTGATGACGGTTCCGGGAAACAATAGCCTGACAACGACGTGCCTTTCTGGTGTCATGCAGTCGCAGGTCTTGGAAACAAATTCACGAAAAGGATGAAAGAAATATGGTGCCAAGAGGTGTGGTGATGGACAAGACATGCACTGTCCACGCGGGTGCTCCTTCAGCCACAGTGGCTCACTAGAGCCCGCAAAATCTTAAAGCGTCCATAAACATCAATACGCAACATGAACATACGCACATTTGCAACCGGCGATTTACGTGAGATACGCTCCAGCAGCCCAATGCACAAGCTGAGGGCCGTTTGCATGATTATACACAAACACCAACGCTGCAGTGCTGAGACACCAGGATTCGAATTCGAGATTTCCAACTCTCGCAGCTTCTGCTGGCCAGCCATTACAAAGTCACGAACTATGAAAATTGGACTGGTACGAAGGCCATACTCTGGGATGCTTCCCGAATAAAAAGCTTTCGCAGCGCAAGAGAAGTTCACGATCTGGTAGGCGCAACGTTGCTTATCACTGAGAAGTATCACATAGGTGAGATGAAGAGGGCGTATGAGTAAAACGGTATTACATGCACGGCATGTGCTTTCTATTGAGTTCAAAATATATGTATAAACAAGAATTCGCTTTCAAAGCTTCCAATGTATCGAATGCATCAAATCGTGCCATGCTGCATCAAGCGCCTGTGATCCCATTGCGCGTTTCCGAAGGACGTGTTCATCGTGAACGTATCCAGCGGTATGGAGTAACCGTCTAGCAAGACTTGATGGCCGAGGCGGTGTACTTGCAGTAGTTGGAGGGGCCCTTGGAGACGGACTTGGGCTCGTTGCCGGGGGTGGTGCCCTTGAACTCCTCGCAGATGGCCTTGACGGAAGAAGCGCAGGTGGAGGAGATGGTGGCAGTGCCGCCGAAGTTGGGGTTGATACCAGCAAGAAGCTTGCCAGAGTAGGCCTGTCGCGATCGTTAGACACGGTTTGTGAATTCAGGTTTAAGGGTGATGAGCTTACCTTGACGTTCTTGATGACAACGGAGCGGGAGACAGAGTTCTTGCAGTTACCGCAAGCACGGTAGAGCTTGCCGAAGTCGGAGACCTGGAAGCCGTCGATGGTGACGGTTCCCTTACCGTTGTGCTGGACAACCTTGTCGGAGGCAGACTGAGCACCGCCACCCTTGATGAGAGCGTTACCGTCACCCTTCAGGGACAGAGCGTCCTCGCAGACGTCGACCCACCAGACGTTCTCGATGGTGCAAGCACCCTCGCAGTGGACACCCTCGATCTGGTCTGTATATTGTTAGCATGTAGTCCGGTTTACAGGGTGTGATTGTGCTTACCCTTGCCAATGATGGCGTTCTTAAGGGTACCGCCGTTCTTGATGATGAAGACGGCGTCAGCGTCGCCACCCTCAGCTTGACCAGTGCAGGAAACACCACGGCCGTAGGTCTTAAGACCACCGTCGAAGGTGCCGGAGACGGTCTGGGCCTTCTTGTAGGTGACAGAGCCCTGGGACTTGGGGATGGAGATAGTAGCACGCTTCTGCATAGCGAAAGCCTCAGCAGGAGCGGAAGCGGCAGGGCCGGCGGCAATGGGGGCCACGAAGGCGGCGATAGCAGCAACAATGGTGAACTTCATTTTGTCGGTTGGTGGGTGGGTGATACTTTGGAAGTGAAAGTAGAACTTGTTGTGAAGTATGTAGAATGAATGGAAGTGAGTGTGTAAAGAGAGTGGGTTGCTTCAAGCAAACGAAAGACTGTTGTAAGAGAATGAACTGCTCTTCTAAGGATGCGGACATTGTGAGCTTTATACTCTGTCTCGCTGGCATCCTACCGAAGCTCCTCGATCTGTGTAGGATTGTATGAGCGGTAGACTAGGGCTCCATACAGAATGACATCCCGGCGCTACACTGCGGCAAGGTACTGTAGGTCATGGCTGAAACCATGAAACGCCCGTATTCGGTGCGGAGACAGCAAAACCGAGGGCGGTGTGATCGTCCGCTCCTCTCTCTGTCCAGGCCTGGCCAGGACTTTTCTCCCGGGTCATTTCCTCGCCTGTGCTGCCAAGAAGCCTACTGATTGTGGATATTCGATGTCATGCCGCCTTGCACATTCGCGTATCTGTTCGATACTACACTTTGAACACAACAGGGTTGGTGTTTGTTTCATGAGGCTGTTTCGCAATTCTCCTCCAATGGAAACAAATTACGGAAAAACTTCAATGCGCTGCACTGATCCGCAGGACATGTCAAGCCATCTTGGCATGTTTCGCAAAAAGCTTGGCTTCGGGCGTTGCTGACGGCTTCCTTAACGGATGTCAGCAGTTCCCACATGCGACTGTGTGTGAACAAAAGCTATGCCCAAGATGATTGCAGCTTATTTCGTGCCACTTGATGCATAGATTGAAACAGTGGGGTGCGATGAGGTCAAAGACCTCCAAATTCTCCTAGCTCTTGCGGTGAATATTGACCCGACCCACAATCCTATGTACCGCAGCTTACCGGAGGTCTTGCAGGAAAAGGAGGATCACCTGAGTCGAGAACAAGGCATGATCTGTGACGGGGAAAAGACCAGGGTGAAAGAGAGCCCTTGATGACCGCCACCAGGTCTTAATTTTGAACTTCTTTGGCAGCAGCTGCTGCTTGGCAGTGAGTACCAGCTCGTCTTGATGGCGCGAGAAGCCGCGGAAACATGGCTCTGTCGTGATGGCGGTCATTGAGATCATCACACAAGCCTACGTTTTGTTTCGAAGTGCATGCAGGTGATATCAGTGTTGCAGGGCTGTACGAGCGCGTAGAACGATAAGCTATGACAAGCTTGATGAGGGTGAAGATTGCTGCGTTGGTAAAGTTCCAGAGCGAGCTGCCAAGCAGCTGTCAAGCTTGGCAAGCTCACGCGAGTCATCGCAGCCCGCTTCAAGGCCTGCCCTTTCATCTTATCACTGACCCTGAATAGAACATCGGTCCCATCCGCATTAGGCGCGACTCTGAGAACCAGCTGTTCGCCCTGGAGATCGTAAGAAATGCGCGCACCCGTCTCCTGAGCGCTCCACGGGTACCGCGCCCGCCAAAGCAGCATTGGGTGCTTACCTGAGGCCACCGAGGAAGGCGCCTGTACACGTGAGATAACCACTCAAGCAGCCATTGTCACGACAACACAGAAAGCGGCTTGATAGCTCATGTACAAACTTCAAGGTAGCCATATCGACCTGGGGAAATCCTGCTTGATTGAATCATTCGTCTCCACATGGTGAGCAATCCGGCGCCTTTGGATGCAGGCAGCCTGCGCAAAATACAAGACTAGCGCCACCACTTTCCCAGTCCCACAGCTGGCTGAGCACAATCTTGAGCATGCTACGAGACTACCACACCCATGCAGCACTACTATCAGGCAACGGGAGTCCAAGTTCGACGCAAACGCTTCCATCGACGTCGAGGACATCGTTTATCCATACACCTGTCGATTTGGCGACCTCACTGCCATGTGTAGGCATCCTCTAGGAGAGAGCAGTTGATGGTGCCGCCACCTCACTTCCGTTCGTTCGTCCGGAGTAGGAGGCTTACTCAACAGCGACTGAACACTGGCTATTACAACGGGCTAGACGACACCATCAGTCACTGGCGCCATCCCATCGCAGAAAGCAGGTAATGTTGACATAGCAGATTCGGTGGTATTTTGAATGCTACAGCTACTGGATGGCATTGACACAGCAGTGTGCAGCACTCACCGTCACATTATAGAAACTCACTTCTATTCACATCCACGACACTCCTATCGCAGCGAGCTTCATTCCTGGAACGCTTCTCCTTACGGCCAGTCAGTCGTGATCCTCCGAAATCTTGCTGTCGAAAGCTCAAGGTCAATTACATCTCGTGCATCCCGCTGGGCTGGCCGGTGCTCAAGTGGCTAAGAAATATCTCTTCGATACGCCGACTTGTCACTCGATATAAGAATTCATCGAAGTCGCTCCAGGAACCGAGCAGTCGTGAAAAACTCTCGGACTATGTCTGATGAAGCTCAACCGTAGGAAGTCAACCTCTTGTTCGACATGCCGACAGTATCGATACAGAAAATCAGGGTGTCTCAACGCTCAAAAACGAGTCATGCACATCTGTGTTTCGACAAGGAATTCGCAAGAACAAGTGTACAACCGGCATATCGTTCAACGAAACGGCATTGCCATTCCTGAGGGATTGCTAACTATTGACATGACGTTGCTGCCGCCATTCATGTGCTCACGCATATGTACTGATCAACATCGCTTTTTGAACACCATCACACTTCTTCACATCATCTTCTCCCCAAGTTCGAGCCTCTCGAAATATCATTCATCAATCTATATTATCTTCTTCTACAGTTATCAAGTCACATCATTCGAACGCGACTCCATCCTCCAATCACATCTCGGATCAAGATTCAACATGATAATTCAATCGTATGGATTCTGAGCTCGTTCCTCAACGCTCATCACTCGAAATTTAAATGTACAGAATTCACGATGCATTTGATACAATGGTCAAGTGACGGTCTGGCCGAGATTGATTTGATGAGGTGACGCAATACAAATAAATGTCAAAGCTCCTTCCCCGCCACTGGAGCTATGCGCCACCAGCATCAGCATTATCTACATATTGTTGCTGCGCTCACAGTTCGACACAACACCTGTCAATACATAACCCGACCTTATGCGCTTTCCGTCCTTTCCTCAATTCGTCCGCGCCTTCCACACAATCAGCAACACAACAAGCGCGTTCATCCGCACGAATCCCGCTGGAGCACTTGGCCGCACGTTCTATAACAGCCCTCAGCGCGTTACAATCCAGCGATCGATGCCCAACATCCCCTTCCTAGGCGCTCTTTTCGGATCATCCAGCAGCATGGCAGACAACACCAACTACCCTGTTTCCAAGCCTGAGGGCGAGTGGCAGGCACAGCTCTCACCTGGTATGTTTGAGAGAACAACAAACACAAGCCGACACGCTTCTAACAAATTCACAGAGCAATTCCGCGTGCTCCGCAAGAAGGGCACCGAGATGCCTGGCTCCAGCAAGCTCGACAAGCACTACCCCGACGCCGGCGTCTACAGCTGCGCAGGCTGCAACGCTCCTCTATACAAAGCCAACCACAAGTTCGATTCGGGCTGCGGATGGCCTGCGTTCTGGGATGCGTTTCCTGATGCCGTGGGCCAGAAGCCAGATCCGGGGCTCGGTATGATGAGGACGGAGATTGTGTGCAACAACTGTGGAGGACACTTGGGACACATCTTCAAGGGCGAGAGGTTTGGGAATCCGAAGGATGAGAGGCATTGTGTTAATGGTGTGAGCATCAACTTCTCGCCGGAGGACAACACGCAGAAGTAAGGGTATGGACAATGAAGCTCGGTTAGTATAGTATCAGATGTACCTTACGAATGAACGAGATATGAAGATATTTGCCATCACCACCGACTCAACCTCGGCCAGACCATGTTCTGATGGTCGCAGAATTGCATCGCGAGCCTTCGAAGTTTGTTAGATTTGAGTAACGAGCTCTGTAAGAAGCTGTAAGGCGATTGTGTTGTAAGAGCATTTGAGATGTGTATACTGTACCGAGGACGTGTGTGAGTACCTCTAAAATTGTATAAAGGCTTATCGCGATCGCTATTATACCTGGTTAACCTTCTGATAGCACCTCAATAAGACGTACGGCGATTTGGAGAGCTATTGTTGTTACTGTTGCTTACGAGTATTATTGGACAAGCCCCATGAGCTTGCGGAAGCCTCACAACATTCATACATTTACCGACAACGATAACTTACAAAGAAATTCACCACGGCAGCAATCCTGCATGAAACCCGATCAAATGATACAGTCTAATAGAGGCAGGTACGAGGAACATGTTAAATGTGTTTAGAGGTTTTTCAACATTGTTGTGCGTGGAATTACACGCTGCGTCGCGCTGTCGCGCTTGCCTTTTGTGCATGGGTTGGGAGGTTCCAGCTCCGCCCATGTTGTCATCTGCACTGGCCTTCAAAATCCATTCAATTCTCTCCACGAAACCGCAACACGGAATCTTCAGTGTCACTTTTCCATCATTATCAACAGCACAATCACTCAAAGAGTGGCGACGGAAGCGGCTGCCTGCTCATCATTCCGACACCAATGAGAGCCCCGGAAATATCTTTACACGGCGGCAGCGCAGCACCTGCATTAGCACCGACCGATTTCACTGGAGTCATACTCTTTGCCGATCGAGATGTCGCGTGTCTCTCTTTCTACCGGTACTCACGACACTCGCAAAACTATCAGACCAGCTTCATAGTGGGAGCTTCAGACGCTGATGAGCGCAAAATCCGACCGTGAACCCAGCGTCATTGTTGCGTCCGGGAATAACTCCGGCCAACCACCTCGGAATCGCGAAACTTTGAACACCGACAACACCGATCGTGTCGACCCTGAGGATCTTGACTTTTCGTCTGATGATGACGAAAGCGATGAAGACCGTGGTCGTACCCTGCTGGGTGCAAGACGACAGCCGCAACGACAGCTTTCCATAGACACGAATGTTCGCGCTGGCACTGCACTCCCACAGGTCGACGATACCGAGCAAGCAGAAGCGGCCAAGGAGAAACCAATATCATGGCGTTCACTGCCTCGCAAAGATCAGCTCTTCGTGATCACATTGGCGCGATTGTCTGAGCCATTGACCCAAACATCCCTTGGATCCTATCTCTTCTACCAACTGCAGTCGTTCGACAAGTCCCTCCCTGATGCGACGATTTCATACCAGGCGGGTATCATCCAAGCCGCCTTCCCATTCGCTCAATTCCTGACTGCGATGTTTTGGGGTCGTGTCGCAGACTCCGAGTACGGCGGACGGAAGCGAGTTGTCTACATCGGTCTACTTGGGACAATGTGCAGCATCATTGGTTTCGGTTTCTCGCAAAGCTTCCCAATGGCCGTAGCATGTCGATGCTTGGGCGGTGTACTTAACGGCAACATTGGAGTCATGCGAACCATGATCAGCGAGATCATCAAAGAGAAGAAGTACCAGAGCAGAGCATTCTTGATCTTACCCATGACCTTCAATATTGGAGTTATCATAGGACCAATCCTCGGTATGAGATCTGGATCGCAATGGTATAGAGCATCACTAACATCTCTCAGGTGGATTACTTGCAGATCCTGTTGGCAGCTATCCCTCCCTGTTCGGACCCGGCTCAGTTATTGGCGGCAAGGACGGGGTCTACTGGATGAGGCGTTGGCCGTATGCATTGCCAAACATCATGAGCGCGTGTTTCCTTCTGTTCTCGGCACTTGCCGTCATCTTTTTCCTGGAAGAGACAAACGAGCTTTGCAAAGACAAACCAGACCCCGGCCTGCGCGTAGGCAGAGTGATACGCCGTTACGTCTTTCGCGAGAACATCGCAACGAGGTCAGGCTACTCTGCAGTGCCTGGCAATGAGTTTGGTGCATCTAACAGCCTCGAGCTTCAACCGACTCCCACTTCAGCTCACCCGGATACCCCTGCCACAAGCGACAAGACCAACAAGGGACTCCGTCAAAAGCTACCCTTCCGCCGTATCTGGACTCGTAACCTGATTCTGACCTTGCTCGCTCATGGTCTCATGGCCATGCATGTGGGCGGCTTCAACTCACTCTGGTTCATCTACCTTTCAACACCACGCTTCGACCCCGCGCGCCCACATCCGCCTGGCTACAAGCCGCATGGTTTTGTCCACTTCACTGGTGGATTAGCTTTGCCTCCTGCACGCATAGGAGTTGCGCTGGCCATTCTCGGAGCGATTGGCATCACATTGCAGCTGTTTCTATACCCGAAGCTCTCGCATCGACTTGGCACTGCGAAGAGCTATCGCATCTTCTTGGCCCTCTTCCCCGTCACCTATACGCTTGCGCCGTTTCTGAGTCGCGTACCCAGCTGGAGCAAGCCGCCCGCTGGTGTTAGCGGGCCGTACGTCTGGATAGTCATGATCTGTGTCCTCTTCATTCAGGTTTTGGCTCGCACTTTTGCCCTCCCATGCACGACCATTTTGGTCAATAACGTCAGCCCGCACCCTTCAGTATTGGGTACGGTACATGGGATTGGACAGTCGGTATCTAGTTTGACGAGGACCATCGGACCCATCATGTTTTCCTGGGTCTTTGGTAAGGGTCTAAACATAGGAATCGTAGGCCTCGGCTGGTGGCTCATGGCGGCTGTCGCGACCGTTGGCTGCGTGGCTGCGCAGTGGGTAAGAGAAGGCGATGGGCACGAGATCTTGCTCGAGGGCGAGGTTCGAGGGAAAGACGGAGAAGTACGAAGAGCCGACTGATAGCCAACAAGTAGTTGCAGTGCAATGCGATGATCGACTGCATGCAACATATCGTACAGTAACCCCGCAGCCCCCCCCCCCCTTTCCCACAAACAGGTTGACACGAGATGCTGTCCAAACTCGCTACACACACAGCATGACTCCACGCACACCATTGAAGGTACACACATATGCATGTGTAAGGAGAGCAATTTGCCAACTGTATTGGTCGGGTTCACTTGTGCATTTAGATTGCACTTCATACGCTATGATGGGCCGCGCAGGATGCAGCCTAGAACCGTTCGCTACTCTTGACCTCACCACCATGTGGACCAAAGCGGAAGCTCGCAAGTTCCCTATGCGGGAAGTCGGAATCTCACAAGAAAACCAACCACAGATGATGCGGTTCATGAACACGTTCGCGTAACACAACCTTTCGAGGCGGTTCGCACAAGGCTGTCACTCTGGACGGCTATGTTGGTGGGCATTAGCACACAAAGGACAATAGTTCGGTAGGATCACGGAGCGTTTCATGAAATACATGTGTCGACACAAAAGCCCCTTGTGCCTGAAACATGAACAGCAGCTTACGACTTCGATCCTGCCGTAGGCAACTGCAACATGAAGTACGCCCTTTCACTCACCATCGCTGGGACGCTCCTTGTGCAGGGACGTTCTGCACTCTGGCTTCTGCCTACAGCACGCAACTTCGTTAACATTTTGCGTGATGGCTATGGTCCAGCGTCCCAGACCATGGCGAGAGACTACGTCTCCATGTTTCAGAATGGCGAGAACCCGAAAGCACCTGTTTCCATTCAAGTTCCGGCAGACTAAATGGTCATTGGCAATGTCAGGACACAAGCAAGCAACAATCTGATCACCGACTCTGCGGCTAGTGTGGCGGCTTTTGGGTGCGGTGTCAAGACATACAACAATGGTATGATTCGACACACTACCATAGACAGAGGAGACTGCGCTGATACGTTACATAGCTATCGTAGTAGACGATGACGGTCGACCAGTTGGTTCCATTCTCGAAGCCGCCAAGATGGAAGGTTTCAAGACCGGCCTCGTGGTGACATCGACCATCAACCACGCCACCCTGGCATGTTATGCCGCTCACGTTGCAGACCACAGTTCTTATGGGAAGATCGCCGAGCATGAGATTGGGTACTCTCGCCCTCTTGGTCCCCAGGTTGACATTCTCCTGGGCGGCGGACGCTGCTACTTCAAGCCCAATTCCGATCCCGCATCCTGTCGCAAAGACGAGATCGACCTCTTCGGTTATGCGGACGAGCAGGGGTGCCGTGTCATGCAAGATCGCAAGGCATTTGATGAGCTGGAGAAGGGATCCACGGAGGCGGCTACTCTGCCTTACATTGGTCTCTTCAACGACGGTAGGTGCCGCACATAGCCAGACAGTTGCAAGACTCACGACCTCTCAGATCAGATGATGTACGAGATCGATCGCAAGCAGGACCCTACCGCCGAACCATCTCTCCTCGAGATGGTCGAGACGGCACCGACATCCCTTGATCGTGCAACGAAATGGTCCTTCCAAGGGTACTTCCTCATGATTCGAAGCCAGTAAGTTTCTCCACATTTCCTTCTTTCACCTTCCGCTAGACATTTTCAGGCCGCATCGACTACGCCGGTCATGCAAATGACCCCGTTGGACATCTCCGTGACACCATCGTGTACAATGAACGCGATGAAATTCGTCCGCGAGTGGATCGACGAGCACCCCGATACCATGATGATGTCTGCCGCGGACCATGAATGTGGCGGCTTGACGCTGAGTGGTCTCAAGCCGCTGCCGCTGAAAGGAGCGAGCATGACCACCGAGCATGCGGAGATGCTCTGGGACAACTACAACGGCACTGACAAGCGCGCATATCTCAAGTCTACCATCTTGCCAGGCTACGGTCTTGGCGACCTGAGCGCGGCGGAGGTTGACACCCTCCCGAAGAACAACAGATTAGCATCTGATATGTCAAGCAGGTTGAGTAAGAAGGCGGGTGTGAATTGGAGCACTGGTGGGCATACGGCGAGTGATATTACGCTGTTTGGCTACGACGCTGGGTGGCGCAGCGGCAACTTGAGATCGGATATGGCAGGCAACTGGGATAACACGCAAGTGCCGAGGTACATAGAGGGTTTGTAGGAGGTTAAGATGAGCAAGGTCATTGAGAAGCTGAGAGCAGCTGGGAACGCATGGGTTGGATAGAGAGATCTGAACAGTCATGAGCAGATGCAGAACCACTTCTCAGTGCTTCTGTTCTTTCGAGACTTGTCTAGTAAGCATTCAGATTGTTGCTTGTTAAAAGACTTGGACTTGATCGATTACTGGGGCGTCACTTGACGCAGCAAGCGCAAAAACACGTACAAATTCCATTGTAAGTCGCCCGCTTTGCTGCCGTCCTGAGTGACACTCACGTAGGGATTCCAGACAGAGAGTCTGCTAGCGAGAGCGCGCACAACAGGAATATGGCTTCGATCACGCGGCTGCCATCAGGGCCATCTTCGAGACCCCCCCTTAGCAACCTGTAAGTTATCTGTTGTCCGCTCACTGATAACATTTGCTGACCCTGCATCAGGCCACTTCATTGTGTCTGCCGCAGTAACTGTCACGTAACATGATTGGATATACACGGCCGATGCCAATGTGTAAGTATGAGTGTCTATATCGAGGGCTCTTAGTGTAAAGAGATACACCAAATCTGATAGGCATTGTCAACGTCGTGTTTGCTTACGCGATACCCCGTATGTCTGATGGCGTGTGCTGGCCGCGTATGACTGTTTCTCGCGCACTCTCTACTCTGGAGTACAGGATTGGCTTTGACATTACGGCTGCTTGAAGCGAAATGGTCAACAACATACCGTGCTCGCATGGAGACGGGCTCTTGAAGTGAACCCTGGGATTGCACATCGATGACAGCGTGCAACACCACACAGAGCATGAGACCCGGCCGTTCGAGACTGAGGATTGGACTGGTGGCAACACAGTGTGGCGAAGTTACCTTGATCCACAGCAGGCGCGCAAGTCCGTGGTCCACAACTCAACAGCAAGAACACTTGAACACTGCCTTCCTCGTTCCACACCTTCTTTCGGGCCGTTCAGGCGTTCTTACTACCATACAAAGATCAGATGCATTTCCTTATTCAAGCTTTTGCAGATCCTCAGCCAATCTACGGCCGCATCCGGCCTTTCCGGAACCTCCGAGGCAGACCGTCAGGCACACTTTTCGACGCTGCTTCGGCGCCGTCTCTGCCCTGCATGCATCCCATCCACTGTTCCTGTTAGGGCTGAATCGACAATCATCCATTCGCAACCACAGGTCGCCTTTTGTGGGCTTCAGTGGATGCTTTTGTGGTTCCTGGAAACCCTGGAGATCAATTGCAGATCGGCGGCTGCACGTGAGCTGCTTGCTGACATCAGTCAGCCGGCCAGTGGCTAGTGAGGTCTTGGCGTGCGTAGTTCACGCGCTGGCGGCCTTGGAACTTTGGGATACGAGGGTTACCACGCTGTCTTTGGTGATCGAGGGACTAATTGGAAGGTTGGCGCCTTTAGTCATTTGTGCCCTATGTTTGGGGATCGCAGCAGGCTGCCTGCGGAAGAGTTGCAGGGTGGGAGCTGTGTACGATTCGCGTGCGACTGTGCTGTGTAAGACTGAATGAAGCAGTAAGCGGCGCAGACACAGCGAAGCGCTCGAGTACTCCCTCCTTAGGCGGCTTCACAGGTAACACCTGCTGCAAGGAGCCCGATAGTAAGTAGCCGAAAGTTGCACCGCAACGGCGAAACGGCGAAACGTGGGACAGGAACCATTCGGGAGTTGCATGTCGGGAGAGCGGAATCATAGTTCGAAGACTCAAATTGGGGTATCAACGCGACGAAGAACCCAGACCTAGGTCGAAGCGAAAGACCAGAGAATCAGAACCTATCCCCCAAAATACAGTATCGTACCGTACCGCTGAACGCCGTGACTATGCAACGCTATGCTATGCTCCAAAATGCCGGTCTTCTAGCACCCTTAATTATGACATTGTATCCAAATTGCACCTCTTCAGTAATCATTATGCGTGTTGTATCGTTCTCAATGTATAACGTTCTCTTCTTGATTGAAGACCACGCCCTCCTTCTCCGCGAACAGCTTTTGGATAGGGTAGGTGATGGCGTTCATGATGTTTTCACGGTAGTCGAGCTTGACAAGGTGCTTCTCGAACCAGTAGTGGCGGATGAACTTGCCCTGGCAGTTGCTGACCTGGACGCCGGGGAAACCGTTTGCCTGGCCACAGTCGAGCTCCTTGATGTACTCCTCGTAGTCATAGCGGATGTACTCGCCGAACGCGGACTGCTCGTGGAACTTGGGCTGCTTCCACTGCGAGCAGTTGGGGTAGCGGACGTCGTCAGGGCATTCGTGCCATGCCTTTAGGATGGGCATGACTTGCTTGTTGTTCTGCACGATCATGAAACCAGTGTTGGTGTATGTGCGGTTGAAGCGGTCGGAGTTGTATTGCGGCTCCTTAGCATCCCAGGGATCCTTCGCCATGACGAATGAGTGGTGAGGCTCGATTTGCCAGTAGTTCATCATCCATTCGACGGGAAGGTGCATGAAGCGGAAGGTTGCATCTGCGTCGAGGAAAACAATGAACTTGTAGTCCTTGATCAAATTGGCCAATGCAGATGGCTTGATCCAGGTCGCGTGTCGGTCTTCAAATTCGTTTGCGTGCACAAATTTGTAGTCATAGCCATGGATCTGGGCGTATGCGTAGTGGGCGAAGACACCACCAGAAACGTGGTTGATGTTGCGCCAGTCGTATTCGCCCTTCTCGAACATCTCAGTAGACTTGAGCGGCCTTGTGTCGAGATCCAGAATCAGAATTTCATTGCCCATCTTCTTCGTGTAGCGCGGGTTCTTAGGAAGAACGATCTTGGTGCCATTGGGTTCGCGGATGAATGGCTCAGACGGCGATGTCTTGAGTGGCTCGTACAGAATGCGCAGGATATCGTTGATGTTTGGCGTTTTCGCGTCGCTGATGGTCCTGTTAGTTTTGGTCAGTAGCTATCGACTAGCGGGCATGACAAAATCAATCAGGGGCCGACCATTTTATGACAGCATAATGATTGAATTCCTGGGCAGAACGTACATCTCAACGTGTGTCGAGCCACCGCTGTGTGGAAATGGTATCCTCTCTGGTGCAGACCAGGCCATGAATCCGAAGATGAAGATCAACACAAAGCCGGCGCTGCATGCCAGCGCAAACATTGGGCTGCGGGCCCCCGTCGATGGCAGCATCATATTGTGGTCGTATGTCCGGTTTCCTCTTCAAAGAGCAAAGGAGCGACAGGAAGAAGCAGCGGCGATGGCTGGGTGCGCAAAAGGGTGGCAGACAAACAGGCGTCCCAACGGGCATGGGGGCTTAGCACTTTTAAAGGGACCCATCAGCCGTCAGCCCAGCGGCCAAGCGTGCAGGAGCAGCATGTCCGTGTCGGGGCGAGATTGCGCTTGGCGGATGCCATCAGCCCTTCGCGGCGTCGATGCACAACCGAAGACCCGTTGTTAAGCTCCATTAAGCAGCTCAGGTGGTACCTTAGCCCAGCGAATGGGCCGAATGAGAGGAGGCGCTGAGCCCGGACCACGAAGGGTCGACGTGGGTCTTGGATATTACGGGCGCGGCGCTATGTTGCCAACCTTCATTCATTCGCGACCGCATGAACGCGCGCACTTTCCACGCGACTGCGTGCTGTCAGTGCTGTCAACGATAGAAAGAACAGACCCTGCAGCACCAGATGGGTAGCTTGTCGACGGCGCTGGTGTTGGGACAACGGCAACTGGTTGAGTGGCAAAGGGTCCTAATCGACGCCGTTCGAAAACTTGTGCGAATCAGGGAGGGTCGGATGCAATTTCCCCGGATATTTTGCACCTCCTGAGTTCCTTCCAGGCCTGCCATCGTATTCATCGCACCCTCTCACCGGCTCGTATCACCACCCGTAAATTTGCGACTCCACTGAAAAACGGCTGCTACATTACCACGACCCTTGAGACGGGCTGCATCCTGAAACAGGCTGCGCACGCTGCAATATGGGGTTTTGCAGTTGGCAGATGGGTTTTTGAAGGGGGCTCTAGTGATCTGCAAGCCAACGGCTATTCCTGCATCGTACCGACATGCCTGTTGTGGCGCATGCCAGTGTTTTGCTCGCAGAGCCTCAAAACATCGGCAACTCTTTGGCTTACCGCGCACTTAAGAACGGCTTTCAGAAAGTTCAGTTCTGTTCTCCTCTCGAGCAAAGTCGAACAAGGGCTATCGCTGATCGCCGACACATATCTTCAATCAGCGTCGAAACCAACAATCAGACCTGTGCATCCCTTGCGTTGCAGTCGCAGTTCCCTTACATTGTGTCAACAAGGGTAGGTGCATAGTAGACATGTGTTTACATGACGTGCAGCGACAGCAGCCACCGTTGCATATGTTTGAACTGGAAGTGATATCTACATGTAGACATTTAGAACATTGGAATTCATACCTCTACGTGTGACAAGCCGATGGATGACCACGGCTAGAGCGCAGAAAGAACACAAATTGGGTATCTCATCGCCTCCCCTGTCCTGTCTCCTTACCATTGTTTCACTTGAGTCATCATGGAGACTCCTCTAGCCACCTTCCTAGCAGTTCCGGTGCGAAATTAGTCATATAGCACACATCTGCCTCATTTGCGCGATAGTGCATCATCTCTTCCATGCTGCCAAAGATGGCGTCAACATCATCAATATCCTCCATGTCTTCATCGTCAACATCATCTGTTTCGTCAAGCTCCTCTGCTTGCGTGTCAAACAATGGTTCGTCAAAGACCGAGTCTGTCCTGTTACCCTTGGGAGGAAATTGGACGGCTTCAGCGTCTTCATCTCCACTCTCATCAACGGTATCGGCCGGCGAAAACGTATCTAGTTCCAACAGCGCTGAACTCAGAGGTGACGGATTCGAGAGTAATTCGCGGTCTGACCATGACGGCGGGAGGTTCTCAGCATCTTCGACATCCTGCTCGTCAAGATCGAGATCGTGCAGATGATCCCGCACTATCTGACCCAGTAGAGCGCGTTCGATCGAGGATGCCGACGTGACTACCTGCAGGCTGCCCGGAGACAGATCTTGCAGTTGGGTAGCGATACCGGGTGCGAACCAAATGTTGTCAAGTTCAACGCGCACTGATTGGGCGATGCCGGAAGCGAGAATATGCCGCAGGGCAAGTGTGATAGGGTGCTCGGTGGGCAGCACATAGTCGTCGACCCTGTTCGATAGGATCCTGGAGGTCGTCGAGTAGAACCTGAAAGTGAGAGCTGAGAGTGTTGCGCCGCTATCGGACAGCGCTGCGATTCGTTGTGCGCAATCATCAACCAAGACCGTGGATGGAGTCAAGTACACATCGATAGTGAGCCGCCGGACATACTTCAGGTACTTGTTCGGAATTGGTGACAGGATGTCAGCAGTGGCGATTCTAGTCGGGAGAGACACAGTAAAGGCGTTCTGCTGGTAGAAGTACGATGCTGCCTCCTCGTTAATGAGCTTGGAGGCAGTCAGCAGGTCGAAGTCGTGATCGGCAGTTCGACAGACGTAGAGCTCGCTGTAGATGCTGTTACGCACCTCGGCGGGAAGGTCCATAAAGGAGGCCATTGTGTTGTTGAATTGCAACAATGGATGCAAGATATGGTAGTAAAACTGTTGGAGGGGATCGCAATCGCGAAGAGAATTTGAGGTAAAGGTCAGATCTAGTATGACGGTCGCAGCCAAGGGAAAGTAAAGTATTTGTAGGCGGCAGGCGAACGCAAGATCACCGTCGAAGCACCTGGATCAGATCAATTTGAGGAGGCAGTTGTGGAAAGATCACTCGTTGGTCGTTCCGTTGGCGGAAAGATCCTTCAGGATTTTCCAACATATACTCGACTTCAGAGGGGTTCCGGGTATTACAGCGATCGAGACTTGTCATCTGGGAGGTACTCAGGGCCCTATAAGCGAACCGTGGATGGAGGACCAATATACCATGCACCTGTATGACTCAGGTGATTGGCGCAGCACCCACACCGTTTCCCGAAGCAGTCGTACCGGTACTCGTGATATCGCGTCCTGGTCGCGGATCGCCCGATGCAGTAGCCTTGATTAACCTTGATGGTTGTTGTCGACGAGGCTGAACACGCGTCGCTGCCTGTTGCCTCAGGCAGACGTTGTAGAATACGTATACACACAAGCTCACCAATCAGAGCATCGATGGCGTTGGATGGAAACCCTGGTCAAATAATTGCAACTACGCTCGCAAACGCCATTTGTACCGCGGTACGCGTCTACCTAGATGTCTAGTCCATCATGGTGTCACCTGCCACCTGCGCACCACGCCGCTCGAGATGTGAGCCTTTTGATCGAACTTTGAGCTTAAGGGTCCCGCTTGAACCTGAAGCTAATACTGAAGCACGTCATGAGGAGAACATCAATGAAGAAAATGGCATGGCAGGATGATAAGGTGCGCGTAAGGTTGACGGAAACCAGGGTCTAGCCGGCGCTAACCATCTTTGTGTCTACTCTTCCACACCTCGTGTGGTAAGTCACCTCTCCCAATGATTCAGGATCGTTTGGTTGCTAGACTGCGAATACTATGAGTCACAAGCTACAACCGGAGGCCTTATGCATTGCCCTTCGCACGTCATTTGCGGCATGACTCACGCTTCTACCTAATCTACTCTGCCGTTGATCGAAAACCTTCAGACAATATCCATGTAGCCCAAAGCTTCACCATACCATGATGTTTTTGACTAGCGGTGCGCGTCTTATGACTTCTGAGAGCTTCCCGTCGCTGTTGTCGAAACTCGCCGTGCCTAATCGCGCAAGACAACGACCGCCATCGATCTCGTAGCACTCTTGCCACTCCCTCGATTCAGTATCCAGCTCGACAGGAACGCTGGGACATACAATCAACCCCCTCACCCATTTCCTATTATCGGCCTTCTCGTCGACTATCAAGATAGGTAAGAACCTTGTTGTATTAGGAGCGATGTCAGCGTTGTCCTGGGCATCCAAATGGACCTCTACCTGGGTGCCGGAGTAGTTGCAGTCGCCTAGTGTGTACCTACTATCATCAGCCTGCTTCAAAGAAATAAGACAGGCGTCCATAGTGATCCACTTCTGTCCATCCACAGACCAGCTATTGAGATCGTGGACGCCACTGGTGATGTGCACAATTGAAGGGTAAAAGCCATCCTCACATAGGTACCGATAGGTCTTTACAGGTACGTTTGCGGCTAGCCAGCTCCAACTTGGCGCCTGATATTTCTTGTTGCGCATCCTGGGTCGAACCTCGCTTGGGATGTGCCACAGTAGACATCCTGGAAACTCCATGTTAAAGAACCCACCCTGAGGTTCAGCTAAAACATCGGTATCTCCTGTGATAAGGCGGGCAAAGTAGCGTGTGACACCATCGAACGCGGCAAACTTGTCCTTTTCTGGATAGGTGAGCTGGCATGCGCTGTACATCTCGATAGTATCCTGCCATGCTTTCATGGCCCTTTCAAAATCTGTCCCAAAGCCATTTTCGGGAAGGGGCAGAGAAAAAGGACCATTGCGCAGACATGGCACAGAGAGACCACTGGGGAATGTTTCGCATATGTTTTGGGCTTCAGTTTCCCGGCATTCCCAGAAAACTTGGTTATGACCCAGTGTAAGGACGCGGGGGGATAGTAACCGTTCTTGTAGAACCCATCCTCGGCTAGCTATCGCGGCATGTCGATGACCGTGCAGAGCGTGGTTCATTCCAATAAGCAGGTGCGGTTCGGATTCAGTAGTTGAAGAGCCATGACCAACCCGTCGGAGGCTCACAGCGACGGGCTTGATAAGATTCGGCTCCCGATCCCTGAACGACGGCTCAGAGGCCTTTGTAGCTGCAGCTGTAGCGATACACACAGCGCTGCGCATGTAGATATCTCCCATCATGTCAATATGCGCTCCCCAGTCTAAACCTCTCACTTCTTGAGGAGGCTTGTGCAAGTCGAAGTGTGTGAACAAGCCTTCGTGTGACTGTACGATGCACAATGAATCGATCCACATGTACGGGATTTGTAGCCATCTGCAGAACATCAAAGTATTGCGGACGTTCTCGGGCAAATAAAGCTCTGGAATCCCGCCGAGTAGCCATTCGGATCGATTGAGGCCGGTCAGAGTTAAGAAAGGCTCCTTACCCCAACAGTGACTCAAGACTGCATACTCCGGAGCCTGAGGTATGTCATTCTTGTCAATCAGCCGTGCAGGATAGTGTCTAACATCCAAAAGTCGCATACCATGTTTCACCGAGATTGCGAGTCGAGGCGAGTCGGAGACTGGACGTGCTAAGGGAGGCAGCGTCTGGTTACAATGCTGATGCTTTTGACGACATTCCGTATACCAAGAACGCGCCAACTCGCCCACCGCAGGCGAGCCTGTAGTTAAAGGTATCTCGTTGTAAAGCCGATGTACAGCCTCACAGTGACCGGATGTGAGCGAACGAATGTTGAAGCCAAAAGACGCTTTATCAGTGGAGGCTGGTATAAGGCTGTATGACCATTCCGGAAGATCTCTATCCCACAGGCGTTCTCGACGAGACACAGAAGCGTGCACGGTCAGCTTCCAGACGTGATTTTCAGCATCCTCAACCCAAGATGCAAGCAGATGTGATATCCCCAGTGCCGGCCACTGCAAGTAGTCGTCCTTGTACCAGGGGTGTCTTTTTGGGATCTGAATATCGCGAAATGTTTCAGAACATATGTAGCAACCAGACCTGGCAGCTTTCGCATGGGCTTGAAAATCGTTTTGGAAGGGATGCCAGCCCGAGCGGTTGTGATGCCTGATGGTCTGGAACAGAGAAGAACATGCTGGGCACAACATGCTGCGTTGAGATTCTGCAGGAAGTGACAAAGCTTAGAAAGGATGTGAAGCAGTAGATGAAGGTAGAATAGTGGCAGTGATGTGGGCCCTTGAGCTCGAACATACAATAGCCTGTCAGCCTTGGGTGCCATAGGCGCTCAGCCCCTCCATGGATCGCGTACAATAATTACCCCGCGTTGGCCCAGCTTACACCCCTGGACGGTATGCGTTGCGAAG
The DNA here is from genome assembly GCA_021642125.1 of Nothophoma quercina. NCBI lineage: Eukaryota > Fungi > Ascomycota > Dothideomycetes > Pleosporales > Didymellaceae > Nothophoma > Nothophoma quercina. The sequence continues at coordinate 510,916 of JAKIXB010000024.1, forward strand.
CGCCAGGGCTCTATACTGCGGTATCCCCCAGAAGGATTTGCCATTTGATCTCTTGATGTGCGAGTGTGCTGATTAGTTGAGCATGCCACCGAGTACTTGTCAGAGCTTTGTGATTGGTTCTACGAGTTCATAAGTATGGCTCTTTGAGTGGCGTTGGCTGAAGCTTTAGGGAACAACCACATCAATGGCTGTCGTACACGGGGTGCCAATCAGATTTGATAGATTTTCATCTAATATCAGTACCGCTCCGATACCACACTCTTGTACCAGCGTTGACGTCGAGCAGCGCGGCATGGGCGCTGATAGTCGAGTCTTGTGAGCTTGAGTGGAAGATCCATCTTCATTCTGGGGGGCACATACACTTTCTCACAGAAACAATGATCCAGCATGCGGTAGGCTGCGTCGCTTGAACCATGTCTTCTCTTGCGGCACAGCCAGAGCCGACGATGATCCCGTAGCTGTGTCGTCCGGCCATTCGAACGTAACCGCTGTTTTGCTGCCAACCCTATCCATCTCACCTGCGTCCAACAAAATGTCGCCAATACTCTTCGAATTGTTGGACAGTTATGATCACGGACTTGGCCAGGCCTCTGAGGGATGATCCCATGACCGTAGAAGACCAAGGGCAGGACGCTCTCTTTCCATACCGGCCTGCCACGACGGTGCCGCCAATTCTCCATAATTATATATGCTGATAGACCTGTGCTTATGAGAGTAAGACAGAACGGGAACATCAGCCATTGCTAGTGCACGGATACGCAGCTCGTCGTCTGCCATGTCAGGCCCTTTATATGCGCTGGATATTCTAGACGCCTATATCTTGCTGCAGTGTTTCGTTGCGAGTTCAATTGATTTGTCAGAGCTAGGACGTCTGCTCGACTGTCTCTCGCTGAGCCGTACTGCGACCGGAGTTTGTTTGTCATGGCATCTGCAAAATCGCCGAACCATTGATCAACGTGAGTGAAGTTCGCCTTGCCCTTGTTGTAAAGACTGCGTAATACCATGTCGGTGCCAATCTGGAAGAGTCCCCCATACTGGCCGGTTGTGTTCATTGCGCTCGTGAGACCTGTCCAAAACTCATGTGTCGTCTTGCAATGTCCCGAGTCGAAATCGTACGCAACAACGCAATCACCATTAAAGAGGTCTTTGTCGAAGATGCTCGATATAGCCTAGATAAACGTATGGTCGTGACGGTAGATACACTCTTCTGATGCGTTAACCTCCTGGTAGGTGTTTCGAGGGGAGGCAGGGTCCTTTTGTTCAGTAAAGTCATACAGAGTCATCTGGGTCCTGAGCGCTGTGGGACACATGAGAGCTGTGATCAAAGACGCTGGTCATAGGCAAGGCTGGGGCGAGCACGCTGGAGTATTTGCCTGCAATCGCGGCTTCGGGCAAGTCTCATTCGAGCACGCTTCTGATTGGGCGCATGACGCCATCAGGGTTCAGCGACTCGGAAGGAGCTGCCCCTCCCTCGGCGGAAAGAAAAAGTTATCCGCGGGTTAGACGCGCGATAGCGAATGTTGCAACGCGTCAAGCCTCTTTTCAGCGTTACTGCCTCTCGTGTCGCTCCTCCTACCTTCTCTCGAAGTATCTCTATCCCATACCGCAAGATGGCCGGCGTTCCCAGCACCTACGATGGTGCGCTCCTTCCCCACTGTACCCCACGTAAACACAGCTGACCACAGCCTCAGCGCCCGTTCACATCGCCGTTATTGGCGGCACTGGCATCCAGTCGCTGCCTGGCTTCCACCTTGCTGCGACTCTCGACGTCGACACACCGTGGGGCAAGCCCTCGTCGCCCATCAGCATCCTGCACCATCCTTCCCCGTCCACCGGCAAGGACGTCCCCGTCGCCTTCCTTTCGCGTCACGGTCTTTCCCACGAGCTTGCTCCTCATGAGGTCAAGAACCAGGCCAACATCGCCGCCCTCCGCCACCTCGGTGTGCGCACCATCATTGCCTTCTCCGCCGTCGGTTCGCTACAGGAGGAGGTCCGCCCGCGCGACTTCGTAGTCCCCGACCAGATCATCGACCGCACCAAGGGTATCCGCCCGTTCACATACTTCGAGAAGGGCATGGTCGGTCACGTGGGCTTCGGCGACCCCTTCGATGTAAAGTTGGCTGAAATTGTGCGCAAGTGCGGCCACAGCTTGGAGGGCGAGGGCGTCACACTGCACGACAAGGGAACCATCATCTGCATGGAGGGACCGCAGTTCAGCACACGCGCAGAGTCCAACATGTACCGCAGCTGGGGTGGCACTGTCATCAACATGTCTGCGCTCCCTGAGGCCAAGCTGGCGCGCGAGGCCGAGATTGCCTACCAGATGATCTGCATGGCGACCGACTACGACTGCTGGAGAGGTGCTGAGGGCGAGGATGTCAACGTTGAGATGGTCATGGGTCACATGAAGGCTAATGCTGACAACGCAAAGCGCTTCGTTGGTGCCGTCCTGAACGAGCTCAGCAAGGAGGAGCACGCTCAGCAAGTACAGGGCAAGCACCTGGAGAACCAGACAAAGTTCGCTGGCTCCATGACTAAGAAGGAGGCTCGTGGGCAAGAGACCGAGAAGAAGCTGCAGTGGCTCTTCCCTGGTTACTTCGACTGAGCAAGCGAGGAGCGCACATGTTGCTAATGAGTATCACGACATCGACCGATAGACCTGGGTATCAACTACCCACGAAAAGCATTACAAATTGACAGTCGAATACAGACTGGCGCATACAGCAGCCTTGCTTCAGCATGTTTCCCTTGCCAACGTTACGACCCCATCAGGCAGGTCACTATCAACACTTTCCCATCAAACAACGGTTGTCGACATCATCGAAATGCAGGCGGGAATATCGATATGTACCCGCTTCCAGCAACCAATGTCTGTTCTGCCGCGGACTGATCTCCAAGATCAAGCTCATCGCACCTTCCTGTTTCGGCTAGCACGACACGCACCATCGATGAACCACCAAGCTCTTGAACCTGACTAACACCATAGCAACTAAAGAAAGTGTCTATCAAGTAACATTAACGCTGCAAGTGCAATTCTGTCGTGCTTTCTGTCAAAGGGCGGAGGTGTCACAAACGTTTCGATGCATTTCACAACAACGGATTTCTGTGGTACGAGTGACAAGTCGATCCGGCACAAGCAGCATTGCATGCATATGCGCCAACCTTAACCGTCAGACAACCTGAGGAACAGCCTCTCACCTTCCTTATCGCGCAGATCGACATATCTCCGGTGTCGCTACTTCCCGCGGGGAGGCAAACCCTACAGCATCCTTGTATGACGGGTAACGGCCGGCAGTCCCACGCGGATGGGGCACACAGTGACAGCAACCACAGCTATAAGAACCCTTGTGCCATTGACAATCCCAAAACTCGTCCGGCTCCTGTCCAGCTACTAGGCACCTTCTCCTACAAGCGGGTGGCTTTCAATACCGTCGGCATCATGGTTTCAGCTTGGTTCCTAGCAAAGGTCTTTGTGGCATTTGCGCCCTTGACGAGTGTTATTGCGCAGTATGCCACACCTTCAGTGCTGCCTGAGCTGCTAGATGCCACGGCAGATGAACTTATCTCTGGACTCGAAGCTGGTGACTTCACCAGTCTTGACCTGGTCCAGGTAAGTAACTCCGAGATTGTGATATAGTGTGTCACTGACAATATCAGGCGTATGTAGGACGTATTCTCGAAGTCAACGCGACCTTGCACATGGTCACTGAGATCAACCCAGATGCCTGGGCAATTGCAAAAGAGCTGGATGAGGAGCGTTCGTGCGGCAAGATCAGGGGGTAGGTGAACCTCGATGAAAGTTCTTCGAAGCAATACTAACTTCGGTCAGCCCTCTTCACGGTCTCCCAGTTCTCATCAAGAACAACATTGCAACTGCCGATGAAATGAACAACACTGCTGGGTCCTTCTCCTTGCTTGGAGCCAAAGTTCCACGTGATGCTACTGTTGCTGCCAAACTCCGTGCTGCAGGTGCTATCTTGCTTGGCAAGACCAATTTGTCTCAATGGGCCAACTACCGCTCTGCAAACTCGTCGAACGGCTGGTCTGCGTACGGTGGCCAGACCTACGGAGCTTACTACCCCGGTCAAGACCCCAGTGGCAGCAGTAGTGGTAGCGGTGTTTCGGCCAGTCTGGGTTTGGCATTCGGTACTTTGGGTACTGAGACTGATGGGAGCATTGTTTCCCCAAGTCAGCTGAACAATGTTGTTGGCATCAAGCCTACTGTAAGGATAGTCGCAGATATCAGATGCATAGCTGACAACATCACAGGTTGGTCTGACCAGCAGAGCTCTCGTCATCCCTATCTCAGAACACCAGGACTCCGTCGGACCCATAGCCCGCACTGTGAAGGATGCTGCCTACATCCTACAAGCTATCGCCGGTCCAGACCAGTACGATAACTACACCTCTGCCATCCCATGGGCCGGCAACTCCACCAACGCCACGAAGCCAGACTACGTCGCAGCCTGTAAGCTCGATGCTCTAGCAGGCAAGCGCATCGGCATTCCTCGCAACACAATCGGCACTCGGAACATCGTCTCCGCACCGATCTTCGACGCCTTTGACTCCGCCATTGAAATCTTGAAGGAAGCCGGCGCCATCATCGTTGACAACACGAACTACACCGCCTATGCCCAATACCTCAACTCCACCGCTGAGGACACCGTTCTCGCAGGCGACTTTGGCCCAAACCTAGCCGCTTACCTCGCCCAGTTGACCTACAACCCCAACGACGTCACCGACCTTGCAGAAGTCCGCAACTTCACACAGACTTTCCCCGCAGAAGAGTACCCCAGCCGCGACACAGCTGAGTTCGACGCCGCCCTTGCACTTAACTTCACGAACACTGATCCCCAGTTCTGGGCCGCGTATCAGGCAGATCTATACTTCGGTGGACCAGGTGGTATCCTTGGCGCACTCGCAACCTACAATCTCGACGCTGTTGTGCTACCCACACGTACTGCATCGTCCATCTCCGCCATTATCGGTGCTCCGATCGTCACCGTACCTCTTGGCGCGTACCCGAGCAACACCACGGTCATCCCTAACGCACGTGGCAATCTGAATGCGACTGCGCCGAACATCCCCTTTGGTATTGCTTTTGCGGGTAAACACTGGAGTGAGGAGAGCTTGATTGGGTTTGCGTATGCCTATGAGCAGAGGAGTAATGTTAGGACGAAGGTCAAGCCGTACATTCAGCCGAGTATCGAGTTGGCGGATGTGGTTGGCAACAAGACTCATTATGGCAGTAAGCTATAAGCGTTGTAGTTATCGTTGCTACTCGCTGTCAGGTGTACGATATGAGAAAGTCAAATCCTATCTCGAAGCCTAACGATAATACCGTGCAGCATTCACTTGAGCTGTCTCCCTTCTGTGCTAATACAGAAGCATCAATTCAGCAATGAAGGATAGACAGAAACGTATGCATGTGCACGAATGTGCGTTTTTGCTACAATTGGCCATCTTGCTTGCCGCTAAGAGCAATAAGGTCGAGCTGTTAGTGGTCTTTGAAGTCTATGCGATTACACATATGGGTGCATTACACACGTGTACCGATAATAGACGGCGTCGAAGATGTAATTCCTTGCTCGTTGGTGGTGAATCCGAGCTCCTGCCATGGTGCATGTAGCTGTGTTGTTGGCGTTTGCTCGAGGGACGGTATGGGCTAAAGTCTTCCCTGCTGCTAGTACCAGAGATCTCTCGCCTAGTATAGATTGGCAGATGGATAGGTTTCCATCATCTCCCGCTCGAGGATATCGAAGTACTGAGATTGGGGTGTACTAAGTTGGCAAGACCGCATGATGAACAGAGCAATATTGGCGGGGATATCCATATTCCTACACCCAACTAGATATTTAGTAAACACTCGACTCGATGCATTCTTCGTTCGTGAACTGGGGCAAACCAACGGTTCCCAACGGTTTACATATTCGATTTCATTGTTTATTGTCAACTCATCGTTTCTCAGTACTTCCTCCGCTCTTATTTGTCTCATTCCCACCATGCGCATTCTTCCTGTCAACGTACTCCATACCTGTGCCCGAGTGCGTGTTGCTGCCCGAGTTCGAATGCTCCTTGCGGCGTTCGTAGTCCTCTTGGTCTTGCTGTGCTTTTTGAGGGCCCTTGGCGGACTTGTGCTGGCCGAAGTTGTCGCCTACTGCGTCGGATTGGTCGGTGTGGGGTTAGTGCGAGTAGTAATAATATTAGGATGGGAACGGATGGGTACCTGGCATTGTGAATCGTGAAAGTTGATGAGTGTGCAAGTGTCGTTTCCGAGATGTTGTTAGGCGTTACCGGTCGAATAGGGAGGGTATCGGTACGCTGTGTTGTTGATGTCATGTAGTCATGAATAGAGTGCGTCATTGTAACGCGGAGATCACGATGTCGGCATGACGCCTTGAGACGACTTTTTGGCGCGCGATTAGTCGTTGTCTTACTGCCCCTTTGTCTATAATGTCATCTGCCTCCATAAGAGGGACCGTTTTCGGGGTAGTATGTGGTTGCATCGTACGTGCTGCGTGTATGAGCCTGGGCAAGACCACGTGACGGAAAACTTCACTAGTGCATTTCCGGACCTACTTCACCTTACTTTTCAGGCGTTCTTGCAATAAAACAAGAACCTTGGATACGAGGCATCCCATTTCGCTTTGTGGAAATCGGCTCGTTACCGAGTTGTGCAGGATGGCGTTCAATACCTCTTGAGCATGTATCAGTCTTGCCCTTTCCTGAAAGAGTCACGGAGCAGTCGCGATCCACTGTAAAGCCACAAGTCGAAGATATGCCTTCGCATTTGGAATAACACCTGTGTTATGCAACAAAGACAAGTGCATGGACGTTGCGAAGGTGATTTCCACTCCCGCACGTAGGTGTGCACCATCACGGTATGCAACCGAGAGAAGCACGATCCCGCCGACACGGTACGCGTAACCTCGTATCTGCATGCCAAGTACTTCTCGGAACGACATCTGCCAACTGACAAACAGCGCGGGTCGGCTCTCTCCCGTGCAACAGTGCATCAGGCGTGACATCAGTGCCTTTCTGTTCAGAACTCCGTCAGGCAGGCACGGAACGATGTGTAGATGAACATCTGAATGCTTCTGCGGGCCGACTTGGGCCGCCTTTCGAATGCTGCGGTATAGAAATCCTTGCTGGAGTTCTGCAGCGAGTAAGATGTATGTTTTGACGCTAAGCATGGAGTGTGTAAGGTCTGTTAGATTTTGTGGGCAAAGGAGGTATTTGATTGCTTCATTGTCGATATGCTCTGGTAGAGCTCACTAAGTGCACGGTCTTGAACAGGATTTTGAAGAGTGGGTATAGATTGAAGGAGATCGTATCCGTCATTAGACATCTACGAACATTACGGAACATTAAACGTGATAACTTTGCTACAAGACGGGCCACGATATCGCTTGACAGAGGCGTTTGGAGCCCTCTTGCGCAGCCTTTCAAATTCGGTGCCAGGCAAAAGCCCTGCTCATGCCCCCGAGACTAGACTCAGACGCTTCCTCTAGTGAACAGAGGCGGTGCGCTGGTTCTTCTCGGTGTCGAGAACGATCGAGCCGTTGCGCTCCTTGAGGACGGCTCCACCCTTCTCGAGGCTGCTCTCGACGAAGGTCTGGGTTGGGCGCCACTTGGCGGAAGTGCGAGGAGAGGTCTCAGCCATCATCTGGTCGACCTGCTCAAGAGACAGACCCTTGGTCTCGGGAACCAAGAAGTAAGTGTAGACGAACGCAATTGTGCAGAGACCACCCCAAATGAAGAACACGGAAGAGCGAAGGTTACCCTCGTCAGAACCGACCATGTAGGGAGTGATAACAGCGATGATGGTGTTCCAGAGCCAGTTGGAGGCAGTGGACAGGGCAACACCACGCGAACGGATGGGCAGAGGGAAGACCTCACCGATGAGGACCCAGGCACCAGGACCCCAGGTAGTGGCGAAGAAGAAGATGAAGATGGCGATGAAGGCGATCTGAGCGTTGACGGCAGAGATGTTGCTAGCGCGGGTGGTACCATCAGCGAGGGTGATGGACTTGTTGAAACCAACGGTAACACCAATGATGGCGACAAGGAACTGGCAGATCAACATGCCAAGAGCGCCGTACAACAGAAGTGTGCGACGACCGAACTTCTCCATACCGTAGAAGGAGAGAGGAGTGGAGCAGACGTTGACCAGGGTGAAGACCAGGGAGATCAAGAAGGTGTTGGAGATGGCGCCAGTCGACTGGAGGAAAGGTGTAGAGTAGTAGAAGATGAAGTTGACACCGGTCCACTGCTGCATCATCTGGAGAGAGGTACCGAGGATGGTCTTGCGAAGGTTGGAGTTGGACTGGAAGAGGGAACCCTTGAAACAGTTGGCCCAGCCAGAGATCCAGCCACCAGCGGGGATGAGTTCGCGCTCGTACTCCTCGTTGGCAATGATCTCAGCGAGCTCAAACTCGACCAAGCTGGTGAGGTGAGCGTCAGAGGGGTTGACACCACGGATCTTCATCAGGGCCTTGCGAGCATCCTCGGTGCGGCCACGCTTGACGAAGTAACGAGGAGAGTCGGGCAAGCAGGCAATACCACCACCGAGAATAATACCCCAGGCGAACTGGATACCGATAGGAATGCGGTACTCGCCAGTGTCACCGCGGCCCTGAACGCCGTAGTTGACGCAGGCGGCAAGCAGAAGGCCGATGGTAATGCAGAACTGGTAGCCGGAGACGAGCGCACCACGGACCTTCTTGGGACAGATCTCAGACATATAGAGAATGACGATGGCAGACTCGAAACCGACACCGATACCAGCGATAGCACGACCAGCGACCAGGAGGTCACGACCACTTGCAGCAATCTGCAGAATCACACCTAGATAAAGTCAGTGACTAATTGATTCGATGAACAGGCGAGGGTTGTTTACCAATGATGTAGATAGCACAGCCGATGACAATGGTCCACTTGCGGCCAATCATGTCGGAAAGATCACCAGCGATGAGGGCACCAAAGAAAGTACCGGCGGAAAGGATAGAAACGATGAGCGAAGTGTTGCTGGAGCTGATGGCGCAGGTGGAGCTGGCGAGACCATCGGGACAAACAGGGCCCTCTACTTCCTCAATGAAGAGAGGAGATCCCAGCACACCGTTAACGTAACCGGAATCGTAACCTGAAGCATGAGATCAGCGCGCGCCTCTAGTAAAAAGGTTGATGGCATGCTCACCGAAGAAGATACCACCGAAAGAGGCAAACGCGCAAAGCAGGTATGCCTTCCAGGTAACAGGACACTCAGTCATGTTGACATCGGTAGTAGCCTGCAGGCCCTTGCCAGAGTGGGTAGCGGCCTCATTGGCCTCGTGAAGGTTGCTGGACATATTGGCGGTTGAGTGAATGGTATACTCTGTGTGTGTGGTTGCGATGCGTGCTACCCCAGCTTTATGCAGGTAGAATTCGCGCGTTGGCCTGGACGAAGTACGAAAAGCTGAAACCCGGGGGTCGCGTCGACTTTAATACCGGTAACAAAGCTGGAGATTTGACATCGATTTGCCATGCGCTGCAAGCGTACCGTACAAACGCGCGAGCATTGGACTTTTGACTAGCTGGGGTCTGTGCTGCTGCTATTGGGTGCGCCGGCCTGCACGATCCAGTTATCCCCAGTTTTGTCAGCCAATTGCAGTCCAGCCAGACCTCGGCCCCAGCTTCTATGGCTTAGAGGATGTGCGCCAACAGCCGCTTTAGGGATGGCTTGCTCCGTTGGCTTCTGGAGTCGCGGGGAGAGCGGTCGGTCACGCGCGACGCATTTTGTCCAATTGGGTTCGCCTTTCACCACCAGTCCATCTTGGATCATCCCCGAGGCTAGTGATCGGAAACATCGAACGTCCAGAAGCATCAGTCGATGTGGTCCTGATGTGCACCTTACATGCGCGAATATTGCCTGGAACAAAGGCTGTGGAGTTGGTTTGAGAACCTTCTGTCATGCACACTGCGGACTTGAAGACAATGCCAGAAAAAGGGAAAACCACGAGCCGGCACAACACGATGTCCGCCTGATGCACAACGCCAGGGTGATACCTGATGGGACCACGATAAATGACGATGCATGCTTGTGATATGCGCTCCGCAGGCGCTTCTCCAGCACTCCACCAAGCGACTGGTTCATTCGATTGACAGCAACCTTTGATAGCGCCAGTGTCGGACCGGCAATACGGACCGGCATCGGCAGGTAAATCACAGGATGACCGCAGGTGTCACGTTCTAGAAAGTAACGAATCTTGGGCGAACTCCATGCGGAGCCCCAAGCTCCTGTGGGGCAGAACTCGAGCTGGAATCCTTAAGAACTGTGCTTAGGGGGCACGAACACTAAAATAGTCGTACAACGACACGAGCGAAAATTCTCTTCTTTAGCAACAGACTGGCTCTGGAAATCTTGCTCTAGAATTGCAACTACCAAATTTGTCAAATGCGAATCATGAGTGTTGTTGGGTTATCCCACTATCGTGCCTGTTTCGAGGAGCCCCAGGGACTAATTTGCGGAGAGCCCCAGCACCAACCTTGGGCCACTCATCTACCCCAGCTACCTGGCCCCAACAACACCCTTCCAACACCTGCAGCATCGCTAAACCCGGTTCAGGGCCTGTCACATGCTTTCTGCTCGAAAACAGTCTTCCTTCAAGATGCAAAGAGATGGGTTTGAGAGATGTTTGTTGCTACTTCGCCGATCATCACGAGCAGGTCTTGCTGCTTGTCACTTCTTGTCCCGCAAGGCGAGACAACAACTGGCCCGCACAAGCCATCTCATCTCCGCGCCCTGAATGCTTACTTGAGCCTCATCACTTAGCTGTTCAGATCTGGCATAGACCTTTCTCTTCATTGGCTACAGTGGGTCTTGCCTCAGTCACAGTATTGAATTTGCACAATTTAGCAGGGCCGGACAGTCAGAAGTGCTCCCGACGAGGCAAGGAACCCCGGTCGTCCCCACCCGCTGGTTGTTTGTCGAGTCGCGCACGGCTGCGAACCTCAAGCTGGAGAATGCTGACATGGCGGTGGAGGTGGGTTTCTGGAGAATCGCCCATGGGGTTACAAAAAATGGGTACTTTAGAGAAGCAACAACTGATCGACGTGTGACCGGTAGAAACGCAAAGCCACTCGTTGCCATAGCTGCCACATTGTTGCAGAAAACTGATCAGTGTTTCAGCCCCCAATCCCTTACCAGCCAAACATGGTCGGCAGATGATGCTGGGTTTTCTCAACCCTGCTGTCACACCGCCACCGAAGATTTGCCGCTTTCCAGGCTCTTAGAGCCTGAAGCTGCCCGTACCAAGCCTCTCACTCCACTAGAACCCACCATCGTGGCCTATGGAGTCGCCCAGAGTGGTCAGAGCGTCCGTCTGGAGCAGAGCCTCAGCAGCGCTATCCCCAGAAACGGGTCTTTGGCGCCCTAAATTCGGGCGCAGAATTTTCTGTGCCCACACGGAGCCCCAGATACGAGTCTGCGGGCGCGCCAGCCTCGACCTCCTCCGTTTGGGACCTCTACCACATGGCACCACCCTTCTTTGTGCTGTACTACTGTGACGCCTGGAGAAAAGCCCTATACGTTTTGTTACTCCGGGCTGCTTCTACAGGAACCAAATGGACGACGTTAAGCGAGCAGATGTAACAGTTACAGTATTGAATGCAAGTGCTGATGCTCGTCGGTAAACAATAGCTTAGCAGCCAATGAGAGACCTTGCCGAACCCTTCATCAAACGCGTGAACGCGTCCACGGGTGCAACCATGCAACTGACACACACGACCCGACTGCACTTACTTCGATTCGCACCCGGCCGCACGTTGCGTGACTGCCGTGCGGTATCAAGTTCCGTAGGCCTGGGTAATTACTTTACCGGTCCTGACCTACCCTCGACACTGGGCTCTGAAAGGATCCTTACACACTGCTTTGCCAAACAAGTAGGTCAAGTCAACTCACTTCCAACAATACCACTCATCAGACTGACCGCCTCAACCCACCCTCCTCTGATATCCTCATACACATCTCACATAACCGTATTAAGGACCAGTGGATCTCTCCATCATCGTGTTGCGCGCTTGTCACGATGTCAACGTCGCAATCACTGAGAAGCATCCAGCCTGCCAAGACCGCAAATTGGTCGCTCATTTGTCATCACTTCGAGGCTGTGGTCATACAACTCTCGATCCCACCCACCTGGTTTCTGGACAACTCGACAACTCTTTCCACCATCGAGGCTGCACCGAACTAAGGATACCAAGCCTCTAGTGAGGCTCTGCGAAGTGCCGTGACTCCACATCAATCTTACACCGGCTCATTCGTACCGTAGTGTGACTGAAACTGACTCGTATGGCTTTGCTCGCCTTGGCAGCTGCAACAACGTAAACATTTGTAATGAACCTCAAGCTCACAAGTGAGATTTCTGTTCAAAAGACGAATAGTCCTTCCTTAGACTGTAACTATGCACAAATCACTGTTTTAGGGTTTTGTGTTTCTACGCGCTTCACGACGTCAAAGGGGTGTAACTTGAAGCCTTCTCGTGCTGAGCACAAGCTTCATATACTTTGCCACACAGGTGTGCTTTCCCGATTCTCACGAATACACCTTCAATGTCATGGGGTAAGAAGAAGACCCAGACCGTGGAACCGACCTCATAGCTTGAGAACATTACGTCGAGCTGATGTCATTTGACGCGGCGCGCGATCCCGATCATCCTTCGAACAAGCTACCATTCTTTAATCGCAACGAGAGGCGAGATATACGTAGGTTCTTTGTCAGCCGTCGCATCATCCAAAGGATCGACCGTGAAGTCCAAGCCGCCTTTATGCAATTCTCCGACTCTGTAGTCGTGGCAATCGTGATCACGAGGAGACGCTTAGAAGAGGAGCAATTGGTCTGTGGTCGCCCAATTCCAGCTTGGAGCTCAGTAAATTCGTTACTCAGGACACAATTGAGATCTGAAAATCGTGCACATGCCAAAGAAGTATCAATGGAAGCTAGCTATAGAAGCAGCTGGCAACATACTCCTTGTCATGTAGAACACCCGACATATGCTTAACAAGACCCGAGAATGCTGTAAGCTTGTCTTCATCCCTATGGGTAAGATCGCCTTTGCAGTAAGTCTGCACAAGTTCGTGCCATAGGGATTCCTTGCTGGCTCTAGTTATGACGTCAGTTTGGGACGGCAATTTGAGAGCTTTTTGAAGCAAGCATTTTGATTGCTGATCCCACGAGGAAAGGGTTCGTAGATATTCTCGTTATCGGTAGTGTGGCATTCCCAGAAAAGCTGTTGGCGTCCTAGAATAAGAATGTGAGACGACGACGAGCGTTCCTGCAGTGCCCAAACCTTGGTGCCCAAAGGCGCATCTCGGTGCCCCCAGATCGTATGACCTTCCCGATAAGTAGATATGGCTCGACTCAAACAACTGAAGTAGATAGGCCATGGGCTCGCAGACTGAGACCTTGGAAATGAATGTAATCTGGATTTTGATCTACAAAGCAACACTGGGTAGCCCCCGAAGTCGCAGCTATAGCGATGCACACGTCGCTGTTGGCATAGATCGTTCCCATCAGCTCGACATGGTTTATCCAATCTCTGTCGTCACCCGACTGGATGATACACAATGAATCGATCCAGAGATGACGACTACTGAGCCAGCGGCATACCCACAGAAAATTTCTAAAGTTTACTGCCAGGTCCTTCTCCTCAATTCCTTGCTCTTCGAATGTCTTGATATTAGACTTTGTCAGAGTAAGAAACAAATCACGCCCCCAACAATGGCCCAACACAGCATATTTTCTCTTTCTCGGCAACGCGATTGCCACTAATGAGGCGAACGACCCTGTTCTCGATCCTCAACAGCCGCGGTTATCGATATCGCTGCATCTGCATGGCATGATTGCCGATTGCTGCGATTCGCCGGCATGATCCGTGTGTATAAAGACTATTTAGATACCAATTGCAAGCAATCTCTCCAGCCTTGCTGGCGTCTGTTGAGCTAGTAATCACAGGGTAATTTGTGTGATTGATGCCAGCAGCCATAGTCTGGCCTTGCTGGAAATCGAATTCGAAAAGCTTGTTGTCCTGCGATGCGCGCATGACCATGTAGCAAGCGTTTTCACGGCCAGTATATCGAAGTGATCATAGTCCTGAACGAAAATTTTCAGTGCTGATTCCCGTAGAAATCTTCGTCAACTCTCTACTCATACATGGGGTCTAACATCGTCTCAGACGGAGGAAGTGTCTTCGCTTGATTCACTTTCACACTGAACAACTCCCGAATTCTCCTCAGAACCCTGGAGCTCCATCTGTAAGATATGAGTTCTGTTCGTCCCCGAGAGTCCGTTCAGACCCTCCTTGCACCGGCATCCGTCCGCATGCTGCGCGCTTCCACGTCCGTCTCATCGACGCTGTCAAGCAGTAGGATATACAGCAAACAACGATCAGACTTCAGGGTTTGCATCAAAAGAAAGTGTTGCTCAGGATTCGATATCTGAACGTATTCTGTTTTGCAAATGCTTTTGCACAGCGACATGGATCCACAGTATGATCGGTTTTGGCATAGCGACGACATTCTACTCGCCCTTGTCGGATGTTCGCAATATCCATACGATGCGAGCTCTTTTCTGATTCAAGCGGTGATGTTGTTCAACGACGGTTGTTTCTTGTGACTTATACTTTGCAGCAGAAGACTCATCGCCAATACTCCTCTACACAACAACACCGTGTCTCTACCTCGAGTTTCTTTCAAGAGTCGGCAGTACTTTAAGTAAACTTGGAGGCCTGTCTTGGCATCTGGAATTATTCGAGCATCGATGTTGTCACTGTGCTAATAGTAGCACCACTGATCAAGTTTGGTCGAGATTTTGGCTTCTACGCGAATGAGTCGGGTCGACGGAGTATCATCTTCGTATGTTATTTGAAAGGATGTTGATGTTGTTGTCTGCAACTTTGTATGTATACGCATCCACCGGACACCGTCGCCACATGTCAGAATATTTACAAGAAGAGCTCGTTTGGCTACCAGACCTCCATCAGACAGACCTCATCTAGCAGCTGTTCGTAAAGCCGCTAGTTGTGCAGTACGTTCCATCAGGCCCAGACCCAAGCTTGCTTGAGCTGCCATTGCCCTTCACGACACCCTTGTAACGGTCACAGCTCTTATTGTTGCTCTGGCAGGAGTTCGCGATCTTGCAAGTATCACCGTAGTTGGTGTTGATGCCACATAGCACGCCGCCATCTTTTGCAGTGACGCCCTCGATGATTATGTTGCGTGGGCCGCCGTTAGCGGTGCAATCACCACAGCTGCGAATGACCTTGCCGTAGTCTTCGGCGTAGAAGTTCTTGATGCTGACAGTGCCACGGCCGTTGAACTGGAAGATTTTGTCGGCAGCGCCTATGCACCATTAGTTTTCTTGCAAACTGTGAGCTAGTACATGGCACTCACCCTTTGCTCCACCACCAATGACATAGCTTGTTTTGCCAGCCGGCTGCTTGAAGGTAGCTGCATCCTCACAGACATCCTCCCACCAAACATTCTCTAGCGTGCAAGCGCCGCGGCAGTGGATACCTTCAGCCTGAGCCTTAGAGAGGATGACGTTTTTGATGGTAGCACCGTCTTCGGCGATGAACATGGCAGCGGCTTCGTCGGTCTCGGTCTGGTCCTGGCAGGTGTCTGGTGAGCGACTGTAGCGAACCATCTTACCATCGAAGACGGTGCCGGCAGGAATGACCTTGGCAGCCGGAAGGCCGGTCGAGGAGGCGGGGCTGGGGACTGCATGACATCAGTCAAGTTCAAAAGCTGGTGCGAGTGGACTGAACTTACAAGCAGTTGCTGTGGGAGCCGCGAGGGCAGTGCCCAGGAAAACGGCGATGGCTGCGAATATGGCCTTCATCTTGGATATCTATTGCTCTGTAGCGGTTATCTGAAGCTGATGTGAAAAAAAAATGCTGCGATGGCGTGATGGTGACCTTTATACCTACAGAAGTCTTGGTGCTGGCCATCTTCCGGCCTTGCTCTCTTGTTTGAAGCTGTCGGGAAGAGGCTGTTCATTCGTGGAAGTGAAATAGCTGTTCACAATGCTGAGGTTCCTCCAATCGGTTCGCTAGTGGTGGTCACCTACAGCTTCATGAACCAACCTATCCTGTGTTTCAGAATGGGACACATCCCACAAACCACTGTGGATGACTATCAGCGATCTGCATCTGTTCTGATATTCCTCCAATAGCATTCAGCACGCGTTCGCCTTCATGATCTGCGCTTGAGGCTTGGATCAAGTCGACCCCAGATCTGGAAATTGTAGTGAGGCTGAAGCTCTCGGAACAAATCAAGCGTTGGAAGGATTGCCACAGAACGTGGCTGCGGAGGTAGCTTTGTGATCTTGATCAGGCATGTCAATGTACCTGACCCCTTTGGGACAGAGACGCAATCAATCACTGCAAAGTGATTGGCCAGCAAAGTGTAAGCCAAGAATACACAGACCGAGAGGATGGTCAGTAAGGTTGCTTAGTAGAGGTCGAAGCAATATATCATGGTTGGCTTCCAAGACGGTAGAATCTTTTTACCCTGGCAACCCCGCAAACTGATCTTCCGGAGTCGATGGGTGGCACACCCCTGAGCTCAGCGTATGACCTCAAACCACAGTGGACATCTGGTGAGAACGAGAGCTGAAAAGATCGCGCTACTTGGGAACCTTTGATATATCGGCGGGTAAGGTCTGGCGGTTGCTAGAGTCCCAGCTGCGTCTAGGGCTGTCGTCCATACGTGGCGGGCACCGTCCAGAAACAAGCAGCCCATTAAGTTGCGCAGATGGATAGGAGAGAGGCAGAACAACGACTTTTTGATGAGGTACATGTTTGTTGAGAGGATCGAGGGTGGCAACTGCCCCTGATGCTGCTGCAAATGCTAGTCAGCCGAGGCACGAGCCCTGACACGCGACGCGTTCCTTTGCATGACACGACCTCTGATCCATTCCGTCAGCATAACATCAACAAGCATTCGTTATTGTGGCCCCTTTTGCGTGTTCATTGTTGCAACACGACAGGAATTTTCATCTCGAGATTGTCGACCATGGCACCGCCTTTCAAGCCGCGTGTTCGCGCAGCCGTTCTGACGCTCTAGCAGCTCGTGAAGCAGCCGCCCTCGTATCGCGATTCGAATCGCGCAGAACGTTGGAAACGGCATGGTCACAATTTTCAAAGCTGTGCAGAACACGGCCAAGATCGCGACTATGTGCTCAGTATTCCTCAACTTTTCACGAGGTCTAGTTTCTTTCCAACACGCGCGCTTAGAACCTCGTGTCGCTCTTCCGCTCAATCAGCAGCCGTCCCGTCCTTCGCAATCGCCGTATGCTGCAGATCCACCTTCTATTCTTGTTCGACCTCCTCGCTCCTCGTAATACTCAGCAGGCTAGTGGTGCGGTGCTCTGCGGTTCTAGGGCTCTCAAAACACCCCATTGCATCTGCAATGACGGCTTGCTCACTTAGATTGGAATGTCATCGCGGAGACAGCATGCGTTTCGCTCACCAAGCAGGCAGCAGTATGCCACATGCATGCCTCAAAATGTCGTCAAGCAAGTCAATGCATGTGGGCGCTCTTCTTCGCTGACGCCCCGCTGGCCAGTGCAATCCGAACTTTGAAGTGCAGGAGGCGCCTGCTTCTAGAGCTCTACAACCAGCCTGGCACTACCACTGCTGCCTCTCGTTCGCCTAAAACTGGACGCCACTGCATCTCAAACTTCCAGTCGTACGCTCGTCGATAGTTGCAATTCTACACGCGATGACGTGCGACCTCATGCGACGTCGAGGTCATGTTCGCCCAGCTGATGGAAACAATAGCCGACACTAGACGCTCTAAAGAACTCGAGTACGGCAATCGTATCGAAGGATTCGGAATAGGAAGTTGTTTGCCTGTACAATCCTGCACACCAGCCCGGTAATGGCTCATACGGCCGGAATCGCTGTCAGCGTCTCTGGTTGGAGACATGATGGATTGAAGCTCGATAAGCTGTGTTGTTCTCCTCAACAAACCGGTGCATCTGCGCCTTGTCAATACTCGAAGAACAAGGATTTGTTCGGACGAAGGATCCGACTATTATTTCGTGTCGGAGCTCCACACCTCGCTTTCGGTCAATTACCTTGGCGACTTATCGTCATGCGAACCAACGTCTGACTGTGCACTCAAGAGAGTCGGTGCATAGGAGGGGGTGTCTCTACATGTCAGTATCGCGCTTGACCGGGCTGTAAAGCGGACGGAGGAACGCTAGTTCAGCTCAAGACCCTTTTCCGCCTTATCAGACTAAAAAAAAGCTCCTTCACACTAAGTCCCAACTAATTAGGCCAAGCCGGAGGGACTAGAAAGATAGCCTGGTTAACGGTCATCGTGCACACGAAAAGCTAACGAAGTCGTGCAGCGTGGCTGAAGCTTAGCCTTGGTGCCTCTACCGGATTGGACACGTCGAGGCTTTGCTCTAGCCGGATAACGTATGGACGGAGGTCCTTCTCCATAAGGTCAGGCAGGAGCATCCTGCCCATGGCATTTGAGATCCACACCATGGAGTGTGTCTTCGCTTCTCAAACACCGGTTGTGGATCTTCTGGACAACTGCCAAAGCTAGGTGTGGGCCAATGAAGGTCCTCTCGGATCTTGGCGCCCACTCCAGGTCGAAGTACTTACAAGAAAGGGATGTATACATACGGCTGAGCTCTTCAGGAATAGCAGCATCTGATTCTCAGACTATCACATTTGTCTCTTTCTCTCCAAGATGTTGCGTTCAGACGCCATCGCAGTTGTTTCCGCTTTTCCTCTCCTTAAGACATCGACTGCTATCAATGCATGCCCCGTCACTGACACAGTCTTCACCGGAACTCAGGGTATCAGATACCGTGTTTGCCCTGATACTGATCTCATTGGAGATTCACAAGTAATCACACCTAACATAGCCTCCACCACAGCCTGCGCTCAGCTGTGCGACAAGGCTTTGAACTGCTTCAAGGCTGTCTACGACACGCAAACCAAGGAATGTCACATCAAGGCCAACGCCGGTCTGAATTGGCAGCCGAATGAACGGTTCGATGTCATCCAGGCTGAGCAGATCAACATTGCCAAGTGCCCTTACGCTGAGACAACATATACAAACAATGGCGTAGGTGGTTTCCATGACACAGGCGATACCCTTTGCTGACCATCTCTTTTAAGAAGAACTTCAAGATCTGCAGTGACACCGATCTTCGGGGTGGAAATGCTCAAATAATCAATGGTGTTACGACACTGAACGATTGCGCTCAGCGCTGCTCTACGATCGACACTTGCGCGCAAGCTGTGTTCGACTCCACCGGATCGACATGCCACATCAAGGGATGGATGCAAACACCAACACATTGATTTGGTCGACTGACAAGCGATTCGATGTGATCCGCCGAGACGTTACCGCTGCTCCAGCCACAAACGGTGCTTGGTCTGATCTGGTTAGATTACCAGTCATTCCAGTTGCTGCTTACATTGTTCCTGAGTTCCCGTCATCGAGCAGATTGATGGTGTTTTCTAGTTGGGGTGCTGATGCCTTTGGTGGAGAAGGTGGGCGAACTCAATTTGCGGACTACAACTTCAACTCTCAAGTCCCTTGACACATCAGGCACTGACCCATGCTGACCCTCTCATCAGTGGAGCTGTTTCTGCTCGTACCGTCACCAACACCCAGCACGACATGTTCTGCCCTGGTATCAGTGCCCTTGAAGACGGACGCATCCTCATCCAGGGCGGATCTAATGCCAAAGTCAACAGCTTCTACAACCCAGCCACCAATGAGTTCACTCGAGCCCCTGACCTGATCATGGCCCGGGGCTATCAGACATCCGTTACGCTAAGCGACAATCGAGTCTTCACGATCGGCGGTGCCTACTCTGGCCCACTACAGGGCAAGGACGGCGAGGTCTACGACCCCAAGAGTAACTCCTGGAAGTCGCTTCCGGACGCAAAGGTTGGACCCATGCTCACAACTGACAATGAGGTCATTTGGAGAGAGGATAATCATGGCTGGCTGTTTGCCTGGAAGGGCAACTCGGTGTTCCAGGCAGGTCCATCTAAGGCGATGAACTGGTACAGTACCAATGGTACCGGCGCTCAGACCGCGGCTGGCACTCGTGACACTGACGACGCTATGTGCGGTACCTTTGTTATGTACGAGCCTGGTAAGATTCTTACCGCTGGAGGATCGCCTGACTACACCAATTCGGATGCCAACAACCACGCCCACCTGATCAGCATCGGCGAGTATGGCCAGCCCGCCACAGTCGAGCGTGCTCCTGATATGGCGTACCCTCGTGGCTTTGCTAACGCCGTCGTACTTCCCGATGGTACTGTCCTCGTCACTGGTGGCCAGCGTCGCTCTTTGGTCTTTACCGATGACAATGGTATTCTTCAAGCCGAGCTCTTCAACCCTGCGACCAAGTCTTGGAAGACCCTTGCCGCCGAAGCTGTTCCCCATAACTACCACTCTATCAGCATCCTACTTCCTGATGGTCGTGTCCTCAGCGGGGGCGGCGGTCTCTGCTACACTGCTCAGGTCGGCGGAAGCACAGTCAACTGCAACAAGCTGGTCGACCATGCTGATGGTCAAACCTTCTCACCTCCCTATCTCTTCAACTCCGATGGTTCAGCTGCTTATCGTCCTACCATCTCCGGCCTCAACGCTACTAGCATCAAGGTTGATGGTAAACTGGTGATCTCCACCTCCACTACCAACCCTAAGTTCGTCCTCGTTCGTATTGGCAGTGTTACCCACTCGGTTAACACCGACCAGAGACGTGTTCCTCTGACATCCGTTACTCGCAGCGGTATGCAGTACACTGCTACTTTGCCCAACGACAGCGGTATCTTGATTCCTGGACACTACTACCTCTTCGTTCTCAACGCTGCTGGTGTTCCCAGCATTGCACGAACCGTCAAGGTTACCCTTTCCTAGTTTCTCCGTTCATATCACGCCATCTCATCTTCTCACGTCATGAGTAAAAACTATGTTTCGTAATGTATATACCTATTATCCTGATCATCAGCTCGTGTATGACCTTAGCAATGGTCAGAGAGGCAACCGTAGAACCAAAGTCATTCCCACAATCTTAAGGCCGCCCAAGAATATCTCCGTCGACGTCCTTACTTCTGACGCGCGGCCATCTCTACTGCTCTTCGAGTGGCTTCATTCAAATCTTCCTGCGGTAACGTCAACTTCGCATTATCCAAACCATATCCGGTCTCATAGTCTCCACCCTCATCAGGGAAGAACAACTTTGCATACATCGCCTTCGCAAAGCCGAGTCTATCACCTCCCTGCCACTGCGCCAGTCCTTTTTGGTACCTCTCCTTGACCGGCTCTTTCGCAATCGTCCAGTCCTCATCAGTCGTGCCTAACACACGGTGCAGACTGTTCAGCATGTCCCTCTGACTCACCAAAAAGCTCGCAATATGCAGACCATCGTTCTTCCAATCTTCGACCGCCGGTGTCCCATCGCCGTGCGAATTGACAGGCAGCGAAAGGAGCGAAGCCACAGCGCGCCCACACTGCTCCCACGTACTAGTATTAATCTTCGTCTCTCCATCATCGTAAAACGTAACACTGCGTTTCTTGATATCAAAGCCAAACCACGGCTCACCCATCGATAGACTGAACTCATACCAGAAGCCACAACATAACGCGACGAAGATCGGCTTTACGCCGCCTTCTGGTGCAGCCACGTTGCGCACGTCGTCGATAAACTTGCTGAATATGCCGAGTATGGGGTCCGAAGAAAGCGTGCCGCCGCGATGACCGAGGTCAAAGCCGTAGTAGTTCGGCATGATGTACTTCACACCTGCTTTTGCTGCGGCGTTTACGATGGTAGTATGTGTGGTAGGTGGTGCCAGGGCGGTAAGGGTAATGATGAGGAAGTCGTGGCCGCGGAGAGTAGTGGTAAGGTCATCTTCGGAGGTGAGGTCGACTTTGGTGATGGTGATACTAGGAGAAGAGGGGAAGGTGGAAGTGCTTTCCGGACGTGTGAGGATGGTGACTTCATGCTTGCCGGTTTCGAGCAGGGAATTGAGCATGTGTGAGCCCACATTACCCGAAGCCTATTACGATCAGTTCTTTTCGACTATAGCAGAACGAGAGGGTACGTACCCCAATAAGGGCTACTTTGCGCACGTACTCTAATTGCTCTGAAGACATGGTGTTGACGGAATCGCTGGTACGTGATAAGTTGTAGAACAGCTTCTCGAATCTAACAGCTGCAATGCTCTCTAAACTCCAGTTCTTACCTTCTTTTTATACTACATACTCTTCGTGGCTTTCTGTCCTGCATCGTGAGCCCTCCTACACATGCTTCCATATGCGGTAATGCGCTAACCCCATATCGTACTTTGTAGGAAGGGAAGATGTTTTGCGCCGAACCGCCGATGCGTCTTTAAAACGGAGTTTACGGATTTACCACAGCGATCAAGCCGCAACACCAACGATTACTCACGAATCCATTGTCGGACATGTTATTGCTCCGCCAAGCATGTCCGTACTGCTCTGAAAGCAAGTGTTTCGCAAAATCCCAAGCGTCGCACGGAGCTAAGCGGAACTATGCAAGGCCATCCATGCCTGTACCAGTATCGGGATCGCTGCCGGTTCCACAAAGGACGAACGTGGCGATGTTTGCGATACGCTTCATGGATGCCTCAGCCAAGGAGTTTCTGTTTGTCCTTTGTCTGACAGTCCGCTGGAGCTCGATGGAGCTCGATGGAACACTCGCGTGGAGCTTTGTGTTGTTGAGGTACGGGATGACGAGGAGTGGGGCGCACACCGACTTTACGAGATAGCGATAAATACCATGACGTCAACACGAGATGCATATACGTTTGCAGATTAGAGTTGGCGGTGGCGAAATGTGAGGGAGGGGAGCCCGACTTTGCAGGCGGTTCAGAAAGGGCAGAAGACGGATGCAGCAGTTCAGCTATGAAGAATCGGATGCGAGTACTGGATATAATGTTTGAACAATTAAGAAGGTTGTGAATTGTAAAATCTAGCGCGATGCAACGCTTTCTATCGCTAAAGTTCATGACTTTTCCTTGCGCCGTTCGCCGTCTAATGCCTTGTATCTGAATATTAGGTGGTATCATCTTCGAAGTCTAGGTTCCCAGAACCTGTGAACGCTCAATCGCTAATAAGACATCTATGCAACCTTCTCAATGGTCTTCAGGGCGCCCTCACGCTCGAGGCTGTTGTAGGCCTCGGTAAGCTCCTTAACAAAGCGCTCATCGCCGCGGAGGTCGTCACCAAAGAGATCGCCAATGCTGAGAAGCTTCATTGGGTTGCCCTCATCACGGGCAATCTTCTGGAGCTCATCGTTCCTGGGGTCGAAGGAGAGCTGGAAGTCGCGACCCTGCTCATCGATACCACGGAGGTAGCGGAACCAAGCAGCAGTAGCGAGGGTAAGACGGCGGAGAGGTCCTCCAGCGATGATCTGCTCGGCAATCGAGGGCATAATGAATTGAGGCAGCTTGCCGGAACCACCAAGGCAGATACGGGTGATCTCGTCCTTGAGTGTGGGGTTGGAGAAACGGCCGATCAGAGTGTTGATGTACTGGTCAACGTCGACGCCGGGAATCTTGGGGAGCAGGGGCTTAACCTCCTCGTTCATCATGTTGGTGATGTACTTGTTGAAAACGGGGTGGCCAATAGTCTCGTGGATGTACTGGAAACCACCGAGGTAGCCAGAGTAGCCCATAGCTGAATGAGAGGCATTGAGCAGGCGGAGCTTCATAAGCTCGAACTGCTCGACATCCTTCACGTCCTTGACAACCTGGACACCAACCTTCTCGAAAGCTGGGCGACCATCGGAGAACTTATCCTCAACGACCCACTGGCTGAAGGGCTCAGTGACAACGGGCCACGAGTCCTCGATGCCGAACTCGTCGCGAAGGTTGTGAACATCCTCCTCCACGGTCCTTGGAGTGATACGGTCAACCATGGAGTTGGGGAAAGCACCGTTCTGAGCGAGCCAGGCGGCAACATCAGGGTTGCGGTGCTTAGCAAATGTGAGAAGCATATCGCGGGTGATATGACCGTTCTTCTGCATGTTGTCGCAGGACAGAACTGTGAAAGGCTTGAGACCGGCCTCGTAACGGCGTTCCAGCGCAGCGTAGACGAAACCGAAGAAAGTGCGG
Source organism: Nothophoma quercina (assembly GCA_021642125.1). Classification (NCBI taxonomy): domain Eukaryota; kingdom Fungi; phylum Ascomycota; class Dothideomycetes; order Pleosporales; family Didymellaceae; genus Nothophoma; species Nothophoma quercina. Next base: position 535,074 of record JAKIXB010000024.1, read on the forward strand.
GGAGGAGAAGCGCCAGCAAGATCGGCGGCCATGTCGGGATGATCGGTAACGAGTTCGTGGGTGTTCTCGTTATAGAAGTAACCGCTCTCTGTGATGGTCATGGAGACGATCTTGGTGTCCTCGTGGGCCATCTTTGCGATGACAGCCTCTGCATTGTCAGGAGCAAACAGGTAGTCTGTGATACTGCCGATAACGCGAGCCTTGGATCCGGGTGCGGAACGCTCAATGACTGTGTAGAGGTTGTCTTGAGGTGCGAGAGCGTTCCTCATCTCGGCGTCGAAAGACTGCAGGCCAACACCGCAAATAGCCCAGTCCTTGAGCTTGAGCTGCTCAAGAAGGCTGTCGACGTAAACAGCCAAATGAGCGCGGTGGAAACCACCCACGCCGACATGGACGATACCGTGCTTGCAGCTGGCGCGGTCATAAGTGGGGACTGTGGCGTTGTGCAACTCTGACAGGTTGGCCTGGTTTAGCTTGAGAGACTCGGACTCTGTAGCGTGGGGCATGGCAGCGGCTGCTTGTGAATATTTGCGGGATTGGGGGAGTGTGGTGGAAGCAATCTGCTGCTTTGTCTGTGTGTTTTGGGCAACGGAAACCTTGGAAGGAGTTGTTGTGTTTGTGGAGTGTGACCTCGCTGCGATTGATCGAGGGAGAGGTCTAATGGAGGAGCGCAGGCTTGAAATAGACTGCTTCTGTGCCAGAGACACGGCGAACTTCGCCTGCTTTGCGAGGTTGAGAGGAGCCATTGTGAAAAGATTGTACGTTGACCGCTTGAAAGTGGATGGGACTGCTCAGGTTTTTGTCTTTTTCAGAGGGGCCATGGTGGGTCCAAGTGCACGGTCGTGAATGATTTACTAAGGCGTGATGTATTTTCGATGGAACGTGTGGAGGAGACCTGGAACACGGGTGGCTTTACTTTCGTGTTGACATTCTTCCCCGACACAGAAGGTGCACGGCAATGGCGACCAGACTGGCGGTCAACAAATTCGGAAATTTAGGATATAGGGGGAGTCCAGGTGACCATCTTCCTTGGTTCAGATCTGCTAAATTTGGACCAAATGTCAGTTGTGAACGCACAACGGTGCCATTCCAACATAATACCACCCACGCGGACGCAGATTCTATTACCAATTTTCCATCTCAGCTCATGTTTTTTAAGAGGTGACGACGCCCACCTCCGAGCTCTGTCCGCTGAAAGAAAGGGGCCGAAGGCCTTTGCGCGTTCGGAGTCGTAAGACGTCCGTAGCGCACACATCACAGCGCCGCCACATCAGGAAGCCAGTACCCCGGTGCATACGGTTTTGGTGGGGAATTGGAAGGCGCATCCGCCGCTACAAGTCCATCCCTCTGCAAGGGAAGGTTCGAAAATTTTCAGCCTCGAAAGATTCGACTAGCGGCTTATCGTGGGGTTTCGATTGGGTGGCGAGCCTTTGACAGCCTTAACGCGCTGAATCGGCCAGTCTCGCCGAGCCAGGTTGAGGCTCCTGGCGCGTGGCGGTTAGCTCCACCAGGAACATCGCTTCCATGCACGGTTAATCCTTACCCACTTGCCTGCAGCCGGGAGCGGAGCCGTGGGGGCTGGATCCACGATAAGAATTTTCGGAAAATGGCGAAAGCGCATGGATGTATGTCGCAGAACAGTCGAGCAGAGCACCGTGAATGGCAAACAAGACACAATTCGAAGAAGCGGTGTCCGTAAGTTTGGCAGAACTCCAATAAAGTTTGTGAAAAGTATTTGTTGAACATATTGAATCACTTATGGCGCCATTCCACAGACACAAACATCGTGTCTCCAAGGTGCCCTTGCTGTCGAACCCACGCTTGAAACTCGCCAAGGGGAGTACATCGATGTCAGGTGGGTGATACAAGCAGGCACGCGTTTCAACGTGCACCGATTCGAGGGCTGCATTGGACCAAAGATATGTCTATCTCTTGCGGAGCGTTCCAGTCTACTGACCGCCTCATATTGAATCCCACGCGGCAGGTGTAGCTGACACGTCTTGGTATCTCTCGCCCACGCTGATAGAGTTGTCCAGCTCGTGGTGCTGAGTGTTTTAGAACGCACTGATCGACCTGGGCACCGTGAAGCCGTATCTAGTGGCGAACGTTGCGTCCACACTGCGCCATGAACGGAACGAGGTCTACTAAGGCGGGGCTTATCGTCGCTTGAAGACCAGCTTCTCCGCTGTCGCAGATTTTGCCACGAACTGCGTCCCACTTGCCGCAGACCCAGATCCTTGGGATCGTCGCGTTGCCGGCTCCAGGCTGTGATTGTGAGGTTCTCGTTTCTCGCGGGGTTATCCAAGAACGAGCCGTGCCGTTGAAGTCTGACACTGGCCCTAAAAGGCGAGTATGCCTCTAGCCGTTCCGCGATTGATGTTGGCCTGAGTGGTTTTCCGTTACATTCGAGCTCGTTTCGGACATCAATCTTGTGCGTCGAAAAGTAAAACTCCTGCGAGTATCGGCATTCCACGGCCTTGCGTGACTGCGCTACCGCTGAAGCAAAGTAATCCAATCCGAACATAGATCGAACATTGGTCGTTCGTACCAGAATCGTCCTTGATTTCTAGGCTCTCATTGCATAACTGATCAGTAATTGCGAGCGACTTGACTATGGCCGGGCCTTAATCCAGCTCAGGGAGCCTGATTGCGTGCAGTGAGTGATGCGAAGGCTAGAAATCCCATGGTGTTGGAAACGGAAGGAGGCAACGGAGAAGGCCTAGAACAAGGCACACGGACAGTGGAGATGGGAATGTCCACCCTTGCAGAGCTATCCAGCCTTGCAGCCTTGTTCGGCCCCAGAAATAACTACGGACCGTAGCCGTCAAGGACCCTCTATGGTGCAAGTAAGAGTGGATCTCGTAGTGGCAAGATCTCGTTTATCGTGGTTCACTGATGCAACCCGAGACAGGTCAACGGTCAACGGTGTTCGAGGCTTATCCAATAAGATTGACCGTAAGAAGGAGGCTTGAGTGAGGAAACGTGCAGAGGGCAAGTGATGAGACGACTGACGCTCGGATCACCGAATGGACATAATTTGAGGTATTCCAATAGGACGCAGGATGATGAGTGTATTCAGAAAAGCCATAGTGAGGTCCACGAAGGCGTAGAGCATAGGGAATACTGCACGTTGAGTGATTCCGGTGACAAGGATGGGTACCTCGAAAAGTGAACAAGACGCTGTGAGATTGTTCTTCTGCAGCATAGTTAGCGCTTGTCGACAAGTCGGTTCGAAAGGAGAGGTTAAGGAATGTCTTTAGCTGGTCGTACAGCACAGCATCGCGCGTCAGTAGTCAAGATCGTCTTCAGTTGACATCGACGAGGTACAAGGGATGAGTGATGGTTCTCAACCGACACGTATCGCCACGCTCGAGCTCGACATTTTGATGTTGAGTTCGTGGACGAGGCGCGTCGCTGTCATCTGATGCCCGGTTCGGGAATGATCAACGCGTCAGTGGTCCAAGCGCTGGCGCTAGCCACCATGCACATCGGCAGGAGCTGCCCAACTTGCCAACCTTCACCTCCAACTCGATCACTGTCGCTATAGACTCTGCTTATCTCGAAATTGACTGTCTTTGTGTTGTGGCGTCTTGCTTGTTTGCGCACGTGCAGTGCGGTGGCCTTAGCGTGTCCTCTCATCGGTTTCCCCCATCGCCCCCTTGACGTCTTCTTGTGATCTGGTGAGCAAGCCTATGACCTTTCGCGTCTGCTTACCCTCAGGTCGCCAGTGTAAAGCGGAGCATATGATGGGCAGATAGGGTCTTTCCCATGGACCATTGAAACGGTCCGCAGGATGTGAGTGACCTGATGTGTTCACGAAGTGCAAGAGATTCCATGAATCACTTGGGTCTCCATGTCAGCACTTCCTCTCTGTACGCTACAAGCTGCGATTTTCCTATCGTCATGGCTTGGTTTGTAGATGTTTTGTGCCTCTTTTGTCGGTCGCTCGGGCAGTTCCAACACCTTTCACTTCTTCACTCGCAGAAGTCACTCGCACCTCTTTACGCATGACGTCTTTACCTAGTTGCCGTTTGCTCTTTCCTCGCATACAGCACTTTTGGTGTCCCGCACAGATGAATTGTAAATTCAGGTAGCATCTGGATTTCTTTCTAATTACAATCCACCTCCTATATCAACTTACCTTATACCAACTCAGCCCCCTACCACTTAATATAGCACGATGAATCGAGGAACACACTTCACCCTAGGCGACATCGGTCGCCCTGAAGACCGCGTTGTGCGCATTGTCAACTTCCACTACGAGGCTGATGTCGACGACGTCCGCAAGTTCTTCGGTAACAACTTCACCATTGTTGATTTTGTCCGCAGTATCAACACAAAGACGCACAAGAATACAGTCGGGTATGTTCTGTTCGCGACCGAACAAGAGCGCATCGACGCGCAAGTACTGTCTGGCGACAAGGTTCTTGATCGAGAAGTCAAGGTGCTTCCTGCTCATGGTGGCTTTCGTGGTAAGTACCTCCTGATATGGTTTGGCGAGACATCCTGACACCTCCTATTAGTGTCACCGTCGGGTGACAAGCTTCTACCGCCCTCAAAGGAGAAGAAGCCATCTGAGTTTCGCGCAGAACATCCACTCGATATCACTCCGCCGTCAGTTGCTGATGATGATGCCTTTCTTTCACTGGCGATGGCTGCGACCCCATGCCTTGGCGCTCGAGTTCCTGTCCGCGCGACCCCAACGCGCAAGCCCGCCCAGCAGCGTACCTTGCAGAATCGTCTGTTGTTCATGAACAACGTCGGCCGGGGCTCGGAGACCAACGAGATGTCTTTCCGTCTGTTTTTCGGCCGATATGGCGTCGTCGACGTCAAGCGCTCCCTTGACCCGAACACCAAGATGCCTCATCCCACTGCCTTCGTCATGCTCACTTCTGCTGCAGAGCGCGATGAAGCACTCCACCAGCTTAAGGACGTGCCGATGCAGGGTAGGAACGTCACTCTGGAGGTACCGAAGACGTTTCAGAACGGTAAGTGAATTGTTTTCTGATATCGATACGCCACCCGAGAATTGTTTGCTCCGATCATCTGTCGTATTGAATTGCTCCAGAGTATGCTGACACTACATCAGTCGATGACGTTGGCTTCGTACCATCATCTGACGAGAACGTCGTGATCTTCTCCGCCCATCAGCGCAGTACTGTAGCTGGCGATAGCCTCCGTACTACCGCTGTCGACACCAGTTTCGAGCCTGAAGGCCTCCAGACTACTTCGCCCTACGCCTTACAAGAGACATCAACACCTACTGCCATCTACAACGAGCCCGACTTCCACAATCTGCTGGGCCAGCTTCAGATGGACAAGAACAGTGCGCAACAGCAGGCCAACCCTATTCGTGGAGCCGAAGACCCGCGCCAGCGACTTAAGGCTGAGTTCACCTGGCGCATGTCGTGCGAAGAGCTCAAACAGCGCTACACTGACCAGCAGCGCACACTGTTGCCACTGCCATCTGGTGCCGAAGGTCCTGGTTTGATTGTTACTGGACCGCCAATGACTCCTCCACTTGGTTCTTGCTCACTCTTTGCTCGTGCTTTAGGTGCTGCTCCCCGTGGTCCTCCCCTTGGTATCGACACCAGCTGTAAGTCTTCACCCTTGTGAGGTGACTTTCGCTGATTTTCCGCAGTTCGCCCACGAGAGTATGGTTGGGACTTGGGTGGCGATCAGGACCCTTCGCGTCAGGACCCTCCGCGTCAGGTCATCTCGGAGGAAGCCTGGTATGGCGGCGTGAAGGCCATCCAGCAGCGCCAAAATGAGCAGCAGTGGACTCGCATGTCTACTGCCTAGCGCATCGCAGCCGAGGGTGGTGTTACTGATGGGGTCGACACTGACACCAAGAAGAACCGGAAGTAGGGCTGCGTGGCGTCTGGTGTTTAGTGTCTGGCGTTCTTCGATGTTTCCTGAGCTGGTCTTCTTTGGGAGAAAGGTGATGGGGGTTCTTCTCCCACTGCGAGGTTATTCACAGCATCTCTCCGAATACCCTTCAAACTCTTTTTCTTACTGTGAGTATTTTAGTCGCCCGTCAAAGCTCAGCTGTATGCATTTTTCAGGGCTCGTTCAGGGCTTGTTATTTGTTCAAATAAACGTCTGTCTTTGCACGTAATGCACACTGAGTGAGGTCGCTGTCAGTTCCAATGTTACTTTTCGCGCCCCGGTGTCTTGTGAGTAAGTGGCGTTAAAATTGCGATTGAGGGGTTACAATGAACACCTATGTCTGGGAGAGGGATGTTAGAACGCGTTGCTGCTTCCTCACTGGATGAGGAGGTCAATTGTCAGATGACATATTGTTATTGCGCCTACTGTGAAGGTGTTTGCTGGTACAGAATCTTGTGACACAAAGTCTCATCATAAGGTAGGATCTCGATTTGAATTTAAAGGTCACTCGGTGTTACGACCTTCAGCACCTGAGTCGCCTTGCGGCTTTGAAGGGTTTCTCAAGTCACGTTAGGGTTCGTACGGAAGCACTTCAATGGGTTTACTGCTATGGCACGTCCCTGTGTCTCTTCACGACCTTGTTCGCACCTTCACCACTTGTCTCGAAGTTGTGTGCTCGTCGCCTCCCTCCTTCGCCAAGCCCACGTGGCCCTTCCTTCCCTCTGACTCGTCCACCCCAAATATACCCAGATCCTCCGGCAGACCGGACCAACGCCACGCCTTCCCAGACCTTTTGTAACAACTTTGCTCTGCAGTTAAGCTGTCACTAAGATCTTCGCAACTCTTCGTCTGCCCAGCATTGCCAGGCCTTGAGTGTTTGCTTGACCTATGGGTAGGATGTGGAAGGGATATACGGACAGAGAGCCTTGGTGCCCGCAATGTGGGTAAGACTGAAGATCGCGATGCGGGTCGATCAGAGGTGGATGATCTGCAGATGTGAGGTGTGCCAAGGTCGTGTGACGGTGGTGGAGTGGAAGGTGAGAGATGCTGAAAGCGGTATGCTGTTCAGCTGAAGTGCGTCACAGCTATGATCTGGCGGATCAAAATCACGATGCGAAAGGGTAGTGTTGTTGATCTAGTGGGGTGAAATTGGGTGCAGCAGCATCGCGAAGTAAATCGTAGCCAACGCTTTACACCAAGGTAATAGTGTCGACATCTCAACTACTAATCGAGCGTATAAACTGCCCTGATAGCCTCCTGTCAAGCCTTGTGTTTAATCTTTCAAGCTTAACGCTTGGTTTTCCATCACCCTCAATGAGATTTCCCGTCTCCGCGGACCGTCTCATCTTCACTTCTTCGAAGGCCGAGTCATGATCAGCCTTGTCGCGGGCGGGTCATGTAAAGTGATTAACATGGACGGGTGACTTGTATTGATGTACTTGTGTATCCACACTGATGTCAGGAGTGGCGGCGTAATCACATTGTAGCGAAGCTGCAGCGGGTGACTTATGCAGGCCAACAAAGATGGTGATGCAGGCTTCCATGACAGTGATACAGGCGGTGATAGCGACGTCCAGAGATTGGCAGGTCTGTATGTGACTTGCTTGCAACGCTTTTTCCATGCTATCAAGTGTGAGTCTTAGACAGCGCGCTGCAATCGCAAAAGTGACCGCGAAACGATTGGAACATCCATGAGAACGAGATTTTGATCGTCGTATGCTCAGCCCCACAACGTAGAACCCCCATATGATGTGTGGTGTAGCATGGATGGCATTGAGGCGAGTCAGCATGACTTGATAGCGGAGAAGCACATTGTTATGGTAAGGCGACCGGTCACTGCAGAGAAAAGTGATGTTCAGAGAATGTCATATATTTTGGCGCGTTAAACCATTATCACCGTTCACCACGTCCTATCGTTACAGTAAGAAGTCTATCCCATGCCGCAGAACGATCGACAGTCGCTAAAGAAATGGGTATTCGTAACCAGTAGACAATTTTGGAGATGCAGAAGATCAGATCAAACGTTCACCCAAAGTGAGGAGCGTTGAGGACGATACCCATAGCGAGACCACCGATGGTACCGGCAATGGGGATGGTCATGATCCAGGAGAAGACAAGGAGACCAACACGCTGCCAGTTGACAGCCTTGATGGTGCCATTGCAGAGACCGACACCGACAGTAGCACCAGTGATGCACATGGATGTCGAGACGGGAAGGGAGTACTGGGAGAAGATGAGGACGGTAAGAGCAGCACCCATCTCCATGGAGCAACCACGCGAAGGCGAGTGGTAGGTGATCTTGTTACCCATGACCTTCATGATGTTGTATCCGTAGGTGATCAGACCAAGAGACAGGGTGGCGGAGAGAACAGCAAGCTGCCAGATAGGGACGGGAGCCTTGGACTTGGCGGCGTTACCGGTGTTCCAGGCAGAGTAGATGACAGCCCAGGGACCGACAGCGTTACCGATATCATTGGCACCGTGAGCGAACGAGGCAGTACAGGCAGTGAGAACTTGGACGAAAGAGTAGGTGTGCTCGACCTCGTTGGCGTACTTGGGGGCGTGGGCGTAGACGCGTTCCATGCGACGACCCTCAGGAGTACCGTGGATACCAGTCTGAGCAGCGTGGATATCGTAGTTGGCACCATAGAGAGCACCGGCGACGATCATGGCGGGGATGCGCTTGAGGGTGATGATCATGTTCTTCTTCTCGTAGACCTCACCAGACTGGATCTTGTTCTCGTGTAGGTAGCGCATGGCCCAGCCGAGAGGGCCACTCTTAGTCCTGAGCCTAGCGTGGAAGCGGTCCTGACCCTGCTGCATAAGCTCCTTGTAGCTGAGCTGACGCTCCTCAGACACAACGACACCCTTCTCGTGATCGGCAGGGGTGATGTCATCGTCAGAGCTGTCAGCCTTCTTGAGCTCAGGCTTGATCTCCTCGTCGTCGTGCTGGACGACGGCGTAGTCGGGAACGCGGGCAGCCTCAGCACCCTCGAGAGCGGGACGGCGGAAGAGAAGAGGACCCTGGAACATGTGGTACCAGCGGACGGTGTGATCCCTCTTGACAACCTTGGTGTAGAGGTAGGGAACGAAGAGAAGGAAGGAGAGGGCGGCAAGACCAACACCGCAGGAAACGGTGACGGTAGCGACGTACCACGCGGGCTTCTTGTTGAGACCGAGGTTGGGGGATCCCTTGTAGACGATGGAAAGGGTACAGATGGTACCAGCGATCAGGAAGAAGAAGGGAGCGGTCCAGATAGCCCAGGGAACGGGGTTCTTGCGAAGGTGGACAATCGTCTTGATGAGCATGAAGATGATGGCACCGAAGCAGGCAGAGGCAGCAGGAGCCATTCCAAGACCAGCGAAGATAGCACCGAGACCCTTGCCCTTGTTCCACCCCCATTGGACGTTCTTAGCACCAGCGACAGCAACACCGACACCAGCGACCGAAGAGATGAGCGAGTACGAGGAAGAGACGTGAGCGGAGTGCCTGGTGCACCACATGACCCAGATGGAGGCACCGGCCAGAGCGCAAGTGAAAGCAAGCATCTGAACACCGGCATCGCCGCGGAAGGCGGAGTTGGGAATGATTCCGTTCTTGATGGTATCGGCGGTACGGGCACCGACAGTGATGGCACCAACCATCTCGAAGATGGTACCCAAGATCATGGCCTGTCGGTAGGTAACCGAGCGGGAAGAGACAGAGGTAGCCCAAGCGTTAGCAACATCGTCTGGGGTAATGGTCAGTCACTGTTCCTGTAGTGTTGAGCAGCGAGACTACTTACTAGCACCGTTGTTGTAGGCATCGAGCATGGCAAAGAAGGTGCCGATGGCGAAAACATAGTTGTACTGTGTAAGGCGCGCCATTGTAGGGTCGTTGTCTGCAGGCACGCAGGTGTGTAGTGTAGTACTGAGCTTGAGTAGAAACTGCTGGCTGAAGAAGAGAACCAGGGGAGTCTGTGAGACCCTATATATGTATGCAATATCTCTGCTGCGGCTTAGGCTACTCGTGTCGGCGCTGCTCGTGGTACCGCCTGCTGCAACATCCTAGTGATCCAGCCCTGGTCGTAACACGGGCTAGAGGCGCATATTGGGGCAGCCATCAGCAGTCAATCCGCCGTGTCTGCTGTTTGCACGTACTTAGCCACTCAGAATGCAGAGTTCGAGGGTGAATGGGCGCACACGTTGTTGCGTAGTCATTTCTCATTGGGCGGGACGTCCGCTCGGGATCGCTGAGCCTTGGCATGAAGGCAACCTACTCCACCGGCACTAGCGCCGCGCACTCAAGCTTCGGAGTGGAATCTTGAAGTTTGGTGGAGCATCTCGAGCTCGCAATCAGGCAGATGGACCGATGCTGAGGCGCGGCGCCCAGACAAGAGGCGTTGGAGAAGGAAGTAGCGGCCTTGGCGATAGGGAATGCGGAGAGCCAATCAGCGCACCCACGTGGACCACGTTTGTACTTCAACCCAACGCTCCCCTCTGCGCTGCGCAGCTTCGATGGCTTACCACGCCCCAATTTTGTGACCTTTTGGTTGACGCGTATTGGCAGTCCGTCTGCTTGGCCTTACCTTCCAGAGACGCGACACAGCGCTACTGTCGGGCCTCCATGGCCCTCGGATCGACTCGCAATGGCTGCGGATGCTGTCCGCAATATTGAAAGAGGCGAATGAGGAGGACGCCATCAAGACAAAACTCAATGCGACGCTGGAGGTGTTCGAGTGCCGCGGGATTCGCCGACGCCGAATTTGCATTTCATCTGTCAATTCCACGCGACCACTGGAAGCCGCAACCGAGGTGTCAGATCAACCAACAGCAGCTTCGTATCCGGCCACCTGGTCCCTTAACGTAGACTTCGAGTACGGATCTGGTACAAAATTACTTCGAATTTCGACGTTCCTGGTGTTGGACCCTGGCGTCATGGGAGGCCCCAATATCATCAGCCCAGGATTCATCGACAGCACATCCCGCGGCAATGGTTCTGGACAGGGACGAGCATTGACGCTTTCCTCATGAAGCATGCAAGCTGCACGCGCAACCGTACCCATCTGAGAAGCATGCAGATTCGCTCACGCACCGCGCCCTGACTACCGCAGTCTGCTGAGGCTATAGTATGGCAGCGATGATTCAATGTAGGCGGTGGCTCCTTCTGGATCTGCTCAGTCGCACTGGGGCTGGTTCGCCAGTGTCAATTGTGAAGGACTAGTCTGACCTCGAACGCAAAGCAAACATCGTCGATTCGCATTCACGATGTCGCAGATAATTATGACGGAGACGTTCGCCACTACTGCGACTTTTCCGACGAAGACGTGAACGGATCCTCGATGACACGGCCAGAGAGCGCAGCATAGGCGATAGTCTCACTTGGCGCATCATGATCCAGATGAGCTTCCTCTCGTCCACGTCGACGAAGCGCGTGATGATCATGCAAGTTCGCCAAAGCTGGTGTCAATCTCCGGATGCAGTTGGAGCAGTGGGTCCGTAAGTCAGTAGGGAGCGTGGCTCAGGGTCTGATGCAGCGCGCCTTGACGAGGAGGCAGCGGATTCGGTAGGACCGATGAGCTGCGAGGAACACGTGCGTTTGTAAGATGGACTTTTTTGAGCGTTCACCCTGACGGTGCACTCGATAGTTTCTGCCGTTCGGTAGGAGCAGCCGAGTGTCTCCACACAGATGTTGCGGCAGCAGTGTGTCTTTCATGTCTTGCGATTGGTGCTTGACTGCGAAACTCATTTCAGAATTTTCCATCCTTTGCGAATGCAGCCGTATCGAGGGAGACGCCTCGTTGCTAAGGCATGCCAGACAGCGTCGCCTTGCCATTACACGGCGTAGAGGAGCTCGGCACAAGGCTGACAGGTGGTCGCCATTGTGCAACGATAAGCTGACCGGCTGCCACAGGCTCACCAAGGGAGTCGTCGCTGCGAACGGATGAATAGTCGAGGAAAGCCTGCAAACGGTGATGAACGTGATGGCAAACTTCAGCGCACCAAAATCCTCAGGACGCGTCAGTTCCCGAAGCGTGATAGCTCGAAATCCAGGCGGAAGGACCGACTGCTGCAATTCATCAACACTTACAACACACAACACAGCGCTCAAACATCGTAACATCACGATATGATGTTTTGTGTCCATTTCGCAGCGATTGTCTACAATGACTCCTTGATGCAGGAACGCCCTTGTCGCACGTTGTCGACACAAGCTCACACCCCCGCATCCTCCGTTCTTGACAGTTCTTGACCCTCGAACCCCAAGACCCAGCGCTGCCGACTTCCGTCCTCACCCTCCACAACCTTCGACACCCACAGCACAGCCTTGGCTGCGCTCTCAAGCTTCTATGCTGAGTCTTGGGGTCATTTCTGGGGATCTGCTGTTCAGCATGAGTCTCTGCTGGTGCCCGTCTTGCATCCCGCTGTTACGTGAGCCCTGGGAACCCCTAAGGGTGGACCCGGGGGAGCGATAAGCTCTTGTGCTGGCCTGATGATGTCCATGAATGCTACGAGATTGCATATACCAGTTCATCGAGGAGAACTTCGCACTTGCGCAGGAAAGGAGGAAGGCAATACTTGCTTATATCAAAGATCGCTCTGAATCTGTCAGCTATACATTGGGCGCATCATTTGTTGACAACATTGTTCTGTTTCAGCAACAAAGGCCATACGTATGAGATGCCTGCCGCGACGGTACAGGCCACGGATACACAATAGGGCTGTTACTTTCCAAACGTCGGTCTACAACCACTGTGCCAAGATGTTCCGGTAGGTTTGGCCAGCGAAGATCGAATTGGCGATATCATCTTTTTGTTGCTTGTATTGCTTTTAGAATGATTTGCCCGCCTTAACTGTGCGCTCGGACACAGTCTTTTCAGCTGACAGGTGTTTCCATCATTCCAAGGTCGCGTTGATTCGTCGTGGCGAATGTCTTATGTCACGTGCAGCTTGCTTGTCGCGACTCTGCAGCCTGAACAACCGCATCTTCAGACCAACAATTCAAGCAAGTCGACGCATCCAGTCCGTTCTTGTCGCGCAGAAGTCGATCTCTACCGGCCGTCGCCGCATTCTGCCCGCCGGGAACGATGATGCCTTGTCTTTCTTCGTTAGCCTCGTTTTCACTACGAAACGAACAAGCAAGCCGCTTCGAGGACCATGTTGTCTTCATACATCGACCGCTTGACCACAGCCAGGATTCTATTCATCTCCTCAACGTAGCATCGGATCTGTCACCCCAAGGCTTGATCCAATGTTCAATTATTCACACAACCATCGAGAAGCAGCATACGCTTGCTTGACGTTCGGGTAGTGGCGTCTACTCGCGTGCGTTGACGACGGGCAGCAGATGCCCCGTTATCAACACATTCTTGTTGTCGTCTATCGAATTCTATCTTAATGAGTGTAACGATATAGGGTCGCTGGATGACCTTTCTAAGTACAGCCATTTTATTGTGGAGGACATTGTGAGACAACCAAGCCCCGAGGTCTTCGATGAAACACTGCACGAGAGTTATCCCGGTGCATACGCATTCTGGATACCTGTTGCTTACCTCACGCACATCTTCACAAAGTCAGTACATTTGTGCCTTCGGCATGCGTGAGCCAAGACTGGTCAGGTCAGCATCGCTCTGGATCTACTGAGCGCGCTACCATTCGGCTCTCATCACCTTCCAGGCCTACGTAACTTCTTTCTGAAGCGCATAACCACGTGGGTTGTTGCTTACTGAGCAACTGAAACTCAACCTCGCAAGACTACGTGCTCTGCACTGACTTCCGACCGTGTCTGTGATGCGTCCGGGAAAAAGTCGGTACGTTGAGGTACAAACCACATCAGCGGTACTCCATCATACGCCTAATCGTCAACAGAGAAAATTTGCGCTTTGTCCTGCACCCACTCGATGGGCATCGAAAGTACGAGTCTAAATTTGGCAATACTCAGTCGATTTGAGCACGAGCCAATCGACCACAGTCTCTCATCCATATGTCTTGTACAGCACGAAGCCACATTGTCTGCGAATGGGTATCTGCAATGCCGAATTGACCACACGACCACACAACAGATACACCTTGACTGTAACTACACTCACTCGGCATAAGCTCGCAGACACGCAGCGAAAGGCCTTGTGTCGTCAGATTGTATGCTGTCGTCAGAGCATCTACGCATCTCAGGACGCTGCTGACGCTATCCTTCCTTTTCGATGTCGCAGTAATCCAACATACGATGCTGTTGCGGCGTTCTCCGGCGCGCTGCCTCACGCGTGTCTTCACACATCTCTTTTCGTGCTCGCGCAAAGGGTTCGTAACTCATGTCTCCTCTCGTTCCCGCTCAATATGTTGAATCGCGATCTTGACTACGTTCTCCGTCAGCCGGCCTCCGCCCCACCAGCGACTGCGATCCTTATAACAGATGTCAGTGAGCAGCTTTTTGATTTTCTCTAGATGAATGTCGCCTTCCTCATCGCAGCACAACTCGGTGAGATTCAGGAGTGCTTATAGAAAGCCGGTGAGCCAGTTCTACGAGTATGCGCTGGGTAGGATGTGAGCATCTAGAACATGCTCGGCGTGCTGATGCCAGATGCGTTCGATTCGATTTGAGGGTTGGGGGCCGGTGTGTCTAGGTTCTGCAGAGGGAGAGGATGATCGCGACATTGCGTATTACCAGCTGCCTGGACTCTGGAGTTCATTCAATCGATCGTTTCCTCAGTATTGTATCTCCTAACAGCTGTGCAAATCATATGAGTTCCAAAACAGACTATTAGTAGACCGAAATGGTACACGTCTCAGTCCTTTGTCGACAAACAATGGCTTAGCTGTTCTGGTGCAAGAAACAACACTTACCGTCCTTTGTTAGTGCTGATGTCGACCCGCTGAGCAAAACTGTAATATTATGGCATAAGGAAGATTGCAAGGACGGCGTAGCAATATTCATTCAAACAGCCCGCAAGGCTGGGTAGGCGCTTCATGTTGAGCTGATGCGTATTCTCATGCGTCTTCAGGTATGACTGCCTTCCTACCCAAGATGTAGGCTGAGTACTACGTGTACACATGCGCATTGTATGTTGTTCATCTCTGCCCCTCTCCTTTGTTTGTCCCGTGTCCCTTCGTATCCGGTACGTGTTCGTTGCGGTTTGTGCGGTGCGATGGAAGACCGATTCAATGACAAGGCAAGTAAGCCATTCTAGTGCTGTGAGTTCGATGCATGATAGATAAGCAGACAGGACAGGCTTGGGGAGGCGATCGGGCAGATATTGAGAAATTTGACGGCTTTGCATGAGCCCATGTCTCCTTCTCGAGACGCCGCCGCTAGTTGTACAAATCATGTCGGTGTATGATACAAGGTATAGCACAGAAGCTGAGGAGAGTGCGAACGCCGACCGCAGCCGAATTTGGCCTACGGTATATGCAAACCATCCAAATGACATCCTCTTCATCCGGAACCCATGCAGATCATCTGTAGAATTATAAACTCCCACTTTTGGGCCATTATATCGAAGAAAACGTTTACGCAGGCAGAGCAAGGCCGCCGCTCGGTGATGCGCCTGCGTCTGTGGGTGGTGGCGGGGGAGCCTCGAGCTTGGTGTTGTCGGCCATCATGCGGTTGAATCCAATGGAGACGCCCTCAATGACGGCAAGAAGGATGGCGCACGATATCGCGCCGTTGCGCATCGACTTGTAGCCTCCTCGTACCGCGAGCGAACCACCGGTGAAGAATCCTGCGATGATGGCGTTCCATGGGTCTTCCTTCTTTCGTAGGCCCTTGACTGCGCAGTCATATGTGTTGAAAAGTCCTCCCCATACACCGAAGTTACCGCCAAGGACCGGTGCGCGCGCCTTGATGGCTGTAATGGCGCCGATGCGTCGTTCGCCGTAGGGGGAGTTGCGGAACTATTGCAGGAATCGTCAGTACTATGGTGAAGCCTCGAAGCTTCTCGTACGTACACCCTTCACACCGTGCCATACTGCACCACCGACAGCCTGGAACTGGGTTAGCTAATGCAGATAGCTGGTCAGGCGCGTGCACATACACCCATGGCGAATGCACCACCAAAGTCATTGAGAATGACCCAGGGACAGGGATCGCGGGAGTGATCCATCTTTCAAGGTGATTTGGCGAAGAGGACGGAGATGGCGACAACGAACGACGTAACGAGATGGGCGTGGGTGTCGATGCTGGACGACTGTGAGAGACGGAGTGACGATGATGCGCCATATTCTTTTCTCGACCCGGAAAAACCTCGGCACACCGGTCGCGACTTCCTCCACGTTCGACGACCGTCCATAATCATCACCACACAAGCAGCATCAACAATGGCCTCTGTATCGTCACTTGCTCATATTAATCGCACCACAATGCTGCTGATAGCAAGCCAACGATGTCAGATAACCCCAGAGAGCCATTCAACCCCCAGCACACGTTTGGGTCGCATCCCAACCCATGGTCACGTGCACATGCTTCTAGCTAGGCTCTCATCAAGCATCGTCTCTGAAGGAGGATGCGATGATACAAATAACAAACAACTTGAGTCATGCTTGTGAATATAGGGTAAATACGCAGAGTCTTAATAGGTAGGCAGTTTCATGTACTTTCACTCACTTCACCTCTCATTACCTTCTACACTGTCGTTATTGCGGTACCTAGCGCTGAGTGTCGTCCAGCTACCACGGCCTTGCAAACTACCTTCAGCTGGCTTTCAAACGCCGCTCAGTAGGACACACTCTTCATCACTCCCCACGTCATTGTTCGAGTTGGTAGAGTCACACACCAGCACTCTCAATACTCTCTCTTTCGTATCACTTATTCGCACCCTGCACCAATCTCATCCTTGAACAAAGGCTGCCGAACTTAGCACGGCCGAGCAAACGGCATTTCGCCTGCTGCAGCGCCCTCAGAGTGACTTCACCCCACAAAGGCTTCTCACAAATCGCCGTCACCGTTTGCTTTCGAGGTGGTCCTAGCGCGTCTGCCGCCTTCTTATCTGCACCTTTCTCCCGCGAACTTGCTCTTCGCAGCAGCAACCCATCGCCGTCACCTCAACTTTGCTATTCTCGCTGCGCACCTTCGCTATGGCAGGCGCAACCCAGCATCAGAGCCGTGGCTCTGTCATCAACACCCCGTCTGCTTCCAGCGAGGATGGCACATTCGCTGATACTCCCATCGATGGTGCCGATCTCCAACAGCATGGTGGAGCTCCTACAACTGGTAAGCCCTTGCGCCACACGCTGTTAGACCGTATCTAAAATCGTTCAGGCTCTGCACGAAAAACCGCAACTGCTCACGATGAGGTAGCGCCGCTTGGTGCAAATGTTGTCGAGGCTCTCAAGATCGTTAGCAGACTTGAACAGCTGGCTTTGGACAAGCAAGAAATCGCCTTACCCAAGTGCATCGTTCTTGGTTCGTCACTACACCGACACAGACCTTCATCTTGCTGATCAAACACAGGGCAACAATCCGCAGGGAAATCATCTGTTATTGAAGCCATTTCAGGTATCAAAACCCCTCGAGACACTGGCACTTGTACCCGAGCGCCGTTGTTTATCGAGCTACGACCTTCGGCCGATGCACAGGCTCATTGGCATGCGGAGATTTCTTTGCTACGACAGTATGATTTTCTTACAGATATGCGCTACCGCGGCCTCGACACAGAGTTCCCGAACTGGATCCCAGCTGCTGCACCAGGTCCAACACCATTCGCTCAGACCGACGATCCCAACCAGCTCGAGAATCTCATTCACTGTGCTCAGCGTGCCACCCTGAGTCCTTTGGAAAACCCAGAGTCGTTCCTCAATCCGGCTTTCGATGACCACGACATTCATAAAACTCTTTTCAGTCCCAACATTGTCTGTATCGTCATCTCCAAGCCTGGTCTACCACCTCTGAGCTTCTACGACCTCCCTGGTTTGATCCATCAAGCAGAGACAGACGAGGAGGAATACACAGTCCCTTTGGTCAAGGCGCTTGTCACAAAGTACGTCAAGGATCCAGATGCCTTAGTCCTCGTCACCTGCGCGTTGGAAGTCGACATTGCGACTTCAGACGCTGCTGGACTTGCAAGGCGGCTGGGAGTCGCCGACCGATGCCTGGGTAAGTCTTGATCTAGACCAGTATTCACTTACTGTAGCTCATTTTTCGTAGGTGTACTCACCAAGCCCGACCGCTTACCCCCAGGCACTAGATCCAGCGATCTGTCCACCATACTCGACAACCGCCGCTTTGCCATGGGCCACGAGTATTTTGTCGTGAAGAACCTGAACTCTGATGAGATTACACAGGGTTTCACGCATTCACAAGCTCGAACTATGGAGCAGGAGTTCTTCTCCACTGTACCACCTTGGTCAACTGACCTGTATCCGTACCATGCACGCTTCGGTACCTTCAACCTGCAGCGATATATTTCTTCGCAGCTCGGCAACCGAGTAATGCAGAAGCTCCCCGGCATACATCGCCAGATCCATGACCGGCTTGCCGCAGTTGAGGAAGAGCTGAGTCGCATACCAGATACACCCCTTCATACTGCACAGCGTACAGTCGCCGATGTTCTCCAAGCTTTTGCGGCTGAGGTGCGCAGTGAAATGGCTGGCGATTTTGGTCATGTCTCTTGGAACATCACCTGGAGGGAGGTTCAGAAGGCTCTTTGGGACAACTTAGTCAAGATGAAGCCCACCATGTCTACTACTGGCGACTTGGACAGGGGACTCTTCGCCTCCACGCTCCCAGGACGATCGTCCGACGACTCGATCGTCATTGACTCTGACGAGGACATGGAGCCAGAGACGCCGACTAAGAAGAGGAAGCATGACACACCAACCAAGCGCGAATCGCAAACCCCAGCGCCTACCTCGTCACCATTTCGGACTCCGAAGAAACCTGCCACCTCGCGAAATCTATTTCCCAATGCGCCAACTGCCAGTCAGACTGACAATCTTGCAAAGCTGAAGAAGCCATTCAAGCTCGATCAAATTACTCGACACATTGCTCAGACATCAAGAAGTAGAGTTCCTGGACAAATTGATCCGCAGGTCCGCGAAGAGATGATGATGGCCCCACTTCAACACTGGCCAGCCATTACTGATGCTTTCTTCAAAGAGTTTGACTGTCAACTAAAGCTTCGGATCCACGTCTTGTTTGGGAAGCACTTCCAAGAGGGCTCTGAGCTCTATACCGCGTCGCTGGCAATTATTAAGACTACTATTGACAACAATCTTCATGAGCAACGACACACAATGGCCGCTGAGAGTCTCAACGACGAGCAAGAGGGTCCTCACATCTTCCATGAAGACATCTTCAAGCGTGAAAAGGCTATTGTAATGGAACGGTATGCTCAAGCTCGCTTTGACGCGCGTCTAAAGGTATACCTGGCCGAATACGCCGCTCACTACGACCGAGAGATGTCCCTAGTCGACAAGAAGAAGCTTCGCGAGGACGACAGGAGGATGGCGCTGTTACAGGAGGAGCCCTATTCGCATGAGATTGGTTTGGTCGCAGACATCTCGACCTACTACATGATCGCTGCTCGACGATTCCATGACTCCATCACTATGCGGATCGAGTCCAAGTTCTTCAAGCAGCTCCGCGACAAGCTTCGCGATCAGTTGCAGGATGAGCTCGGCATCTACGACGAACACCAAGGTATGTTACAGGTAAGCCTGGCTGGCTGCTTTGGTTCTATCACTGATATGTGCCCAGGACCTCAAATCGCTCAGCGTCTGCTAGCTGAATCCCCTGAGCGTCTTACCCGCCGCAACGTCCTAGTTGCTAAGAGGAAGGCGCTCATTGAGGGTCTCCAGTGCTTCAACGAACATTACCAGAAGTACCAGGCTCAGAATGCAGGCTTGCCAGCTTCAGCCGCCTCATATCAGCGTCCATCAGTTGCCTCACCAACAGTTGAGGAGATGGAAGACGTTAGCAGCCACGGGCTTCCGCTGCGCTCGATGAGCCGTCCGGCTATTTGAGGTGCCGATTCTCACTTCGCCTTATATCGTCACGCATTGAACCCTCAACGGAATCTACGACTCTGTTTCGCCCTACGCTACGCACACGACTGATTTGCAGCAAGCACTCTGTTTGCCGTGGATAAAGGTAGCGGTGATATCGATCGTGTGCCAGCATTTTTTCGTAGGACTTTGTTGAAAGGCAACGCAAGTTTGCAGTAGACCGAAAGAAAGCATAACGAGAGCAAGAAGGCGACGGTAATGCAGCGCATGTTCCGTGGTAATGTTGTGCGTCTGGCAGTGGATGCAAAAGCCGATCATAATCGATGGTGAAATGGAGGAAAGAAAAGAGGGCAGATGTGGAACTGAGTCATTAGGAGGCGGAGGAGAGCGCCTCGAATAGAAGTAGTTGCAAGCTACGCACCTAGCGACGATAACTAGTAATCAAAGTCCTCAAACACAACCTCTTTCCCCTCCAGCCAACCCAGCACCTGCTTTCTGAACAGCTTGCCCGCACACAGATACCACTTATCCGCCTGTACGCCCTCAAGATCGCTCTTCGACAATCTGCGCATGTGCACCTTCGTCCCTATCTGAGTGAACATGTCTTGCACGCTCTGCGCATCCTCTTCTTTGCTCCCCGTGATAAAGACTTCAGTCGCCAAACCAAGCTTCGGAAACAGTTTGAACGTGTCCGCGACAAAGTCAACATCATCTCTTCTGACCGCCCAGAACAGCTTCAAGCGCGCAGGATCAACATCAAGCGAACCCAGATGGCCCAGCAAAGGCGTAACACCCACACCACCCGCCACAAACGGCGTCACACCAACTCCCTGCTCCACCGCAAACTCCCCACCAACACCCAGCATCGGCACTTCAAACCCCGCGCGCGGATTCTGCTCGAACAGAAACTCCGTCACAGGTCCCACCCTGCGAATCGTAATCTCGAACACACTCTCTTTCTCCCCCTCCCCGTCCAATAAAGGTGAGGACGAGATGGTAAACGTGCGCACGAAATCGTCGTTGAGAGAGCGCGGATCATCATTCCGCATATGCGAATACCCGATATCAAGCTCCGTCTTGAAATCAAACGCAACCCACTGCCCGGGCGTATACGCCACGCCTTGATCGACTTGGAATGTGAAGCGCGCGATTGTCGGCGTGAGGAGCTGTTTGCCGATTAGTCGTGCGTGCTGTGGTGATGTAGTGTGGAGCGCTTTGATGTTGCCTTCGCTTGCGAGTGTGCGTGGGAGCGGGTTGTATGGCGAGAAGCCGTTTATGCGTAGGGTGCCGCGGAGGGCGAGGCCTTGCGCTATGAGGCGTGTGTGTGTTAGGTTGATTTGTACGGCGAGGTTGGTTCCGGGAAGTACCTGGGATGCGGCTGCGCCGATGAGGATTTCGGCTACGCCGGTGGTGTAGAGGACGGCGCCTGTTTCGTAGTCGGGGAATGTGAGGCCGATTAGCGGGTTGAGTTGCAGGTTTCCGAGGGATTGGTAGAGTCTGTTGCCGGAGTATTCGGGGTAGATTATACGTGTTGGGCTTATGGTGCGGACGAAGCCTGGTGGGCCGCCGCGGTGGTTGGTGTCCATGTCGGAGGTGGTTGCGGTGGAGAGGAAGAACATGTCTGCTTTGTCGATGAGAGCGCGGGCTTCTGGGGAGAGCGCGGCGCCTTCTGATATGAGTTTCGGTGTGACCATGGCTGGTCGGAGCTCGTACTGGTTGAGGTACTTGGGGCAGTTTCCGAGGCTTTGCTCAATCTTGGTGACGAGCTGGATTTGGTCTTGGGTTTTCGGTGCGTCGGCGGGTAGTGTTGTGCCATCCTCTGTTTCGATGGCGATTTCTCGCACCGTTCCTGCAGCCATTTTGCCCGCGATCTTGACTCTCTTCCTTGTCACTAGGTCGATGGCAAGTCCTGAGATCATCTTATCACCGTCTTTAGGTTGCAGCATCTCTCCCTTCTCAGCACCTCCGACCAGAGCTTGTACGACTGGATCGTACTTGCTGTCGACGAGCGTTCGTGTGCCAACGAAGCCGCCCCCGATGGGTTCAGAAAATCCAGGAGCACCACCCCAGAGTGCCGTCCAGGGGCGTGACTGATCATCCAGGGTCCCGATCGCAAGGAGAGGTGCGCGCTGCAGCATGAATGAGGCTTGCGGAGTGAGCATAGCTGATGTCGGATTGTCTTGGTTCGGCACTTGGAGGAGCTTGTGCATCTTTTCCTCGCCTTCGCTCCAGCCCATTGCCATCGAAAAGGCCATCTTGATAGTGCAGGTCCAGTGATGTTGTATAAAGCAGATAAGACTCCCTCTCTTTTGAAGTGCTTAAGCTTCCTTATGTTGATATGCTAATCTTTGTAGTTGCGAGTGTTGGTTCTTCCGCCCGGTGGACAGGCTGTGAGGAAACTACATATCATCAATGTGTCTTCATATCCTCTGCTTGTTGGTGATGATAGTGACGATGCTGACAATGCTGACAATGCCCATATGTCGCCATCGGCACTGACTAAGCGCCTTTCGGCCGCGCACCGGGAGCTGATGAAGGTCCACGGTGTGATTAGTCGGCTCAGTCAGCATTCAGCCTCATCCAAAACGCGGGGTAGACTAGCGCGGAATCCGACCCACCAAAGTGCGCAGGGCTGAGGACGCGTGGGGGAGCATTTGACTTTAGAAATACGCGAAAGTATGTTGCTCTGGAGTTCGAAGCGTCAGTTGTGTAGCTTTGTCACCATGAGGATTTGTAGACTGGTACATCACAGCGATCTGATGATCTGCCCTTGATCGCCAGCGCTTGGCGCAGTACAAGGCTGAAAGCTGCACGACCTACAGCAGCTGAAGCCCTCCCTTCCTGGCCTGACCACAGTCCTTCCTTTCAACACCCCCAAGACCGTTGCAAATCGAAAGCACTCAGTCTCTCATCAAACCTATCATCATGGCGTTCAAACGCGACCGCGTAAAACCCACAGCCTACCCCTTCCTCCCCTTCCACCTCACCCGCAGCGCACAACTAGTCTCCTCGCTCACCGTCGCAAGCATAATGACATACTTCCTGCGCGAACTACATAACAACGGGTACTCTATGCCATGGACATTCATTCTGGTATTTCACTCACTCACTTCGTCTCCTGGCGACCCAGCCCTGCCCTGCCCTGCTAACATGTCATGTCATGTCCAACAGCTCCTCGCCGTATCTATCCTAACGATCATATCGCTCTCGCTCACGATAATCCTGCACATCCGGCACGGCCTGAACCCGTCATTGAATCTCGTACTCAACGGCTCGCTGGGCGTGCTTTGGGCCGTGTCGTTCGCGCTGCTCGCTTGGTGGTCTGCTGCCACGCTTGCCAGCGCCTGCGCGGTCGAGAATTGGGAGTCGGATTTGGGACAGAGCGTGTGTAGGACGTATAAAGCGCTTTTCAGCTTTGCGCTGCTCGGCTTGGTGGCTACGCTGGTGGCGTTAGGACTCGATGTACATGTGCAAAGGAAGAGTACGAGGAAAGGGCGGTTTATGAGCTTGGGTGTGATGGGCGGGAAGCGCGGGGGTGCTCGGGTGGAAGGCGATGATGATGATGGGGTGGATGATGGGATCTGGGATGTAAATCCGAATCCTGCTGCGCTGAGGGGCGAGAGGCAGAGGGGTGGAGAGGGGTATGCGGTGCCGGAGGAGCAGTTTGGGTATGAGGATACTACGTATGCAGGTGCCGGTGGGCAGGTAGGGAGACGGAGTGTTGAAGAACGCCTGTGAATTGAAGCTGAATCGATATGAATACATTTGCGCAGTATATGCTGTGCCCGCCGAACGCCGCCCTATGCATAGCCAGAAGCCGGGTATCATGCACGCTCAAAAAACATCATCCATGTTCACTTCCCTCCCTCCTGCGGCCGCAGCAGCAGCAGCATGCTCAGTGCCGATTGTGGCGTCCATCGACGGTACGTCTCTCGCCCTGATCTCGTCGCCAACGAAGACCGTCAGACCACCAAAAGCGTCTTGCAAAGCGCGGTTGTAGAAGTCGCTCCACAGATAGCCTCCCACGCGCTGATTGATCTCGTATTTGTGTTGCGTGAGCCAGTCAGCGTCGTAGTCGCTCTGCAGCGTGTAGTGCTGCGGCGCAATACTCCAGCCATCGAAGGGATCGAACGGCACTTCCGGTGGCGGCGGGACCTTCTTCTTCAGGCCGTGGAAGTTGAAGCCCTTGTCTTTGATGTTGGCATCCGAGGTGTTGCCCGAAGCCGTCTCGAGTGCTCTCCGCTGCGTGCCGCCTTTCTTCAGCACGACGCCGGACGCGCTGGGTAGGGACGGATCGGGCTCATATGTGCGACGGGTGGCGCCCGTTTCGGCAGCTTGCGCGTCGGCCCAGCGTTGCAGGCGGTGGTTTGTCTCGTCGACGTCGATTTTGAGGATCAGGTTCCAGGTGATCTCTTCGACTTGCTCGAGGTAGTCGTTGTAGTCTTTGAGTGTTTCGAAGTCGCTCTCTGTCTTGTTCATGCTGGACATGGGTCAGTCCTATGCTTCACTATAGCCGCGTGCGAACATACATGGATGCCACCCGCCGCCTGATGTCCACCTCCCTCTCCACCTTCAGGTCCTCGAACGTTGCCTCCCGAAACTTGCCCTTCCTGAGCGTCCTCGCGCACCCGGCAATCGGACACGGCGCCGGTCCATGACTAAAGATGCGGTCCACGCACGACTCGCACATCTTGTGGTAGCACTCCGGGTTCACGAGGAACTTCATGTTCGGGTTGAGGTAGCGCGACGATTTGCATACTGGGCAGACGTCTGAGGCGGCATCAGCATGCGGACGAGATGCAGGCTTCAATGACAAGCTGTAGAGGGACTTGGAGAGAGGAGACGCACCGCCAGCTTCGCCCTGGCGCACCTGGCCGCCGTTGGCGCGCGAGGTGACTTTCGACATGGCTGGGACGCGAGAGGTGCGCGGAAGGATGGAGCGCGGAGCGGGAGGTTGTTGTACGGCTTGCAGCAAGCAATGACTAAGCAATGCTACTCTACCACGCCCTCGTGGTCAGGTCTCTCAAGTAGTCTGCGTTTAGGATGTCTGGGTGAAGATTTACATGATCACATACACTCCGGTGGTGGGCTTGACGTCTGCAGCTGTCGTTGTACCCTTGTCCTTGCCGATTTAGCGCGCCGCCGCACCTCCGCGCAAAATTCTTGTCCCTCTTCTGCACTCTTCCGCTTCTCTCACCACCTCGCAATGGCAGCCTCCGTTCAGAGCACCCTAGAGGGCATCGAGCGCCGCCGCGCGCAGCTCCAGGAGAATATCGAGAAGCTTCAGCGCGCTCTCAATCACTGGACAACATGGGAAGCCGAGTACCAGATGTTCAAAGAGGAGATAGAAGGCGCCGATGACCCCTCACCTTCACAGATGCGCACCATAGCGCATGATCTCGAGGCCTCTCTTCTGAACGAGAAGGAGGTCGGCGAGCTTTTGGGCAAAGATCGCAGTGCTAACCAAGTCGTTGATCTTGTTCAACGGCGCATTGACTATGTACAGCAGAACAGCGCCACCGTCGAAAAGCAACTTGATACTGCAGAGAAGCAGCTCGCTGGTGTTGACGTCCTACTGGACCCCGGTGTCGACAATGAAGAAGGGCTACCGATGATGGACATCGAGGAAGAGCTGGACGAAGAAGGCAATGCGATCTCGAGCTCAGTCAACCAAACGGGAAAGGGTGCAGCTGAAGTGGTCGAGGCGTTGCGCAAAGCTGGCGTGCAGAAGGCAGACCTTGAAAGGATGATGCAGGGTGTTGGGCAGAAGCAGACGCCCGCCGACCAGGCGCCCCAAGCACCAACATCCTCGACATCCGTGGCAACCGAAGTAGAACGCGATCCTACAGAGCCCCTCGATGTGACTCCGTCTAAGCCTGAGGTATCTGAGTCAGCGAAAAGTTCTGTTTCGTTCGCCAACGAGGTCGAAGTGGAACCATCCAGAGCACGCGCCGCGCTCGAAAAGGATGGCTACAACGAAGACCTGGAAGCCTTGAACTTCACACGAGGGACCAAGGTCATCGAGCTCGATCAAGACGACAACATGGTTGCTTCATACCCTATCATACCTCAAGGCGAGTCACCGGAAGATGCTGAATTGCGGCGGCAAATGCTGCAGTATGGCTTATCTGAGGTTGGCCAAGTCGTCGCTGAGCTCGACCTCGACAATCCTACAGCCGAGTATTCCGACTTCGACGATGATGACGACTACGATGATGAAGACGAGGACGAAGAAGACGAGTACGGGCGCAGTACCAGATCGGTTCTCACAGACGACTATCGACAGCAGATGCTGGAACTGGAGAAGAAGCTCGGCGCCCGAATGCTCGAGAACATCGGACCTCAGGCCGAGGACGACGATGCCGTCGCACAAGCGGAAAGTGTCCGTTTGCTGAAGGTGCAAAAAGACGATAAATTCGACGACAGTATAAGTGCGGTCAAGCCCAAGACAGCGGCATCGCCGTCTGGGAAGAAGGGCGTTCGCTTCGCCGACGATCTCGACATTTCCGATCCTCCACAGCCGGTCCGAGCACCTGAACCTAGCTCGGTTCCCAAGAAGTCTGCCCCCACAATATCAGACGTTGTCGTCGAGCGACCCGCCCAACCCTTTCAACCGCCTACTGCGCCTTCCAAGCCAGGGAAGGTATCACGCTTCAAGAGCGCCCGCGCTACAAACCAACCACCTCAGATGCTCCCAAACCCGCAATCCTACGAACCATCACCCATGCCCACCGGCCCTGCTGGCCGCACACTAGCCAACACCATCGTCGAAAAAGACGTATCATCCGCTGAGCCCGCCGCGCCAGACGAGTTTGACCCCGCTGTGCTCAACCGCGAGATCCAGGCCGAGTACCACAAAGCGCGCAACAAGTTCATCCAGCAGCAGGGCGGCTTCAAGCCGACTGAAGAGGACGAGGCCAGTCCGATTGTAGAGGAAAGGAACGGGAGGACGAAGAAAGTGAGCCGGTTCATGGCGGCCAAGCTGAAGGCTGAGGGTATGTAAGTAACATATGCCGAGCGAGCGAGGTCAAGATCCAACACTATCTTCGTCGCCCGTTCCTTGTGTAAGTGATGTAGAGGTGAGAGCATGTCGCTTGTTGCTGGGTATCTCGCTTGTTGCCGAGTATCTCGCTTCTTGCTCGATTGATGTGACGTCGTGAACCAGGAACCATTCATGCCTGTGGGGGACACCTATCTTATGTGTCAAATCCCACATTACATGGGTCCAAGAACAAACTCCAACGAAGCACTCTGACGTGGCTGGCTTGTGCCTTTCGCGATTGCTACTTCATCGCAGCGTACATGTTACTTTACTAAACTGAATATATTGAACATTCTGTCGGCCTGATCACTGGACCTATCCTTGACCTGATTTACGTTTTTGCCTACCATGAATGTCCTTGCTTACCACTCCGTTGCCTCGAGACGACATGCCGCTGCCGTCTCGTCAGGACGTTCCCTCAAGTCACAATACTAGAACATTTCTCAAAGAGAATGTACGTAGACTAGTTCCACGAATAATCGATAAGCTAGCGCCATACCCCTGCACAACGGCGGGGGCGGGGCCATGACGCTTGACCGAGCCGACGCAAAATTGTCTGCGATCATGTCCTTCCACTCCGATTCGACGCCGCGTGGGCCTGACACAAGAGACACGAGGGACTCGCGTGGACAGTCGCAAGGAACAAACACACCCAGTGGGAAATATTTGCAAGCCGACGCCATTACTACGGCGGCCCACGAAGACTTTGAGGAATCAGAGTCGTCGCCAGACTCTCCGCCAGAGTCGCCAGAACTAGAAACAGAGAGAGCTCCTTCGTCGCTTGACCACCTCGCCTTTGCCCCCGTCGCGCTCGCGCAGTACCACAATATCAGCGAGAAGCTGGCCAACAACAACATCTTCCGCATACTACGAAGTCCTGCGCCCATTCGTGTCTGGGTTTATCGGAGCCTGTTTGCCGAGAATAGGCTGTGGGAGCAGTGGAACCGGAGAGACACCAAGGAGAAGATTGGCGCAATGGCTCAGGGCCAGGAACACAACGGTGCCCACGGCCAAGTACACGATCAGGAAGATGTCTTCGAGTCAGACAGCGTAGGCAATTCCGAGTACGAAATCCAGGCCCGCCCCTACCTCACACGCCTGCGCCTCGCCCTCGCGCCCTACGCCGTCCACTTCCGCAACCCCGGCTATATCCGCGACGAAACTCTGCGCATGCTCGAGCGCGACGTCGTCAAGAAGTCCCTCGAAGACTCGCGGAAGCGCATCGAGCTGCGCGAGGAACTCGGCTTGTCGTGGGAGTTCTGGGACGACCTGGCCGGCGTTCTGAAAGCCGCTATACCTTCGCTTGAGAAGCGCTGCTTTGCACAGCCAGACCCTGCTGCGCCCGAGTACGAGGGCTTGTCTGGTCCGCTGATTGCGAGTTATAGCCCGAGTCTGCTGAGGGACTTGGAGAGGCTGAATCAGCTGGTGTGCATTGCGCGGAACGTGCTGGTGCATGGAGAGAGGGTGCAGAATTTGAGCGCCGAGAGGCTGTTCGACAAGGATGTCTTCAACTTGGTGAATGTCTGCGTCAGGGTGACGGCGAGGGGATACGATGGCGAGGCGGGCACACAGGACGAGGATAAATGGCAGGGCGTGATAAACGCTTACAAGAAGCTCTTGATCACCTGTCTGCAGTTCCTCAACAACCTCATTGCGCGCAACGAGCAGAGGAAGCTGATGTTGTGGATTGAGCTGTTTGACAGCCATCTCGATAATGAGCTGCCTAACTTCGCCGATATGAAGTATAAGATGGATGAGTTCACGCCGCAGGACCAGAGTGCGCCGTCGCATGAGGAACAGCCGGTTCCAGAACATCAACCTGCGCGGAGTCTTGATACGTTCAAGATCCCTCAACAGCCCGCCTCGTCACCCTTCTTGCTGTATATTGGCGAGACAGGGAATGAGGTGAAGAAGGCGCTCATGCAGCACGGCGACAAGGCTGGCGCGAACGAGATCGCGGCAGAGTGCAGGAGGCGGTGGCAGACCATGGGTGAGGAGGAGAAGAATGTGAGTCTGGTGCTGCAAGTTGCGTGAATTCCAGACTAACACCATCAGAAATGGAATATGCTCTACGCCGATGTAGTCGCAAGATACCGCGACCAGATCACACAGTCAAGCACCTACAAAAAAGTCGCCGATCAACACGCAAAAAACGAAGAAAGTGTGCAAGCCCTTGCCAAAAGCATCAACCAGCTCCAAGTCGAAGTCGACCGGATGCGCTCCTCCATCACCCAATACCCCGACGGAAGCACCCTCGACCAGACAGCCGCGCCCGCGCCCTCGGCCTCGCAGCCCCCAAGACCCACAACAACAGATGACTCGCTCCTCGATCCCAGCATCAAGCGGTCGCCCCCGGCAGGTGAGATCGATTTCCGTGTAACCTACCCGCCATCCTTCGGTGCCGAGATCCTGCAGAATGGCAAAGACGACCTGTTGAAGCGTCTGGAGCCTGACCCCGACCGTCCTGGGCTAATCAGCGATGTAGCGAGTCCGACTTCTCCGCCGCCGGAAGACGATGACGATGTCGATGACGACTATGACGATATTCCAGGGGATGAAGGGAGGGGGTTGCTCACTGATGTGCCGCTGATTCTGGGTCCGACGGAGATCGAGGTCTTGCCTATGATTATCATGGGTGGTATTGTCGAGCCGTCTGAGGGGCAGCCAGGATATCATTCGGATCCGACCGTGTTCAGCAGTGTGAGGAGTATGCACGGTGTGCGATGCCACCTGCTCCTCGCACAAGACAATGGGCGCAACTTGCTTAGAGAGCTGTTGATTTTTGTCGCTGCTTGGGATTTGAGGGAGGAGGAGCTCTACTTCAAGTTCATGGTCAAGATTATGGAGGCGATTTTGGCAAATCAGCTGCTGCCGTTCGCCTATCACGCGTTCAGAGAGTCGGAGTAGGTTCGGACATTCAAGACTTTGTCGCTCCAGCTAACATCTACCGCAGATCCAAGGACATAATATCGCCAGCGCAGGCTGTTATCATGAAGCTGCTCACGAACATTTTCAGGGCTCGCCAGGCGCGAGCACAACCGGCAAAGGGTTTGGCCAAGTCAGCTCCGTCGCAAGTGGACCAAGGCGACGTCCACATGGTCAACTTTTTGCTCACCGAGTTCCGCCGACATATCATTCCGCAAACGTGCGCCTTGATTTTCCTCCAAGGCCAAATACGTGCAGGTCACGCACAGCCAGAAGACTTCCCGCTCAACCTGTGGGACATGGAGCGAATGTACGAGGGCGTCTATCAGTATCTCGAGTTCTTCGCGATTCTTACCGAGCACGAGACTTGGAAGCGGATGCTCTCCAATTGGGAAATTGCGAACGAGCTCGTCACATTGCTGAAAGAGTTGGACGCCGCAATTCCCAAGGGCCAGCTCTCCGTACCTCCCCTACGACACTCGGCACCTGCACCCCCTCCTCCTGCGCCTGTCGAAGTCGACATTCCCCCACCGCAAACTCAGGCGCCGCAGCCGCAGCCTGTCGCGGTAGAACGTCCCTACGACCCGGCGCCCGCACATACAGAATCGTACATACCACCTCCAACCTCGCCGTCACCTCGACCATACATGGACGAAGCAGCCGATGAGCCCTCAGACTTCGAATGGCGCAACCTGAAGAAACTCGCGGTCCTCGTCCTCAGCAGTTTAGTGTGGAAGAACACACTCGTCCAAAACCAGATCCGGCCCCTAGGTGGAATTGAAGCAGTCCTTAATTGCTGTTCCTACGATGAGCATAATCCATATATCCGCGAGCACGCTATCATGTGTCTACGCTTCCTCATGGAAGGAAACCGCGAGAACCAGGACCGCATCCGCGCGCTCGAGAAATACAACCAAGAGCGCGACGGTCCGAAGGGAACCACGCCCGTGGAGCAGAGCCTGCGCGAGAAAATGGAGAAAGCAGGCGCCACAGGGGTGCCAGTAAACGTCAAAGTGCCAGACGAAGTGCTCGACCAGCAAGGCTACGAAACATACATGGACGGCAAAGGGCAAGTCATGCTACGCAAGCGCCAACCTCCCCCCGGGACAGGGACAGGGACAGGGACCACAAAGCAAAACATCGTCCCGCTGCAAACAAGCACCCAGATCCCCGGCCTAACGAACCAGCAGCCCCTCCCGCCGTTCAGTCCGCACACCGACGCGCGATCCATCCCGGGCGTCAAGCCGCAAGTATCCGCTGGCCTAACAGACATCCCGCACAAAACCCACACAGACGTTGCCCAACCTTCTTCTTCTGCTTCCTCCACCTCCCCTTCCACACCGCAAATCACACCCTCCCAACGCGCCTTCCTCGAATCCCAAGTCACAGCCCTCGCCAACGCCGCCGTCGAGCGCCGCCTGACATCCGACACCACCGCGCACGACTCATCGGACGCAGCAGCAGCAGCAGCAGCAGCAGCAGCAGCAGCATCCTTTGCCGAACGCACATTCAACCCCGAACGCACTTTCGATCCGGAGAGCGCTATGCATAATCCCCGCGCGCTCGAGGAGCTGGTGCAGCAGGTCATGCGCGATTTGCCGGGGCATGTGGCGGGGAGAGTGCCGGAGAGGGAGAGGGAGGAGGCGAGGGAGGATGCGTTGAGGAGGTTGGATCGGGGGTTTGATGGGAGGGGGGAGGGGAAGTAGGGAAACAGAAAAAAGAAAGGGGGGGGGGAGGGGGAGATACCTTGTTACATGATTTGTAATGACATTTATGAATGATAGGGAGGTTCGTTCCGCGGGCTGAGGTGCTTCTTCTTCTTCTTCTTCTTCTTCTTCTTCTTCTTCTTCTTCTTCTTTTTGTCATCGCGCGCGTGGTGGTGGGGTGTTGCGTTGCTGAACCGATTAAGTCGTGAATTTACATCGATATCTCATACACTTCACGCACTTATATACTCATACACTCATACACTCATACACTCATACACTCATACACTCATACACTCATACACTCATACACTCATACACTCATACACTCATACACTCATACACTCATACACTCATACACTCATACACTTATACACTCATACACTCAGCTCCTCTTCCACACCACCCTTCCTCCCCACGATCCATCACGCGTCCAGACATATTCACACTCACATTTCCCAGCACGAACTTCGCCGTCGATAAGAACACCCACACGGGGCGCGAGTGGCGGTTTATAAAGAGGCTTGGATGACGGGCAGTGTGTATGCTTGAATAGCACACTGCGGTATTTGTACCTGGTGTATGTATCTGGTGTTTGTAATTAGTGGATGTAGCTGGTGTATGTAGCTCGTGCCACTTGGTATGTGAGCTTGGTGTATATAAGCTTGGTGATGCTAGTCTCCGCAACAACAGCGTTGGAAGATACGCGCGGTTTACACTGCTTTTAATAAACCACCACTATATGAGACTTGCTCGACGACGTGGTCGCTGTCCTGGGTCTGTGCGGTTTTGCATCGTGTGCTGGGTCTCCGGGCGGAGTGTGGTGGAATGGATCATTCCCAGTTAGGTAGCATCTTGGTAATACGGAGGAGCTGTGCGCGGACATAATTTCGATTCGTTGTCATATAGCCCGGTCTTGTGTTGTGAGTGCTTTGCGCCGGGGGGGGGGGGGGGGCATGTGTCCGTGCTTCTGGGGTGTGAAGTCGAAGTCGTGGAAGACGATTTCACGAAGGATATCGGTGCGTCAGTAGTTGGAGCCGTTGAGTCGAATGAACCGCCACGCTTCGTTTAAGAGCGTGAAGGTGTTTATGGCTTCCGCTTTAGGTTCTGCGTCAACGAGACGACGTACTGCGCAGCTCAACTTTGGAATCTGCGCTATCGATGTGGCTGGCGGCTTGCGACGGACTAGTTGTACTCAGCTTCCAGACTCAAGGCTGGAAAACCGCAAGATTTACGTAGAACGCAGACTTGTTGGACCGCTGACGCTTGCTGTTTTGGACAGCGTTTATAGGCGGGAGTAGACTTCTGCATCATGATACTTGTGGGAAGATCTTCTCCAGAAAAGCTACTCGTTTTTCTGAGAAAGTCATAGCGAGTACTGTAGCTGGTTCGTTTCGTAAATGATCAGGTCAGTATTGGCGAGCAGCGCGATGGTATAAGGGGACCATTCCGATAATCTCATGAATCACGATTCCTCAAGCATTTACTCGCGCTTCTGATCGGCGTTACTCTCACCGAACACTGTCGTCCCACCACGAGCGCTACAATCATCGGTGCCGCTACAGCGGCTATCGCATCCGTGATCGTACAGGGAAATGCAAACCCGCTGTCTTAAGATGCTAACACGAAGCGAGACTTTGTTGGTGGAGATATCGCTGTTGCTACGTACACCAGATACCGCAATGCGCCTTTTGGAAACGTTGCGATAGGTTGTAATGAGAAAGTAGGTACTTTCCGAGTTCTTTAAGCACTCCTGACCTCGCATGCTATTTACATGGGTGTGAGACTGCTCACCAAAACAGCATTCGACACCTATGTTAGGGTAGTTCTCTTGCTCTTCGAGAGCAACAGTTTTATGATACCCTCGTGGCCACGCTCCTCTGCATATAATAGCAGGGTCCGTTGCCTCTCATCTTGTGCGTCAGGATCCGTCTTGTTTGTGTCGAGCAGCAGTTTGACAACAGCCTCATGTCCGCCCTTAACTGCCTCAGATAGCGGAGTTCGTCTCTGATCACTCTTTGCATCAACTTCAATGCTGTTTTCCTCAAGTAGCAGACCAACAACACTAGTGTGGCCGTTCTTCGCTGCAAGCATTAGTGTCGTCCTGTTCCACCCATCCCTTGCATTAACATCGATGTTGTTTACTTTGAGAAGCATTATTACGACAGCATCACGCCCGTTGGCTGCCGCGTGCAACAGTGGTGCCCAGATCCCATGATCTTTCGAATTCACATCGATCTTCTTCGTGTCAAGCAGTAATTGTACAGTGTGCTTATAGCCGCCTTCAGCTGCATATGATAGCGGGGTCCGTGGTTTGTCGTCTCGTGCATCAGCATCAACAGCCTTCAGCTGCGTACGACAACGGTTCTCGGTCCCTGTGATCCCCAGCATTAGGGTATACTGTATCTATCTCAAGCAACAGTCTGACAACATCCTCATGGCCGCCTTCGGCTGCGTGCGACAGTCGTGTCCGCCGGTCTTCATCGTGCGCATTGAGAGCATTTCTATTCTTAGGTTTTAGGACGGATATAATGCGCACCAGGGCTTCTTGAGCCATGCCGAGGCCATTAGCCTCAAACAACTTGGCTATCTCAAAGATCTGAGTGATTTTTAGTAGGAAGTCGCTGCCTTGCTGAACAAGCTTTGTTTCGCCTCCAATTCCCCACCCAGCTTCGAACAAGCCCGATAGAAACGAGCAAAAAATTTCTGCTGCGCAACTGGTCAAGAGGGACCCGCCCAGAGGGAAGGATACAATCCATAAAGACTTTTCGACTGGTACCTCCTGTGCCGAGATTCTTGGCGTTGTAGCTGCAGAACATCGACGTTCTAGTAAAGGACGTTCTTTGGCCAGTAGCGCGGTATTGAAATAACGAACCAGCTCTGGCGGATTGAGTTGCTGTTCAACTCTTGTGACTGAGTGCATCGCGTCGTGCGAATATCCTGTGCGAGGGTGTGCAGAGGGAGACCATAGAGTAGCTAGGGCTAAGAGGAGTGTACAGTCCTTGACTTGTTCCTAGCCAGCTGGAGATGATGCCGACCAAGCCATAAATCCAACTCCAGCTCTAGATGCTCAAGTTGGGACTGTTATATATCAGTCGTAAAAATCCACCGCTTCTTGATGGATTCAGCCAATGAAATAATGTTATTGGAGTCATCTGCTCGTTCTAAGAAAGGTTTGCTTTTTAAGGACCACAACCATAGCCCGAGGATCGCTTCCAGCTCGAGCGGATGTACGATCCAAGCGTCTCCGTCGTTTTTAGACATGAGTACCAGCGATTCTTGTTTTTGGAGACACATTTGTGTAGTGAAGGCCATGGCTATAGCCACGAACTTTGGGAGATTCCCCCCTTCTGATACGGAAGAAGGATATCAACCATCCCATGCAAGGTATTGGAAAGCCTCTTAGCCAATGCTCGAACCCTGACTGTGTCACCGTCGCTTTCCCAATCCACCCTCGAATCGGATGTTTCGGTCTTGGTAGGCCTCCCACTAGTGAGATAAGCCAGTCTCGTTCTATAACCGAGCGTCTTACGGATGAAGACCCCTTGATCAGTGGAAGTGTCTACATCAGATCCCTCTTCGGGACCGGCGGTCTGCTCGTCAGGGGTAGCCTCTTTCCCTTGATGATGCGTAAATTTGATGAATCTCCACAGGGGCGGATGCTTTTCGAGGCTTTTAGCAACTTCACTGATTTGCTGATTTTTGCAGTTTTCAAATTCGCTCAAGCTTGACCTGGGAATGACCACCCTCCAGATCTCAATGGCAAGCCAATCGAGTGCGTGGCCAACAACCCTGTCAGGAAAAGCCGCCAACCGATTGTTCGTCTCTTCCACCCTCTGGATTCTCAATCCTCCACGTATAGCACTCATTACGAGGACTGCTATGAGCTGGGAGATTGCAACGCCTGAGTGAGAACTTCTCATACCGACGAATTGCACCACAAACCCGGTCAATGTGAGTAGTACTGCTATCCAGATCTGATGCGAGATGTAGTCTACCAATTGCCTGAATACGTTGGCGATAAGCTTTTGAGCTGCCAAAGCATAGCTGTCCTTAGACTCATGGTTCGGTTTTAGCGACTGAAAGATGTTGGGAATAGACTCGCGACTCGGTCGAGAAGAATTAGGTCGATACGTTGACATCGTGTATGTCTTGAGTTCCTTCGAATCGTTATAGGCGAAAGCATCGAAGGTCTGGTCGCCAACACGCTGATTCCCTCGTTGAAGCCGAAAAATGCATGTTTTTCGAGGAGAATCGCTGTCGTTTCTAGAGAAATGCTGCTCCTCCGTGGTTTCCCCAATAAGGTATGAGCACCAGAACATTCCGAGGCATAAAGAGATGGTTCCTATGACTATGAGATTGAAACCATATCCTTGTGCAATGTTCCGCCTTTCTTCTTCTCCGAGGTTGGTATGGAACGTGATGAACCATGCGGTAATTATTACCCCAGCTTGGAGGATGAAGCCTAACATAGCCGCTAACCAGAAGAACTCTCGGGGTAACTTCTTGATACCTGTATTCAGAGATAGGTTCGGATGCGGGGCGAAAGGCTTTCGTCTCCCCTCCTTGCTGTTGGCTGTTTCGAGGTCCCGTGAAGATGCACAGCCTATTTCACGCGATCAACCATATATATTGCGACGTGTAACTCTCCCAATGGCATCGTTTTGTAGTCGTGTTACAGGTAATCTGTTACTGGGAAGTTCGCACCAAACGCCCCGGGCATTTGGGCTGATGTTAGTCAATGTGCCGGCCGTCACGCAGGCTTTGCATCGTCCAGTCCAATCATTGTGTTGTTGCTCCGATAAAATGAAGCACGCACAGCAAGATGCGAAGAAGTATTGATCCTGAAGATACCTGCAGAACATGAGTAAAGCTGCAGGCATGTAGTAATTACGGGACGAAGCGGGCTGATACGCTAGGTAGCAGCCGCTGGGCTGCTCACCATTTTCCCGATGTAGCACGATGCTAACTCTTGGTCGCATATACGAACTGATAACGGATTCTCGATAAATCACGCCCTTCAATTGTATTCGCTGGATTACACGAGAACCCCAGTTGAGAGGGTGGAGACAACAGCCGATCAGTACGATTGTCCGATTCTCCTGCAGTCGTACCAGACGTACATCTGCCTTGTGCTCCACTGAATTTCCACTGTGGACGATCCAAGTGGAGATCGTGGTCCCAGATATGGAACGCAGAACGGATCACTACACCATCCGGGACAGCTACGTTACTTCCAACGCAGTCAACCCAGGAATCTGCGCCTTCATCCCAATCACAATCAACCTGCGAACACCGCGTATCGCGACTCCCAAGACCAAAACACTGTCTTGCAAGACATCGTCGGCCCGTGCGTTGGCGAGGCATTCACACGAGGCTGGGCCCGCATCGATTTCCTCACAACCTTGAACCAGCCGAACAAGCTGAGCCTCGAGTTCTAGCGCGAGACGGCTGACGCCGATGCACAGTGGCAAACGGTCGAGCTGAGCGATGAGTACAAGCTCTGAACCGGATATCCCCCCAGGTTCTCAGTCGCCCGGCGTGCTGACCATCGCGCGTAGAGGACGCCGTATAGTAACCCACGCGCATGAATTACTTACTCGTACAGCTGCATCCTAACCTCCCTGTATCAATGCCCTGAATATCTGCCCCAGACTTCGATTCCAATCAAGGCCGGAACGAAACGCTGTAGCTTCGTCCACGAGGACGCTCATTCTTCCATGCACAAGAACGCGGCTCTGTATGTTTGCAGTCCTGCCCCGGTCGATATGCCGTCGAATAGTGTGAGATGTTTGAGAGTTACTGACGTTCTGCTCCTTTAGAGAGGAGAGGAAGTGGTAAGTCGGATAACATCACGAGATAAGGCAGTTTCACGTCATGAGATCGATGAAGGAGGGCTATAAAACGTAGATCCTCCCAGCAGTAAAACAGAGTTTCAGAATTTGCATAATTGGGAACCGCTTGCAGTAGGGCGAGATGCCATTCTTGCGTAGATAAAAATGGAGTGATTGCGCTTAGCTTTCGTTCTTTGATGGGGGTACGTGACAGGAGCGCTTTGCTGCTCGTTTCTCTGCGCTTACACTAAGAGAACTTTCTGACCTGTCCTATCTGTATAAAGCGAAGAACTGCATTCTGACAATCAAGTACAAAAGACACTGCGTGGTGCGTCCTCATGATACTTCAGAGACGGGTTGCAAAGGAGACAGGTGAGATGTATAGCTTCTACTTTACAAGTTCTAGAAGAAAACCTTACAGCACTCACGACGGTTCGTCTCGAGCGCCTAAGCCTAGTCACTCTTTCTTGTCAGCCGGTGGTGCTCGCGTACTCTGTTCTTCGCCGCCTGTACCAGGGACCCTTGTGCTTCCGCCGCCTCTCGCCCACGGCGCGGCCGTTCCTGCACCGGGCGGTGGTAGTCTTGCGCTCGCTGCAGCTGGCGGCGGAGGCGCTCTTGTACTCGATGCCCAGGGTGCTCTTGTCGGCTGGTTCGGGCCCGCAGGTACATTCGGACCTGCGGCTTTCGCCCAGGGCGCTGCTGTCATTGGCATTGCTCCACCTCCAACGCCAGCCATGGGATCTCTCAAAGGAGGCTGACTCGTTTTCGATGAAGGTGCGGTCATGCGCGTCGGCTCTGCCAGCGGGTCCCGCAGCGGTGCTTGGGGTCCGGTCTGTCGCGCTGTTGGTGCTGATGAAGATGGGGTGACGGCTTTGGGCTGCGAAGAAGTGTGTACGCTAGCTTGAATCTTGGGCGCGTTGGGGTCTGCGGTCCAGGAGAAGAGGGAGCCAAAGGGGAAGTGCTGGACGACAGGAAATTTGGACAGGACTTCGGCGTTGTACATTTTGATCATGCCCTGTATTGAAGTTAGTTTAACCCAAAGTCCAATCTGCAGTATTGATGTAGATGTGTAGCGCTGAGCCTTGATATCGTGACACTCGTTCTTGAACAGGCTGGTGGTTTTGCCTTGCGATTTGAAAAGGCGAACCACCCCTGCACTGCAATCTTTAGCGCGGAGGAAGGGCTCCTCAGCCTTGCGAGACAATCTTCACGAAACAAACATTCTGAGGACATGCTCACCTTATTGATCTTCGCCCAGCCAGCTTTGACACCTGAGACATCGTAAAGTATAGGGCTGTGCTCCCAGAAGGGTCCCTTTTTGACATCGTAGATGAAGCCAATAGCACTGAAGTACATATTCCTCCCTCTTTCTCGCTGAACAGCTGCCGCCTTAGCCACATCCGCCGGATTCGGCGCATTTGCGAGTGAGCCTTCTGTTGCAACGTCCGCCGGCGACGATATTGGCGGGGAGAACTGTGCGCTGCCAAAGATGTACGACACGAACGAATGGTCATCCAAACCCCAAACTCCGTGTGAACCGGCCGGCTCGAGCGTGTATGTGAGGATCAGACGGCGGATCAGAACGAGATAGGGTTCAATGACACCAAGCACTATGCCGCGCTCCTGGTCTCCATCCTGCGATGCTGGGAAGGCGCCAAGCTTCCACAGACAACCAAGGAAGGCGATGAAGCTGAGTTCGTGACCTGTGCCGTAGTCGAGACGCTGCGAGCTGCCGAAGCTGCCGATGAGGTAAGCTTCTAATTCGCTCTTTGCTGATACTCCGGAGGAGGATTTATATGCCAAGACTTCCGCTGGCAGATACTGATCGAGCAGATCTGGCGTCCGGTCCCGCACGATATCATACCACTTTCGGAAGCTTATGTTTCCAAATCGACGAGGTCCTGTGTCCGGGGGTGCTTCATCGATGATCTTCGTCAGGGCTTCAAGCAATTTGGCGAGGCTCTGCACCACAGGCGGGTGAGGAACGTCCGGGTCTTGCAGTGTCCATTCCTTCACCGACTCTGTTCCTTGCTCTTTGCTTTTGACCTTCCTGGGTATCATAGACGTGTTCAGCTGGAATATGAAAATCATTATGTCAGCGTAGGCTTTCGATGCCAAGAAGAACGCCACATCATCGCCGTCGTTGATACACTTCTTCGGTATCTGGAAGTCATGGCCTTTTGTTGCATCGAGGACTGTAAGTGTAGGGGCTGTTGTTTGGTTTTGTGTCATGATTGAATAACGTTGGTGGTTGTGGTGTTGATGCAGGGCATGTGATGGCGCGCTCCAACGGCAGATGGTGGTTCGCGCTAGGGCGGTCCCGCATCGCGACTGCGAACTCAATGGTTCAGGGCTCCTTCATCCCAACACTGTTTGCACGGCAAGGCAGGTGGTGTTGTTCTTGACCACGGCGATGCGATCGCGACTATAGTGGGAAGCCGCGTGCCGCACAATCAGCGCACAATGGCGCCCGCAACCCGCAGTAAGTACACAGGCGCACAGCTCCACCTTTGTTTATCTGGTTGACACTATGCAGCTACCCTCGTGTCCTCCTCACCCTCGGTCGATAACGAAGCCGCGTCGCAGCAGCTCCTCGCCGAAGCCAGTAGTCCTGTCCGGCGCAATGCTGCTACGATAGCCGGCGCAGCCGCCCTCAATGCAGCCCTCAACATTGGGAGACCACCAGCCTTTGCGCCCCCAGCTCGACCTGGAGGATCAGGGAAGTTGTCGAAGCCAGGACAACTGAAGCGCGTCAGCCTCCCGTCGTCGGCTGCCGGGCTATCAGGACAGCCAGAGAGAGCAGGCAAGCTCAAGCGGACAAGCTTGGTCTCTCCACCAGATCATCAGAAGAAGGCTCGAGGTGCGAAGCTTTACGACATACAGCCAAGTCCCCAGAAGAGAAGCTCGCTGCCTGCACAGGTAGCAGCCTTTGAGGACGATGAGCTGCAGGGGACGCCTGCTACCGGAGATGTAGAGGATATGGTACCAGAGACAAGCCAGGTCCAGCCAGAAGAGGATGTCGCTGCTGAGATCCCTGAAAGCGCACCGCAGAGCGACGTCGTCGTAGCACCAGACGATAATACAGCAGCAGCGGTCCCTGATATTGCGCCTGCATCACCGAAACAACCTCGAAGGTCAGATGCGTCATCGACTACAGGAAAATCGCGAGGCCGACCACCGAAGCGCAAGAGTGACGAGAGTGTTGAATCTTCTCTACCTTTCGATGTCGCTACGATCCCACCACAAGTGGAAGATGAACCGCCAGTTGTCAATATGCAGCCAAAGCAGAAGACCCGCCGTAAGGACGAACAAACTGCCGCGGCAGCGGCGAACGCTGAGTCCAGCGGCAAGATGCCAGCAGCGAAGAAGCGCAGGAAGTTGAATGGTCCTAGGACCGTCGATCCAGAGACCGTTGAGGTAGGAGAGGCGCTCCCCACGCCCCATGTCAACCCCAGCCTTCCATTACAGCAAGATGCTCGGCCGAGCAGCCGTGGTCAACCCGAAGGCAGGGTGCCCATCAGATCTACCCGATTACGCGCTGCAGAGGCTGAAGCTGCCGAGGCTAAAGACAAGTCTGCGACTGCCATCGTTGCTGCTGCATCTGAGCAACAGGATGAGCCTGCAGCATCATCTTCACGGGTAACCCAATCGACGAAAGCTGCATCTAAGCCCAACAAGCGGAAGATCACACAGCAGTCAGTGCCTGAGGATTCTCAGCTGGTGGCCAAGAGTGCGGAGGACGACCCGCAACCTGAGGACGACTCACAACCCACGGATGAGCAGCCGCAGGAGGTTGAGTCTGCGACTGACCACACCGTCGACCTGCGAATGTCTGACAATGGCGCCGAGGAGCTTCCAGGTGACGAGGAAATCGACGTGCAACAGCCTGAACAACAAGCAGAGCAGCCGGATGAGGAGGTAAACGAGACACAAGGCGCACAGGTTGATGCTGAAAGAACAACCTCGGCTGTGCCGCAGGCAGACCCCAATGTGCCCAGAGCTTCCTCCATCTTGGACGTGGTGTTCCAATTCGTAGACTCGGATGAGCGTTCTGGAGAGTGTTCAACAAATCTGGGTAGGAGCATTCGTCGCGCTTGCACCAGTGCACGCGTCACTCTGAGCCAATCTGGAGAAGCATCTTCGCTCGAAGACATTGCAAGGTGCAGAGACGACATCTTCCATTTGCTGAAGAGCGCGGGGGCCAAAGTTCGAGAGGCAAGACGAGTCGTCTTCAAGCGCGACGCCTTTACTTATCTCTTTTATTCACTGACTCTAGTCCTTGAGGCAATGCACGACAAATTACGGGAGAGTGTCGGTGATATTACCGCATCATTGGTCGCTATGCAAATCATCTGTCCTTTCATTCGCGGAATGCTGGTCTTCAAGGGCATGATGGACGCCTGGAAAGTATCTGTTCCACAACATACGCAGGGCGACCGCCTCATCAAGAGCGTTGAGAGCGGTTTGATCGTTCCACTAAGAACCGTGGATAAGCGACTCCAAACTCGGTTCGGACAACTCAAAAAGGTAGAGCAAGCGCATCAAGCGTTCCTACATTTACAACGAAAGCGGGAGGAAGAAGAGCGAGAGCTGATCAGGAAGGAAGAGGCGTTAAGGCCTGTAAAGAATAGGAGAGAGCGCTGGC
Source organism: Nothophoma quercina (assembly GCA_021642125.1). Lineage (NCBI taxonomy): Eukaryota > Fungi > Ascomycota > Dothideomycetes > Pleosporales > Didymellaceae > Nothophoma > Nothophoma quercina. The sequence continues at coordinate 577,029 of JAKIXB010000024.1, forward strand.
AAAACCTTCACATCGTACGAATGCAGTGCGAGTCCGACCCTGTACGCAGACGCAGGCTCAGGTTCATTGAGCTTCCCAGTGTTACCGAAACAGACGCCAACGGCCAGCCTTTCGAACGCGTACCTTTCTTTGGCCAGCGCAGTGGACCACCACCACAGTTGGCTGCCGTATCTAGCGGCAGGGAATGGACCAAGGAGCAGGAGACAGTGCTGCTTGATGCTTTGCAGTCAGCTACTTGTAAGTCTATACATCGTGTTTCACCTACTCAAGTCTTACTAACAATGTACCGTACAGCCCTCGAAAGCATCTTCCGTCAACATTGCGTCCCCGGAGGCCCTCTGCGCGACTTTTCGGTCTCAGACTTCGCAGCAAAGATGGCCTGGGTACAATCAGGTTGGGCACAGCTGTCACATCGGCACGGTTGGGAGGTTCCAGAATGGGTCAAGAAGATTCCAGTCCTTCCATGACCTGCTTGCCTTGTTCGGTATGTGAGTATTAAGTAGTCTTCTTTCTTTTCGCGATACCCCATTGTCTTACTCTATCTGTCTTCGATCTCCAGCCTTCGACAAGTCGCTTCCACCACATCTTGTCCGTGGTTTTGTGTTTGCGCTTGCCACAGTCACAAGATGAGCAACAAACTTCAGGTACGGCGTCAATGACTTTATATGCTCCCACAAGGTTTACAGCTTCGCCATCACTGCTTCTTTTCAATCCATATATATCCACTATTGACAGCTCGCTTCACTCGCTATCAAAGGTACACCACACCCGTTCCTTGGGACTGAAGTGAAAGACCCTCAGCGCTGCGAAAGACCGTGATCCACCTACGGCTCGCGCAAACATGTACGGAGTGAAAGCATCACGGCTACCCACGCAGATATATCAGCTCGCCGCCCCCGCCCTTCTTTCCTCCCACCACCAATCTCCCACTTCTCAACTCCCTACATCGCATTCAACACCGACTCCTCCACATCTTTGACTACCTCCACACTGTCCCGACCTTTCATCCTGCCCTCTGCTCTGCGAGCTACCTTTCTTCCAGTCCTTATATCAACGCGCATTTTCCACCTACAGCAACATCGAAGCCCTCCACAACAACCACTCATCTCACGCAAACACCACACATCCACAATGTCCTCGTCCAACAACTCCTTCGCGGCACTCGACGGCGACAAGTCTCTTGATGACCCTGCCGCGCCGTGCGCACCCATTGAGAAGCATGGCAAGAGTATGATCACTGCCCTGTTAAAGCAACATAAAGCTGACGAGATGGCAGATACGAAGTCACAAGACGAGCACGTTCACTCGCAATTGGCTTCGTCTCGTCTCTCAGTCGTACTGCCGCCTCGGACGATGTCTTGGGCGGACGAGACGCAGGATGAGATTGATGCAGCTGAGGCTACTCGAGCTGTTGCACAGGTTGAGGCCGAGTCTGGTATCACCAGCGATATGGAAGAGGCTGGAGGTCTTCAGCAATCTGAGGAGACTAAGGCCGAGGTCACATCCGCTGCGACTACCACGCTAGCTGAGACTGAAGCCGTCAGCGACCCGGGCACAGATTCTGAAGAAGTCCAAGACACCATGAAGCCGCGGCACACATCTGTCGACACAGAGCTTACCGATGAGGACTCGCAGCGCGTTGCAGTCGTGGCGGAGCAGGAGAAGATTTCCACGTCACCATCTGTGCCAGTCGAAACCAAACCCTTCCCTCGCTTCCAGGCCGACGCTGGAGGCTTTCAGGACACCGTTACCGTCGAAGGCACTGCCACCAGCAGTTCACCTATCGCGCCTGTCGAAGATACCAAGCCCGCTGCTGCTTCGATGAGCTGGGATGACTATATTAACAGCATGCCGACGATCGTATCCAAGCCGCTCCAACAGATTCCAGAGTCCACGATTCCTACGGATGCTCCGGGCGCATCCTCCTATGCCGCTGCCGTGAAGGCTGAAGCAACACCAAAGAAGATGGAGAAGGGCATGGCGACTGTCACGCCGTCGCTGCAGACCAAGGCGACTATCGCTTCTGAAGCTATGCCGGAGACTTCTTCAAAGCCAAAGAAGCGTTCAGGGGCGGCGCAGCGCAAGAAGGCAGCGGAGGCCAAGGCTGCTGTTGAGGCCGCAGCGAAGTCTTCTCCAGATGCTAACGCAAATGCTGATATCGACGACACTGCCGACACTGAAAACGTCCAGCCCACTGCTTCCGCAGCGGAAGAGTCAGCCAAAGTGGATGCGGCTATCTTCACACCACTTTCTGAAGTCGAGGATGCCAATGCAAAGGACGTTGACGACCTCCAGACTGCATCGCCAGAGCCCAAGACGAATTGTCGTCCAACACCGGTCAAGACTGTCGTCGACCATGTTCCCTTGAACGTTATCAAGATTGCTGGTGTCGCAGAGACCCTGGCCAAATTTGGTTTTCTAAAGCCTGCTACGACGGTCAGTACCGCTGCTTCCGCCGAGGTCCCTACAGCGATCAACAACTTCATCGAGTCTCTGGTCAAACCTACTGTCAAGCCAGTCGTCGAGGTGGCCGCCACCGGCCACAACTCTCCACCTGCAGAAGATGTTAAGGGCCACCCGGTTGCTTCGAAAGATGTTAAGGTAAACACTGAGATTGACGAGGTCACTGCAACCACCAACACGGAGGCTACAAAGCCGTTCCAAGATGCTGCCTCGGAGGTAGTCACGGGTTTTGACGATGTTGCTGAGGTTAGCGCAACTGCCCCAGAGGACGAAGAGACTCTTACTGCGGTCGAGTCTTCGCACGAGCCGACCACCCCGCGCATGGCCAAGATCAAGAAGCGTACAAAGGCTGAGCGCCGGGCAGCCAAGAAGCGCGTTGCAGTTTCTATCGCAGTAGCTGCTGTGGATTCTGTCGATGAGTCTGAGTCCAACGATGCCGACAAGTCCTCCTCTACTACCGTTGTCGATGATGCGTCTTCCTTGGATGACAACATCGTCGCAGGAGATAAGGCTGAGGTCCCGCGCCTACCGAAGCTCACTCTTGCGGAGAAGGCTGTGCTGACATCGAAGGAGAAGAACCTGCTGCGACGTGAAGAGCGTAAGGTTGCCAAGCAATCTGCTCGTGGCGAAGCTACCGATATTTCTAAAGAGGTCGTTGCTCTGATCAATACCACGAAGGCGAAGGCCGAGAAGACGGCGCAGAAGACCCCCGTTGCAAACATGGAGGATGGTACCAAAGAGGCCGAGCAGGGCGAACAGGAGAACCAGAATGCTGCCGAATCCTCTATCACGTCACAACAGCCGAAGCAGAAGAAGACGAATAAGACTTCGGGTGCTGCACGTCGTCGTCGGGCAAAGAAGCAGATTGGGCCAACTCTTGTCACAGCTACCAATCTTCCTGCCACCACCGAGGCTCCTGCAGTGCGCCGCTTTGCAACAGGTCCTCATGGGGTTCAGATCAGTCGATGGAACCTTCCTTGGTTTGTGGTGTTGGCGATGTTCCTGGCTCAGCTCGCCATTGTTGGCACCGGTCTCTACCATCTGATGTTGATGTAGAGAGCTGATGGGCTGAACGACTTTTGAGATGTGTTTCTCGTGTTTGGAATGGGTCTGATTGCATTAGCGGCATTGAGCGACGGAAAGCATTGCATCATCTCAAGTTTGAGTCGGAGTACATATGTTTTCATCAAAGTACGAGAATTGAATTGTTGATCTACCACACCGCCGCTATTCCAAGTTAGTCTCCATCGTTGATCATTGCGAATATCTTACTCACCTGACGCACCCTCACTGAACATTTCGCTCACAGACTCACATCACATCACAATCAGCGCTTCGCTCTGCTCTCTTCTCACGACCCCCACCACCCACCCTTTTTCTGATTCCTCAACTCCTCCAACTGCTCCCTTATCCTCCGCAACTCCAATCCATGCTGCTTGTGCGTCTCGTCCAGCAGTCGCGAATGTTCCCTCCTTAGCTCCTTGAACTCCTCATCTAGCTGCTCGTGCCATGGGTACAGCACGAAGACTTGGAAGGATAAAGCCGAGGTGCCGATGACGAAGTTGGTGAGGGAGAAGCCGCGGGTGAACCACATGCTGAAATGTTGCTAGAGATTTTGCGGTTACTGTATTGTTACTGGGCGCTCTGAGATGCGCAATGTGGTGTGCTGGTATTGATGTTGCGAAGGGGATCCGGTCTCCAGAACGCGAGGCCGAGATCGGTTTTGATGACTTGAAAATTCGTCGGTGCAATCGATACTTCTTCGTGCAGTATTACTGAGGTCGCGAAGATCTTGGTGTTCTGGGAATTGTTCTACACTAGCTGATGTGCCAGAACAACAGAAAGATGTAAGTCAGGGTTGGGATGAGTATGTGTTAAGTAGCAGAACGCGCGATTTGTGCGACAACGCAGACTATGTAGTAAACAGTCACATGCTCATGTCCAGCATTTGCTGGTTGCTGCGCCCAATTCTGGTACCGTCGTAAGGTCCCAAACCCAAAAGTGGACTGATTCTCTTTCCTATTCGGGCTAATTCGGAACTAGGCCCGAAAAATGTCAGACCACATGCGCAGCTTCCGGTCCACAAGTCGAAACGAGCGGCAATAACATCATTGGGTACGGCGAAAACGTTAATCGGAACCAAAAAAAAGCGATTGGGATTGGGGTTGTATTTTGAGTGCTATCTGCGCGACACCAGCATTTGGGTCCGATTCTGAGCTTGCCAACACCAACGTAAACGCACGCCGTGCACGAGCTTCGCTGGGAGCAAAACGATGACTTAAAGACGCGTTTACTCGTCGGCGATCTTGATTACAATCTTACCAACCTCGGACTGATTTTGCAGCGCCTCAAACGCCTTGACCGCATCGTCGAAATCAAACTCCTTCGCGATAACGGGCTTGATGTTGTGTTGCTCAGCAAACCTGGCAAATTCGGCTGTCGCATCGCGATTGAACGCAAGACAGCCCTTAACTGGTTCCACGTCAGCATCTCTATCCTTCCAAACATCTCATGTACTCACCTATCTTGCCCCCGAACAATATACTCGGAACCAGCTCGCCAGGCAAGTCTTGAGGTGCGCTTAGAATGCCGATCAGATTCACCAAGCCTCCAGGTCGCACGCTGTTGACTGACTTTAACAAAGTGCGTGCGCCGCCTACCTCGATGACCTGGTCAACTCCTTTGTCGTTCGTAAGGCGTTGGACTTCTTGGTCCCAGTCTGGGTGAGTTTTGTAGTTGATTCCGTGAGTTGCGCCGAGTTGTTTGGCGAGCTCGAGTTTGGTGTCTGAGGAAGAGGTGGCGATTACAGTGGCGCCGAGGGCTGCTGCGATCTGGGTATCGTTCAGTAATGGGGGAAAGAGTAGTGTAAACCGAGCGACATACCTGAATTGCGAAGCAACTCACACCGCCAGTGCCTTGCGTGAGGATGGTCTGGCCTTCCAATCTTCGTCCCTCTTTCCACTCGCGTAGCTCCCCAGTCAAAAAAGCATCGAAACTTTCTCTTATGGCGCTCCAGGCTGTGACACCAGCTGTCGAGAGTGTCGCGCTCTCTGCACTACTCAGATGCTTGGGCACCTCCACGACCTGCTCATCGTCCACAGCTATCCACTGCTGCAGGAGACCTGGGAGTGTAAGCAGAATCCAGGAGGCAGTCAATCGTGAATGCATTACCGTCGGCAGCAGCAGCTCCATACACTTTTTGCAAGTTTAGATTCCTGACATCACCGGACAGCCACTCAGAGGGATGCAGCAGCACTTTTATGCCCTCACGACCAGACCACTTCGAGGACGGACCCACGGTGTGGATGACTCCCGCACCGTCAGAGCAAGGAATGAGGTTCGGTTTATGGTTGCCTGGCAGCTTTTCAATACCTGGATATTCTGGCGAGCGTATCGCGACTAGGAGGTCGCGATAGTTGAGCGCTGCGGCTGTCAGGCGGACAAGGACTTGATGAGGTCCTACACTTGGGATTGGATGGGACTGTTGCTCAAGATGGGCGATTGATGATGCTTTGGCGGGTATGGCCCATGCAAGGTTGCTCTGCGTGGACGCCATGTTCAATGAGGGTCTCCAGGCTATGCCCACCTAACAACTTTCAAGCCTTTCACTTCTTTATATCTTTGAGACAATTTCAGGCTCACCATATCATCGCGATGAGTAGCCTCAAATGGCGTTTGTGGGGCCCATTGTACTTGGTGGTGAATTTGTAAGCTTGTTGATTGCTAAGCTCGGGTGATGCGTGCCATCATGCGCGGAGTTCCACTCGATCTCTCGTTGCAACAGTCCATCAATAGTGCTTCGGAATTAGCATACGTACTTATGTGCTCACGGCTGGGACGATGTGTGCTTCCAGAACTTTGATGGTGGTTAGACGGGGTCAAAAGGGAAAGCATCTGCCTTCCGTGTGATGATTGCAATGAGTGAACAAGCATAGGGTCGGCTCGGACAGGCGAGCTGAAGCACCTCTAGAGTCGCATCGAACCTTTCTAAACGACAATGTAGTAATCAAGGTATGTTAGAACAGATTTGTAGGTCTGACACTCTCCTACTTGCAGACCCCACCTTGTCGTTCTTCGGCAATCCCCGCACGGAGCGAACTTCCAAGTCGCAGCCATTAGTCGTGTTCGCCGCCTTGAATACTACCGGTAGTCATTGGTCTTGCCTTGAACTAAGCTAGCTGGCCGAAGAAGCATCAGCTACGCCCGTCACAACTCAGCGTTCGCAGAGCGATCAGAAGCGACTAGTATGGAAGGATACGAATGTGCGACCTCGAAGGCTGCATATCTGCGCGTCGTGTGGCGACTGGCGGCGCTGTGCAAGATCGACAACTTGTGTGGGGGTGGCTGCAGCAGGCAGCAGAAGGTTGATTAGGCGAGCAAAGGCAGCCGAGGAAGCGAGCCTCAACCGCAGAAGACGTGTCCGGCAGTCACTTCGTGCGCCATAGCTCTGCTGCCTTCTCACATCATAATGTCCGACGAGTACGCCCTGACACCACGCGTGTTCATTGTCCGCCATGGTAAGTTCCGTACATGACCATGTCTGTTGTCACAAGGTGTGGAGCGTTTGACTTCCTCCGAGAGCACTCTGTTAACAACTCTTTCCTTGCCGAATAGGAGAGACCGACTGGGCCAAGATTGGCCGCTTCACGGGCATTTCGGAAAGAGAGTTGACCAAGAAGGGCCTTGATCAAATCGAATCAACAGCGGCCCTGCTTGTGGGTCCTGGTAAATTGCTTGATCCTGACCGCCTCGCGCGCGTTTACGTCAGTCCCAGGAAGAGGGCTGTCAAGACATTCGAACTGTTGCTACCAACGCCCTCTGATGTGGTCTCAGAGAAGGTGCGCTTCACAGAAGACATCGCAGAGTGGGGGTATGGCAAATATGAAGGCACGAAAGACCCGGCTATTAGAGATGAGAGAAAAAAGAAGGGTCTGGACATGGAGAGGGAATGGAACATCTGGATCGATGGGTGCGAGCAAGGAGAGTATGTTGTAGTCTGATCTGCTATGTTGGGTTGGCTGCCGCTAACTCTCCAGATCACCGCAGCAAGTCACCGAGCGACTAGAGAAGCTCATAAGTGAGATCAAAGCGCTTCAAAGGCCTTTTATGCATGGAGGAGGATCCGCTGATGTGCTCGTTGTAGGTTTCCCTCTTCTCTCTCTAAGGCTCCCTGCGTTCATCATGCAACAACTGCTAAACATTAGAAATGCAGGTCGCCCATGGGCTCATCCTTCGTGCATTTGCGAAACGCTGGATCAATTGGTCGCTTGATAAAGACCTACCAATGGAGATTCAACCTGGAGGAGTTGCAGTCTTGAGGTATGTCGTTCACCAGCTCCCAATGCCACGAAGAAGCTAGAGAGCGGACTCTGGACTGACTTTTGCCAAAAGCTACAAACATAACAACCCTGATGAGCCAGCTATTAACCTTGGCCTGGCACTGCCTTGATTGGAAGCGTATATTCTAGTCAAGGCAAGCGTGTACTAGCATTCATTCATACTCGAAGTGTTGAAATCAAATTTGAGACATGAAAATGCCCTTTCTGAACTGAATTTGACTATTCTTTACTTCTACCTGAAGGACAGAGAGTGATAAACATTCCGGCATGTATCTGTCGAATTCTCATTAAAGTCACTGTACGAGTGGAGGTGTCGACACTAGTGACAATGCGTTACACTCTAACAACATGCAAAGGTGTCCTGACTATCGCATTCTCAAGCTCTAACTTTCTCGTCCTTCTCAAGCACGCACAATCTTTTTCATGCTTATATCTTTTATAAGTATAATCACAGAGCATGTCTGCTTTGTGCTTTGCTTCAAAAGTTCTGACGGCCCCCGGTCTAATTTGCCCGATGCATCGCAGCTGACAGTCCCTCTAGCACAAAACACAGGCGACCAGTTCGTGGACTGACAATGCCTTCTGTGTTTTGAGATACCCTTTCAAGCTTGCGTTCCAAACGTTGGTTTTTCTAGAAGCACACACAATTTTAGATTGAGTAAACCTTAACGTTAAATGCAACAGCCTGTACAAGCAACTGGACTTATAGTACACAGTTTATAAGATCTATGCTATATAGATCTATATATAATCAAAGATATGCTCTTTATGTATAATTAGGAGACAACTCCTTAACTGATAATCTATAGAGCTACTAGCTTGCGGTGTAGCTATAGCTTTAAGAATATTATTATAAAGCCCCTAGAGAGACTCACTTAATTCAATAGCTGCTATATAGCTATGTAGTAGAACATAGTTATCTAGAACACCTTTGCCCTTTTCAGGTTAATTTCTACTTTAAAGAGGATAGAACTAAGTATTCTATAGCCACTACTATAGAAAACTTCAAGGAAATTTTGTATATTACTTGCTAGACTCTTGATTAATCTAATGTATCTTAGAGTTATACTGAGACTATCCTTAAAGGAAAGCCTATTGTACTAGTAGTACTATTAGAGCCGACGATCACACCTTCGGAGAGAAGCTGTAGTAGCTGTTTAGTCGTTGACTACGCTACTGGCCGTTGATCCTGTACAGCAGAGTTCCATGGCCGAATGCATCGTACCCTCCCGAGTTTGGACCGTAATCGCCACCGCCGCCCTCGATGTTCGTCGTCAGATTCTTGTTAGCAAAATCGCGGTACGCCTTGGTCCAGGATGCATTCATGCCCAGAATATCGTTGTAGTGCGCATAGATGGCCTCAAATCCCGGTCGGATGCTGAAGCGTTGCTTCTCGGCGACGACAGGAAGGACACCTTCCCAGCTACGATAGGGCGTGTATGGGACGGAGTAGTTCCCGGCGTTGAACTTACCTGCATACTCGGCGCTTGAGTGGCTATCAGCGTTTGATGCTTCTCATGGTTTCGAAGAGGCGATCAGCTCACCCATTCAGGATCTGGTTTCCATAAGCTCCATATAGGTCAATGCCCTGGTTGTATCCTTGTTGGCCAATCACGCCCAGAAGTGCAAAACACAGCGTTGCATGACCTTGGTCCCTGCCTGCCTCTTGCCCCTGCATCAGTGTCTTGCCGCTTCCTTCCTCCGTGAAGTTTGCAATCGAAAAGTAGGGAAGAGCGCCGTTGATCACAACGCTACTATCCGGCAGGCCATTCAAGAAAGTCTCCACAGCCCAATTGTACATGGTCGAGTTGTCGGTGAAGATGCCAATTGCCATCATGGAGGCAATGTTGCACAGATCCCAGTTCGCGTAATAAAAGTCAGGCTTGTCGATATGCGTGGTGAGAAAGTAGTGGTTCTGGGGAGCGAACACCGTGCTAAGCATGTTGCCAAAGGCAGTCTGATTCTTCTTCGGCCAGCCTTGATAGCCGCGGAGAAGCTCGGCGGCGTTGGCAAATTGATATCCATACAGACCGGCAGCGAGGTACCTGTCTTCGTTGCCGTCAATGGACTTCAACGTGCTGCCCCAGCCATCCAAAGTTTTTATCGCCGCAGCAGCAAAGCTAGTGTTGCCAGTTACCAGCCAACGCACAGCGAGCCCGTATGCCGAGTGGGCGTCGCGATATGCCGAAGGATAGTTGTTGGTAAGATTGCTTCCAGGTGCACTGCCAGTCGCTGATCGTACGAGGATCTCCTTAGGGCTGGATTGCCAGGTAGTCTGCGCAATTGGGCGAGTTGACAGATGTTCAAAAGCTTTGGACCTGGATATGGGACATCAAGTCAGCACATGACTCATCTTCGTTCACACACGACATGTACGCACCATGGCTCATCTTTTGCCGCAACGCGTGCCGTAATGCGCTTGATGTCTTCTGAGCTATGAAGTGCACCTGGATGGGCAAATTTCGTTACTTCATAGTGTTGCTGACGTGGGATTGCACTGGCGAGCGCAGTAAGGACGGTCACGGTGGTGAAAATCGTGGAATGCATGGCTCGATGACTTGAGAGATGAGGTGTCGCTGCGGTGAAGTTGAGCTGATGGGCACCACTCCTGCTTTTATACGTCCACCATCGACGGCGACTTCAAGGCGGCTTGGCCTTCACGTCGTCTTCATATTGCTCGCTGCCCCTGAAGCTCGCTGCTGCTCCCCGCATTTCCCCCAGTTTCTCCGCCTGACAATCGACAGCGAAAGATTGAAAGATTGAGTTTTACCGCAAGAGGAAGCTGAGCGTCTGTGCGCGGTATGGCGAGTGCGTGAGGCAGAAAGCGATCCTGCGACAACCCCGGAAGAGACAAGGCGGACAAAGCTCCGGAACATTGCCCGGAGCCCACAGCGAAACCTCAACCTCGAAAACCTGGTTCACCCCGCCAGCCTTGGGTGGCGCCACCTCGGATATGCATCCATTTGCGGAACCCCAGACTTCGGTATTCGTAGACTCGTCGGAGCATGTGCGGCAGCTGAGGTCGAACGCTCATAATGTGAGTTGTCGTGTAAAGTAAAGCGGAGAAGGCACCTCACAGCACCGCTCAAATACCGCTGCGAGGCAACTCGCTCAGAAGCAGAATATCTTCTTTCAACTACTCAACGTCTACAAAGAGAGTATCGGTCATCATGTCTGCCAAAGAACTCGAAGCAGGTGTCAATGTGGCCAGCCACCACGAGACGAACGACATGACCTCCAAGGAGGCTACTCTTCACTCCGAAGCTGTCGATGAAGACACTATGCGCTACACCACGGGCCCTCCGATCGAAATAGACGCGGCAACAAATAAGCGTCTCTTTTGGAAGCTCAATCGCCGCATCTTGGCCATTCAATTGGTCACCTACTTCTGCCAGTCTCTCGACAAGGGCACCCTGAACTTTGCTTCCATCATGGGCATTCAAAAAGATGCTAAACTTGTCGGACAAGAAGTACGTCTCCCTCAAGTCTACTAAAGTCATAGCCACTGACTTTTTGGCAGTATCAATGGCTCGGTACTATTCTGTACATTGGTATTCTTGTCGGTGAATGGCCACAAAACTTCCTTCTGCAGAAGCTGCCGCTTGCTAAGATGCTTTCCGTGAACGTCTTCATCTGGGGTGCTGTGGTTGCGTGCTCTGCTATTTCGACCAACTTCGCATCGCTCATGACTGTTCGATTCCTTCTGGGTTTCTTCGAGAGCTGTGTTCAACCGGCTATGATGTTGTTGTGAGTGAGCCGTGTGGTGGTGCACGAAATTCGGCTAACCGTGGCTCAGGACTTCGATGTGGTACACCCGCGAGGAGCAGTCTCTGCTGAACTCTCTATGGTACTGCATGTCCGGTGTGCAACTCATGGTCAGCATCTCAATCTCCCAGAATAATGCAAAATGCTAACAAGTGTAGGTTGGTGGCCTACTTGCCTTCGGTGTCTCTCACTTCACAGATGGTCCCATCAAGAACTGGCAGCTGCTGTTCCTCGTTCTCGGCCTCGCTACATGTGTATGGTCTATTGTCATTGGCCTCCTCCTCCCCGACAGTCCCATGACGGCCAAATGCTACTCGGAAGATGAGAAGCGTCTTTTCATCGAGCGTGTCCGTCACAATGAAACCGGCATCAGGAACAAGAAATACAAGATGTATCAAGTCAAGGAAGCCTTCACTGATCCTTTCGTGTGGTGCTGCGTCACGCTCATCACCGTGGCAAACCTGATCATTGGCGGGCTCGGAGTCTTCTCCAATCTTATTATTCGCCAGTTCGGATTTTCGCTCCTCCAAACTCAGCTGCTCAACATTGCTCAAGGTGCCTGGCTGATCATAGTCATGATCGGGTCGGCACAAGCTTGTCAGAAGTCCGGCCAAAATTGCCTAATGATGATCGCAAGTCATCCGGTGTACATCATACAGTAACACTACTAACATCTTACAGCTCTGGACCATACCAGCTATCGCCGGTACGATCGTCATCCTCATTGTCAAGCCCAATCACGGGAACTCTGGCGGCATGCTCGTCGCATTTTACTGCACTCAATTCTTCTGCGCTCAGGGCAACATGATCATCTCTCTGATCACCCGAAACATTGCTGGCCAGACCAAGAAGGGCATGGTGATGACAATGGTATTCGTGGGATGGTCTGTTGGCAACCTCATTGCGCCCCAGATCTTCCAGACCAAAGACGCGCCACGATACCTTCCTGGATTCTTGGTGCATATTGTCATCTACGGAGTGTACATTGGGCTGGTCGCATTGACGCGTTTTGTCCTGATGGCAAGGAATCGTCGCAAGGATGCTGCTGTCAGCGAGGTCACGCATGAGCTTGCTTTTCAAGACTTGACGGATGCGGAGAACCCCAACTTCCGTTATGTGTACTGAGTGTGGGACTTCAATCGGATCGACTTCAGGCTTGTAGAGAGGATCGATGGGCATGATCAATCTGTCTGTGCAAGAGTGGCGAGGGGAGCTCTTCAAAGGTAAAACATAGCCGTCATGGGTGTTGAATCAGAAGGAGATTTGCAACGCATCAATTATTACATGAACCATAAACGAACTATAGCACTTGTTCTCATATTCAATTGGAGGTCGAGCGTGACGTCGTTCGTTCCCTGTCTGTACGAAGTTACTGTGTGTTTTAATATGCAGTGGTTGCCTGCTTCTAACAAAGTGCATTGCTTCGAGCGCGCTACACAGTATGCACAACATATTCATCGTGGTCTCGCAATGATGCTCAGGATAGCTCACAGTATGCTCAACTAGAGGACAAAACAGATGTTCACGCACATGGGACATTTGAAGGCCTGTGAAAACGTTTGAGGGTGCAGCACACTGATGTATTTTGCAAAGTTCAAGGAGACAAGTGAGTAAGCATTGAACTCCACTTTCGACCAACGCATCGTCTCCTGATCATCGGTGTAATACTGAGTTTGAACTTGTGCAAGTACTGAACGCCAGGTGATCAAATCAGGTTCGGGCACATCGAAACCTCTTGGCTGGTGCTCGATATCGCGGTACATGTCCCGGCCGTTGTGTCCTATCGATACTGCCTTCATTACAGCAAGGCTCGGGACGTATATCACCGAGATAACTGACTAACTCCGGCGCCCGAACAGGTTTATCTCACGGTCTCGTGATGGGTTGCTCCATGGCGGCTCAAAGCGCCGGCGTGCGGGCCGGAGCTTTCCCGGTGACCGGAAGCTGCTTGCTCAACCACGGGGATGGATCAGCATCGGATGTAACACCGGAAGCAAAGGACATAATGCAGGAGACGATATTCCAATATTCATGATACTTGTACATCTACCCACTACATCGCAATACGTTGCGTTCGAGCCGTAAAAGGATCGCTGTCACTACATCTGCGGAGCACCATGGCAGCCACCACGATCAACAGTACCAGCGCCTTCCATGTGCGCAAGCGACTTCCAGCTAGAGAAGATGCGGCGGAGGTCCCTGAGAAAGAATCGCTTCAAGAAAAATACAACGGTGCGATCAAAATTGCACCAGTGCAGCCAGCTTGTAGTTCGATTATCCAGGAGATCAAGGAAGAACTTGGCAATCTCTATGCGCTCTCTACTGAAGCAAAGATATGGGGTGTTGCAGCGAGAGGTTTACGACCGCCTTCACCGCCTACGCTATTCCCTGAATACACCAAACCTGGCGGTGTCGAGTACATCTATCGAGAGCTGGACTTCTGGACCTCCGGTTTCTTTCCAGGCAGTTTGCATTTGCTATTGGATCGAAGGAGGAGATATGGGCATATCTTCGGCTACTCAAAAGGCGCTTCGCGTGGCGTGTCGCATCTTTTGAATCTAGAGTAAGACTTCTACACGTGGTGTCAGATTTGTTGGTGACCATTTGATCAGACACGCATGCAGATACTGGACCGAGAATCTCCATCAAAACGCGCTGCTGAACTCGACTCACGATCTCGGGTTCATGATCATGCCATGGGCGAAGGTTGCTTACGAATTAAACCACGATATCCGCGCCCTCGAAACGATCAAGACTGCTGCAAATACGCTGTATTCTCGCTACAGCAGCAAGCTGGGATGCATAAGGTCATGGGACAAATGTGTGACGAAGAAATACAACTTCCAAGACATCAACACAGACTTCATGGTGATCATCGTAGGTAGAACTTAGTCGGAGAGTTTCTTGCATCTTTTGACTAATATTCGACCAGGACAACATGATGAATCTCGATTTGCTGTTCTATGCAGCTTCGAAGAGCGGGAACGCCGAGATGTTTACCGCCGCGGTGCAACACGCTCGCACCACCGCTCGCACACACATACGGCCGGACGGTTCGACAACGCATCTGATAGTCTTGGATCCACAAAGCGGCGAGATCAAGCAACGATTGACGAACCAAGGCTACTCGCACACTTCATGCTGGGCTCGTGGACAAGCGTGGGGAATAGCCGGTTTTGCGGAGACATACCACTGGACGCGCGACGAGGAGTTCTTGCGCACAAGTCAGCGTGTCGCAGACTTTTTCATCGCTCGGTTGGACGAGTCTGGTGTGGTGCCATGGGATTTTGATGCTCGAGATGTTGAGGGACAAGGCCAGCCGTCGGACTCTAGCGCAGCGATGATCGCAGCTTACGGGATGCTACTAATTCATCAAGGTCTTGTCGCACTCGGGCAACCTTCGCGATACCTCGTGGAAGCATTGAGAATCACTCGGATCGTGTGTGCAAATCACCTTAACCCAGCAGCAGCACTGCTCGAAACAAACACCGAAGTCGAGACCGTTGAGCGTGGCCGCGTGCACGAAGTGGTCCAGCGCATTGAGATGGGCTTTGGAGATACGATTCTGAATGGCGCGACGATAAACAACTTTGAATTCGCGCCAAGGAGATGGGCTGATCATGGATTGGTGTACGCTGATTATTATTTTCTGTTGGTGGGGAACAAGCTACTAGACATGGGTATAGGTGCTCAGATCCTGGCCTGATTAAGATGGAGATAGAGACAAGATTTTTTTTGACACAGACGTTACTCAACCCATTGAATGAGAAAATGCACTGACTCGCTGGTCAGGTAGAAAAGAGTAGTCGATGAATGAGGTCAGATCCTCCAGCGGTACACTGCCATCGATGAACATTCCCGAAGGCAATACCATGTCACCATTCAGATTACTGTACTTCGAGGGAGGAAAGGATGCGTGGTTCATTCGGTCCAGATTTGGTGAGGGTATCGCAGTGTGTCCACTGCTTGATGGCTGTGCTTGAAATGCAAGAGGTAGAGGTGGAAAAGCTAAAGTGATGCTATCCGGTGTCTCACCTTGATCCGCCGCCATGGGTAGGATTTCTCCGAAGGTCCCTAATGGTTGTCCGCAAGTGCCTGATCCGTCTTGGATACCACCGAATGTGTTCGAAGAAGCACTCGTGGTTCCATCTGCAAGGCCAACAGGATTGTCTGAGTAAGCTGCTTGTCGTATGTCTAGTGTCTGGAGACCCGCCTGACGAGCATGATCAAGTCGCGTTGCGAATTTTGAAGCAAGATTGCTTCTTGTCGTCGAGTGCTCCCCGTTCCATCGCCGTGCCATGACTTGGAGGCTGTGTATAAGACTATCGAACTCATTTGGCAAGGAAATGTCATAGTAAAATGCATGTGCTAGCAGCATACGACCGCAGATAAATAGACAGAAAGCGAATTGGGGGTTTGTCAGACACTGCATGTTGCGCAGAAATTCAGCCGCAATAATGGAGACCTCAACGCTGGCTGCCATGCACGTCTCAGCGCTTGAGCTGGACGGAAGTCTGATCGGTAAAGATTGCCAGTCTTGCGATGGATACGCGATGCCCTGGTGTAGGAGTACCACTGCCGTGTTGTGCGTGATGTGCGCTAATGTGAGATTAGGGTCCATGTTACCATCAGCGTTAAGCGCACATGCTTCTCGCCAACGTTCTGGCAAAAACATCTTCCATCTTTCGAAATTAGCCTCAGTCCACATATTGAGAAGCTCGTGAAACTCACTGGATCAGGCGGAGATCTAATTGTTTGAATCTCATCAGCCACATCTGCACATCGTGGGACTTGGCTACGTCTACCTCTTGCTGCAGGAAAAAGGATGTGACAAGGCTTAGACTTTCAGTGGCCTCGATGCAATATGCAAAACCTCCGAGGGACGCTTGGTCGGCGGTCTCTGGTCGTGCGCTAGGTAGGGTATCCAGCGCATCTCCTGGCGGATCCGAGACACCAAAGAATGGTGTGTTCGTATCCAGCGGTTTGCCCTCTTCCCACAATCCGCCTTCGCATGGCAATCTTCTCTTGACGTCTGCGCTGGTAAGGCAAACGTTCCATCCAGTTGCGACGCTGCAAAATCGATCCATGAGAAAAACGGTCCAGAATACGCGCCGGCGATCCTCGGCTTCGCACCAATCCTTGCAAGGAGGCAGGAATGCCATACGCTTGACCAAGGCGTGAGAGTTTTTGCGTTGGCTGTCACTATCCTCGTCCTCTGTGCTGAGCTGTAATTGCTCTACGGTTCTGGCCATGCTTCCTACAATCGACCATGCTGGAGGGCCATGTCCGCTACCTATCGTGTCGAAAGCACATATGATCAGCGCCTGAAGGCCTTCAACCGAGAATGACTCCATACTTTGCAATATGACCGCTTGACGACTGGACTCCGCCAGCTTTAAGCGGCTTTCTGCATCGCCCAACCGAGGGTCATCTGAAAAGCGGACGCAGACGGATGTGATGGCGTACAAGATGCTACTGATCTTCTGTCTCTCGTCTGGAAGATGTAGACGGCGTCGAAATTGGCGAACATGGAGAACGGGGATCCAAGGGTGAATATTGCTGAAGTACAGCTCGATCAAAGAATCGATCAAATCTGCGGGTAGCAATTCTCGGCCAAGGCCTTCTCGGCGAAGGGTAGTCCCTTCGGCATTGCTTATACCCCGGCCGGTCCTGCTGCGCTTATTCGAGTGCGGTGAGCTTATGGTTTCGTCTTCTTCGCTGCAGCGCTTGCGCCCGAGGGAGTCCAGTCTTTGCTTCAGCAGCTCGGTATGTTGTTGTAGGCTCCCAGTCATTGGTGGTGATACACTGTTACTAGTAGCGTGGACTTGATTCCAAATTTGCTGCCAAAGAACTCCTTGGCCAAGAAACATATTTTCGAGCGCATCTAGACGGCGGTGGATACGATCAATTGCGCCTGCCTTCATACCAGGCCTCCCCTTCTCCTTGTCGTACATGCAACTCAATCCATTCTTGACGCACTGTGAACAAGGCATTTGGCGTGAACATTTCGCTTTCTTCCTCCGGCATGGCTGGCATGCTGGTCTTGCGCCTTCATCCCTCTTTGCGCCGTTGCGGCCAGCTTGGTCGCGTTCATCATGATCGGAGCTATCGAAATCCAAAGGGCCGTGGTCGTCCATCAAGTAACGTGAGATGGAACATGAGCATGCGCATGAACCAGGCTCGATCTGACGGGATGCGGGCTTTCTGTGCGGAGCGCGCGTGTGGGGAAGATGGTACGCGGCCGATCTTGCCCACCTCGATCGGGGGGCGGGGTCCGGAGCAACTCGCGGAGCTGTGCCCGGGGGTCTTTCCCCGCATCACAGTCTCCTCACTTTGTACCTCACATGTCCGGATAGAGACACACGTCGTGTCTAAAACTGTACTTCTATATGCGCCGTTCTGTACCAGCGCGATTCTGTGCTTTATTGGGTTTTCATGTGTCCGTGGACAGTAACTATGTCGACGCGCCGCATATACCAAGTCAACAGATCACGCCACCCTCGACTCGGACTCGCGATCGCATATGCTGTGACTCTGCTGATGCTATTCAATATCGGCTCCTTTCTCGTTTCAGATTCTCATCGGTTAATCTAAACACAACGTTCTCCACATGCTCGTTCGCAAACAGCGGTACAAAGTCTGTGACCATGTACCATCTGGGCTTGGCCATACCATCATGAACGTACCGTCCATCGATCATCAAATTCTCGATGATGACGTTTTTAACCTTCCTTCCAGTATCGTAACCCGCTATCTGCGACGGGTTGACAGTCTTTGACCTCTTTAAGTCAAGTTCAATATTGCGAAAAGTTACATTCTTCACACCTCGCCCTGGCGCTGTTGTCCACATGGCATTCTTCATGACCCGAATGTTGAACAGCTGGCCTTTGGTGATCTGCTCGACCCGAATGTCCTCAACAAGCACATCATGGATGAGATTTTCGTCTGCCGCGTTGATGGAAATGCAACCCTGATACCACATCTGGTTTTCGCAATGGTCCAGGATATCGACGTTACTTACGTGAATATCGCTGAACGTCTCGGGCTTTCTGGGATTTCCATGAGTGCCGATCTGTATGGGATGCGCGATGTCTGGCAACAGTGTACAATCTCGAACATTGATGTTTCGTGTGTCGCCATAGTAATCCCAGCGATGACCATATATGGCAATGGTGTCGTCCGAATTGCGCAGGAAACAATGTTCGATAAGGACATCTCGACAACAAAAGAGATCAATGCCGTCGCCATTGCCATAGCCGGAGAAAGAGCGGTACCGATTGATATGGATGTCCTTGCCTTCCGCGATAGGGAGACTGAAACCAAAGGAGCGAAGAGAGGTCACCCCTTCCACTAGAATATTCTTCGATCGCTCGATAAAAACAGCTCCACCGTCGAGTTCTCTGGGTCTTTGGGACGCTGAAGCCATGTACGCGTCTCCCAGTCTAGAGATATAACCCAGCCCTCGAATGCCAGAGTTCTCCACGCCGGAGAAGACCACTTGTGCCGTCAAAAACGCGCCCCTTGCCAAGTATACTGTTGTACCTGAAGGGACAACCAACTGCCCGTCAACGACCTTGTCGTAAGCACGGCCGTTGTTGACACCAGGGCCAAAGTACCACAGTCCCATACTGTCGCCCTCGGGCTCTTCAGGATCGATCTCATTCACAAGCAAATGTAAAGCTTGCCATTTGTCGCCATTCATTTCGAGCATCACATCAACAGCGCGATCGAGAGTGAACCCGATACGCCCATCGCTGATTTTGGTGTTTATCCCGAATGAAGCAGGGCGAACAACAGCAGCATCGATTTTGGTGTAATTGTAGCGTATCTTGAATTCAAGGCTTTGACCATGAGGGATGCTCAAAGAGGCGACAGCGATGCTATGCGTATCGAATTCGTTGCGTGTAATGTTGGCGCTCGCAACGGTCGTGGTGACTGCTGTTATCGCACACCAGTCGTTTTCGTGACCTACGCTTGCAAGTCTGGTATGGATCTGGAAACGTTCGTCCACCTCGAATCCAGCCGGGAGACGGTCGCGGTCAATGTGGTTGAGGATTGCCATTTTGAGCTATGCGGTAGTAATTTTGGAGTAAAGAATCTGTGTTGCACATAAGAACTATATAGTAATCACTGCTAGAGGAATTGGGTAAGGTAGTTTTCGGGAAGCGGCCCGGTGTTAGCCCGTACGCCGGACGGATACGCTGGGCGGATGTAGTGGGATTTCTGGGAAGCCATATGGAAGTACCAACTTAGTTTGTATTACTATTACTAGCAAATTCTTTACGCTGTTATCTGTCTATGTGTCCAGCAATGCAAGTCCTATTACTACTTAAGATGCTAACATCTTATCAATGCGACGTATTAGTGGACAACCAAATTACTAAAAGTTAAGCGTGCGCATGATGTAAATACGAAGAAGCGGTACAGTATCTTCGTATCTCTCGGCACGAGACAATTGACCGACGAGAAAAAGAAGATGGGTGTGCCCACTGTCCACTTTCGGTACTGCACGTCAAGGCTATGGTCACCCAGCATACAAATCTGGCTGAAATTGCTTGCAATGCCATAATGAGTCTTCAAAGGTACCCGCTCAGGTCCTGAGCAGAGCAGCAGTAATATGTTACATGTTGCACCAATCAAGCGGCTAGAGCTCTCAAAAGCGTATTTCCACAATGTTTCCATCACCACACCCTCGCATCCAGCCTCTGGTCTTAACCAAGGCAGTACGGAGGTCATGCTTGTCTCAAGCAGGCAACGGCCTATATGGGAGTTAGCCTTGGCACACAAATGGCGTCACTGCAAACTTCGTTGTGTGTCTTCCCCACATGATAGGGCCAACAATAAAGAAGCTGTGATTGCCACCTTGCTGTCGCTAAAGTAAAGCACTCGTTTCTGATGCAAGAAACATGAACTCACAAACACTGAGCTGATGTCAGATCACCAGCCCAGAGAGCTTTCGTAATACTTTCTGGTCATGAAATTGAAAGAGTAGGTAGGACATTTGGTCATATCGAAGACTCTAAGCCTTACTAACGAGGAATAAAGAAGTCAAGGGTGCTAGAACGCAGCTGTGTGGCATAGCTTTCAAAGAGCCATTCAAAGCAAAGGGTCCAGCGAGCATGACATGCCCAATCCAGAGATGTGAAGCGTGACATTGAGCCCAGATCAAATTGTGCATGTTTCGGGTTCCAGTGACCGAAATGATCCCAGCTATGGTCTTCTTGTAGAGACTCCAGCAGCAACTTACACAAATAGCAATAATCAATCCCAAGCCAAGTACGTCAGTGGAAACGTGGCTCATACATAGACTGAGCCTTGTGAGAATCATTATAATATTACCTATACATTCACTTACGCCGTGGCATCTATTGTAATACTCATCATCGGTCGTTTAGGGTACTACGTTATTGTTGTTCACAGAATACTGAGCGCACCTCTTGACCTAGGCCGTTTTCCCTCTAAAAAGTAGATGATAGCTTGTTGCGCATGCAACCTCTCTGTTCAATGCAGAATTATGCGTAGCCTCTAATACGTATAAGTGATAGTCTCCAAAATAGATATATAGCTTACAGCAGACGGTATAGCGGCCCCCCCCCCTGCCCCGAGAAAGTCCCTCGGTGTAGATACAGAGGTATTGTTAGACATATACACATTTTGTTGAGATTCTGTTATACTACATTGTGCTTAGTTAACTAGTGTTTGCGCATTACTTGCACGTACACAGTAGATCCCGAGAATAAGCATTGCTCTCCGAAATCTCGTTTGTCTCGTTCACGCACCATCGCTCGACATCCCGACACATTGTTATATATCCCCTGAATCCATGCTGACTGTAGCTCAAGATACTAGGGTCATCGCGACCGCAGCAACTACAAACACCAAGCTCTGTGCATTGACTCCCAGCGAAGAGCCAGCATTGCTCTGAATTGGCGCAGTGTTGTTTCCTCCCGGCCAAGTGGCGTTCTTACCCTTTTGATCAATCACTCCAATTGCTGTGGAATCACCTGTGCTGCCCTCAACGCACTTTCCACCCCTCCATCGCACATCCACGATGCGCTTCCACAGCGCTCGCGGATCGGACCAGGTCTCGCGAGTGTAAAACAGCTTGCAGTCTGCGGCTTCGTAGACGAACTCTAGAGGTGTGTTGATCTCGTCGCCTTCGCGCAGAATGTTCAAAGCGTTGGCAGAGCCCAGGAGTGGCGTATTCCCATCTCCGAGCCCCACTCTCTTAATGACCTGCTCAGCACGGACGAGTCTTCCCGTTGCCGTTGAGTCATCGAATTCTCGTGCAGTACCCAACGCTGCGTTGATGTTGATCGTGTCGTTGGCAAAGCCAAGAAGCACATCGAAGCGTAGAACTTAGCTCCCTTTTGAGCCGCCGACACCCTGCATGGGACCATTGACGGGACGGCCACCGATCGCAATGGTCTAGACTCGACCTTGTTCTCGCATGAGCTCGGCGAAGATGGCGCAGGTTGAGCCGCAAGCACCATCCTGGAGTATGACGATGTCCTCTGCCTCGAAAGGCTGCTCAGCGGAGGGCATCACACCATATCCTGTAAGATTGGCGGGAGACGTATGTCCACCTGGTGTACGAGTGAACCAACCATAGTCAGGACGGCTCTTGGTCAAACATCTATTTGACTTGCATTGTAGCGGCGAATGTTCGTAAAGGTATCATTCTGTAACGTATCTGGGCCATAGTAGTCGTCGAAAGACCCGTAAGGCTTGTGATTTGCGTCGAGAATATTGCGCCACAGCAACGGGGTACTAGTGGCGAGATCAGCGTCATCGTACAGAGCCGCTGATGTCCCATCTTTCTTGCCATCAGGAGCGGTTCTATTCACTGCCAGATCAGCAAGGGCAGCGCTGTAATCATGGAAAGCTTCGTGGGCGCGGTATCTGGCTCCGCCGTACGGCTCTAGGCTTGGAAACAATTGCTTGAATACCTCGAAACCAAAGTCGATCGTGCCACCTCCGTTGCCACGAAGGTCAATAATCAACTTCTTCTTTTTTTGCTGTGTAGAGCTGCTCAGAAACGAACGTACTACTTCCTGGCCGTCGCTGAAATTGGGATTCATCATGGAAGGGAGGACAAGTACAGCAACATCGCTGTAGATGCCGTCCAACTTGTAATTAGCAGCTACTTTGGAATCTGCGATGATATCCGGATTAGGGTACCCAACGAGCGTCGGGGCAGGGGACGTTGTAGGTGTCGACATAGCTGTGATGCTCTCTGTCGGTTCGGTTGGCTCGGTCGTTTCGCTCGGTTCTGGTTCTTCTGGTGCAGGTTCTGTTTGAGTGGGTGGTCCTGTACAAAAGGCGTTGAAGAAAGAGACGCCATCGGTAACATTTGTAAAGTCATACGATGGACCAACGAAAGCCATATTTCGGAGTTCTGTAGTTGTGCCGTTTGCAAATGTGAAGTTTGTTGTTGCACCGTCATAGACGTAGCCAATAGAGAACAGTCCACTAGAGCCGTTGTTATATGCGCCCCTAGCCGGGCTATTCAGGGCTTGATTATACCGTGCGTCAACATCATGGTACGGATTCCCTACAGAGCTGTATTGCTCCACATAGTGAGATGCGTTCTGGCGGTTGATGGAGACTACCGGCGAGGCGGAGAAGGTGCCGTTCGCTCTCTTCAAGTCGCTGTAAAGGTATAGCTCCGGTACTGCAAGTCCGTCGGTGGATAGAGAGACCAGATCTGCACCCCTGGAAGAACGAACTTATCAGCAACGTCGATTGGTCTTAATGTACAGTGAAGCTCACCCTCGGAAAAAGTTGAAGATGATCGTGATGTCGGCCTTGTAAAAGAGATGGAAATCTCCGGCGCCTGTAAGTCTCTCAATTAGCTCCAGATACATGTTGAATCATTCGTCTGTACAAGACGAGACCATTGGCTGTGCGGTCTCACCATCTAGCAATGTTCGCACAGACGTCTGCACGTCATACTCGCTCGTGTATGTGCCGTTCTGCACACCTCTTGCGATCAAATCCAACTGTCCCAGGATGTCATATGGCTCAATCTGACCTTCGACCCCAGCTTTCAGATAAGCGAGTGTAGAGTGGAACTGCAGGTACTCTCTCAATTGTTCAATCTGTAACAGATCACCTTCCACGTCTACCGGAACGCTCTGGAGGCAACTGTATGCAAGATCGGCCGGCACCCGTGCGGGGATACCTTTCCCAGGACGCGGCAACCTGACCGCAAGGCTCACTCGCTTGTTGTCTCCGATCGAGGGTTGGAAGAGGCGGCAACTCGTCGAGAATCTCAATCCCGGTCCAGTGAGGGACGAATTGAGCATATGCAGCGATTTGCAAAATTGGAAAAATGGTGGCCGTACGCATGGCTGACAGTTGACAGGCTGTGTACTATCTGCACGAGGTGTTGAGTTCCACGAACATCGGAGCAGGACTACTCGCGACTATTATACCTCCTGCATCGAGGCTTTACTCATGATGAGAAGCACTCAAGGCCCCCGACTATCATGCTGATAGCGCTTTGCTCCCGTCCCGTTGCCCTATTCCAGCTTTTCCTCATCTTCTTTCTGTAGCACAGAGTCTCATGCTGGCTGTCGTTGGGCTGTGTTGTAGAAGTGTATGCTTTGCTCAAGCAGAGTCAATCGGACCGAAGCGATGAGGCCAGCCGTGAATCAATTTGTATTGGCCCATTTTGGCTCCATCGCATCTGAAACCCGACCGACAACTATTTATCTTTCTAAAATCTGACTGGCTTGACGCAGCCATAAGCCCGAGTCCCAATGGCCCCCAAGCAGGTACAGATTGTGGTGGCTGTTCACCGTAATTGCGGACCAAGGTTCTCCCATTTGAGATTTGTCTAATCTTAGCACACTGTTAGTAGCCAACGGAGTCTCTCCGGTCCAAGAAGGTAGTGGCTGGAAAGAGTACAAGCTCGCGAACAATCGACCTCGGATCGAAAGTACCTACAGACTTGCGGCATCTGCCTCTACATTGCTCTTGAGATTCGACGGGCATATCGATGGAGCGCCATGTGCGAACAGAGACTGGTTAGAGCCTTGATTCAAGATCTTTTCAGGCTAACTGCCTGAAAGACGTCGGTGATATCGAGGCCTTTTGCAGCCATCGTGGAAAGCGAAGCTCACGAATGCAGTGTCCTTCATGCTCGAAGTCGCTCCTTGAATTGCGAAATGCTGAAGCTGTCTCCGGCGTCTAAGAGTTGCGCAGTAACCAGAACATCTATCATGATGCCTCGAGTGCCAAGTCCGCAGTGGAGTTCAGTGCTGGCAAAAAGCCTCGCGACATCCGCATGCAAGCCTTGAACAACGGCTAGGGCACAAGGTTGCAAAGCGACGCTGAAGCGGCATCAGCAGGTGAGACGACTATGGCTGCGAGGTGATTCGCACTATTGCGATGTGATTCGGCGCCCTCGTAGTCGCCAGCTAAGCTCGTCTTACTACATCATGAGCTGGCGGCAGCAAGCGCTCTGTTCACCTGAAGACCTTTAGGGTGCTTGCCGTAGGGTGCGCAAAAGCAATTTGAGGGCGCCACACTGCGTACCGTGTTTGCTGGGGTGAGGGTATGGGTAACGGCTGAGTTTGGGGGTTGGTCTCACAATCATGCAGTCATTACGTCAGCGGCTCCGCAAAAATGGGAAGCAGCAACGGCGGCGGGCTCAGCACAGCTTCGACAAAACCTGGACCTCCAGCATATTGTTGGATGATAAGTCGTCGCGTCGCATCCTTACTAGGACAGAGTTCTTCCCCATATTTCCTTGAAACAGTCGTAAGTTCGTTAGCCCTGTTCACGCGTGTGTTCTGCATCGTCAACGCTTTGAACCATAGTCTCCATGAGCTCAATCTCAATCCTAAAACTCCGGTCCACTCTTCTACATCTGAGGTAGATGCAACGCCTTGGAAAGAGTCAGGCCACCTTCCATTATCTGTCTTCATCGATCAACGTGAATATGACCTTGGCGCTAGGTACTCGGTCGCGTATCAGGCTTTCAAGTTCTTTTTGGCGATCGGGAAGCACTTTTAGCCCCGCTTGGTTGGCTTGGAAGATACCGCAGTGACTTCCATCTCCCGCTTTTCCGATTCCATATTCCTCAGGAGGTCCATGACCGTTGTCTGCGGAGATCGAGCCACGCCCAAAAGCTAGGAATCATTGGTAGTCGCAGTATGTCTAGACGCGCACAGAGGTGACGAACTTTCTTTCTTGTTAGGTCTAGCGCTCGACAACATTGAAGAGGCGGAAAATGGGTTGCTTTGGCATCGACGAAGAGACAGTGACGGCGAAGTCACTCAGCTGAAAGATGAGCGACCGTGTCTCCTAGTAGATCTGAAGACAGACACAAAAAGGCTCAATAACTTTCGGTTGTTGGCACCTCCACCGTGTGCAGAGAGGCTTTGTGACCAGCTGAACATGTGTTCTCTGAGGGCGTATTCATAGATCTTGTTGCGGAGCTCACTGGGCAGATGACGAAATGGAGATCGCTCTGCGTCAGAGTTGCTCCTGTTGACAATATCAGCACTTGAAGATTTATGCAGAAAGCTAGAGAACTTCGAGGCATGGGAGACGGCCAATCGGGACACTCTGTGGAAGCTTGTCAACTTACTCAGGGAGTTGAAAGAAATTGTGCGAGCAACGTAGGATCGGACTGCAATCTTATCGTGTCAGTAGAAAGGAGCGTCATTGAATGTTTTCAGTGAAAAGTAGAAATGTGCAGTCTTGCCAGCAGATATCATAAATCGGTACTGGAAACATGGAGTGGAGAGTAAGAATTGATGATAAACTTGACCTCATTCTTTCTGCGTTCGTGCTATCTCGCTTGCAGTACAGATTTTGCCGTCTGTTGCAGTGTCGTTGTTGACCTACTATATCACCCCAACGACCAGGCACGACGCATGCAAGATGATCGCGACAGAGCTTCCAGTGGTGTCTTATATACAATTGGTCGCATAATAGTGAGTAAGAGTCGTTGAGCACCTATACGCCTTTGACCGTGTCTGCAGCAACCCATCCAAGCTCCTCGCTCTTCGCGTCCAGGATGCCCAGTGCCAAGCCATTGAATTGCATGAGCAAAGCTCTGACCTCAGGTTTCCGCATCAGCTGCATGTGCGTGGCGATGGTCTGGCTCACAAGATCTCTCAGGCCGTTGTCGCTTCCAGGTGTAGTCAAGAACGCGTGATTGGCTGCGACTGGGAAATCACAGGTGTTCCAGAAATGCCTACAACTCCTACTAAACTTCTCTTTCGCCAGATCCTTCAGACCCTTGACCCCATACTTTTCGGCAACCTCGTACATCTTAGTGTGCGTCAGAAGCTGTGACGCACATCCTTCAAGAGGCGGCATACCACATGTCTCACAGGTATATCCTCTGCATATATATTCGCAATGATAACCACATCGATGATGTGGGCAGACACAGTCATCAATGCAGCTACGATGTTGGCGACTGCAAGTATAAGGGAAGGAATAGGTGTACGACTCCTCTTTCTGTACTGCTTTGCCACGTTTCACGGGGGTTGTGAGAACCGGCGCCGCGGCCTGCTTTGTAGTGGAAGGAAGAGTCAGGTCGTACTCTCCTTCGTACATATACTGAATAAGGAGCGCGATGACTTCGGGCTCGTCCTCTAACAGGTCGATTATGCCGGTGTGCGATTCCTTTGTCGTGTCAGTCGAACATTCTGCTCAACCAGCATCTTGATGCACTCACTTGCCCACCGAAGTGTATCGCACGCGCAAAGAACTCTGATCGGCCGCAGACGATGACCTTATGGACGCGATGTGTGTTGCCCGCACATACAACAGAGAGATCGGAGTAGTCACCAGATAACAAGGAACTATATGCTAATAAGTAAGAGCGCATCGATCAGCGTAAAATACACGCAGCGTACCTCTTCAACAACTCTAGTACCTGCCATTGCGATGTGAGCGCCAGTGCCATGATTTCACGTTTACAGAAAACAAACTCGGTGGGAAGATGGTACTATAGCACTATGAATGCATGTTAGGCTAAGGTTTTCCAGATCGCCCGTAGCTGATGGGCAGTCGTGTTGGCAAAATGCAAGGCTTACGACGCCTTTGTACCACCGCCGAGCCCCGCGCGGATGCTGACAACACACCTGTTTGGAGCCGTGGCGGGTACAGATTTGCCAAGTCATCAAGACCCTAATGAAAGAAAGCGTGCAGTCTGATGCGCTTCTTCCTTAAGATGAAGCTAGCAGTGCTAGCGGATGCGCTATCATTGCCTTTGATGATGGTAAAGGTTACACGGACGGACGGAAGCCACGCAAATGAGATTTAGCACCTGGGCGGGAACCCTGGGCGGGAACTCGTGGATCGCGAACGTCATGCTAGCCGCGGCAGCGGCCCGGGGCGTCCCTGCCGCTTGAAGCGAACGTGAAACTGCCTACGACCACGACTGCTAGCAACCCGCAACACTGACATTGAATGCCGCAATCATCTGCACTTGAAACAGCGGCGCACAAAGCCTTGCGCGCCTGTCACCAAGAGCCCAATCGTCGGAAGACATCAAAACCGCCGTCCTCCACCAAGACAACCTATCACAACGATTAAGAGAAGCTTCAGCGTCAAGTGAAGGCGACCATATTCACAGGAGCGGCACACTCACATTGAGAGCTGAGCATACCAAAGGCTTTGGCTCATGCGGTCCGCCGCAGTGGAGGCGATTTAACATCTATATACATTGTGCCGCTGATAATCCTAGTACAGCCTACGACCTCCGGATGTCAAACCAGCCATTAATTGCGAATCTCAGAGGGGGCATCTTGCTACAACTGGTCGCCTTACATGTTATCGTGGCATTCCGGTGAGCGGGAGGCACAGTAAGATACCGAACACTGCTACCCGTTGAAGCGTGATTGGTCGGTCACTATCGCCTTGCCCTAAATGCAAGAAGTATTACAGCATCTAGAAAAGTCTCTCCAGACAGGTGCGGGGAGACTTACGCGCACCACATCCAGTATAGAGTCTAACTGGGTATCACACAAGTTCTCAGCCTTGCAGGTAATTACGACGGCATGTATCCGCAGACCTATGACAGCCCTTCAGCCTCTTAAGTTCTCACCGGTTTTTGGAACCGGCGGGTGATTAGCATAGGAGCTGGTTTCTGTTTCTTTCGAGAAGCGACTCGAATGCGACACGTATCAAGCAATGCGGCAATAACCATTCACTCTCACGCATATATTAAGCTATTGATCCAGCCTTATTCATGCTTTCAGCTTCATTAAATGCCTCTTTGAAACGTTGAAACTCTTATGTTCTGCCCCCACTCCTCCCACTCTTCCCTTCACCAGATGCAATACAAACCGCTTAATAAGACGAAAAATGAGATTCGTGTTCTCAGGTTCCTTGACCTTTCCAGCCCGGTCTCAGCTGACAACTCCATTCACTGTTCCATTGAAAATGTACCGCTGGAAGGGCCTCTCTACTATCAGTCGCATCAAGGATACCCACAGAGTCAAAATTGCCCGAAAGTGTGGGATGTATTTACCAAGTATGTCAATCTGCGAGATTCAACCCTGGAACAAACGGGACTTGATCAGGCCACATCTAGTGGCCTAGGTCAGACTCACGATCAGCCCAGCGACTTCCGTTACGCATGGGGCGATTTCGAAGCTTTGTCATACACGTGGGGTGACGAAGGCGATGCAAGGAGCATCTTCGTGAACGGATTTCGCAGAGACGTTTTAAGAAATCTTAAAGGAGCGTTAAGAGCTTTACGAGACCTGCAGGAGACGCGCTTGGGTATGTCTTATTAGGTGGATATGTTATGTATTGACTAGCAGAACCGGGCAGAGCAAAATAAACAAGTCAAACGCATGAGGGAAATATATAGTCAAGCTAGAGCTGTCGTAGTCTGGCTGGGTGAAGAAGAGCACACGGACAGGAACGCAGTTCGGACGATGCGTCATCTTTGCCAAAATCCGTGTGTGGAAAATCCACTACAACTTCCAGCGGACCTACTACTTGACGGATGGCCCGCTCTCAACGCGTTCTTACAAAAGCCTTACTGGAATCGATCCTGGATTATACAGGAGCTCGCGATGAATCACAACTCCACTTTGATACTATGCGGAAAATTCAAGTTAACAAGAAGGATGTTACGTTTAGGTGTTGTTTACTGTCAAGAGTTGTTGCAAACCTCGGAAGACCAATCCTATCGGTCAGATCACGATTTGGAATTAGGTGTGTGGTCCATGGCCAGTCGCGTGTACCGTCTAGCCAGCCTTACCTCTGATCCAAAGGTTGGAGTAAGCTTGGACCTCTTGTTAAACATCGTTCGTCGTGCGGATGCAACCGATAAGAAGGACAAAGTCTACAGCATACTCAGCTTGTTGGACTCTGCCGTTTCTGCGGATGTCGTCCCGGACTACTCGCTATCGGAGCAGCAAGTCTATACAGATTTCATGATATCTGTTGTCGAGAAGACAGGAAGATTGGAGCAAATCATGTTTGGAGGTATCCAGACTAAAGAAGAGTGGTCTTCATGGGTACCCGATTGGAGACTGTCATTTAGGCGCCACCACATCCGGTACCTGAGGTCCCGTCAAGCGAGCGGAAACCTGCCCGCCAAAGTGCGGTTCCCCAAAAAGAGACGAGATAGTAACCACCTTATTTGCAGCGGGTTTCAAGTGGACACGGTCAATAGTGTCGCAGCTGAGCCTTCTCAAGATTGTTATAATACCCAATCACGTAACGCTTCAACTAGATACAGCAGGCAAATTTCAGAAGCCCTGCAGCATACCTTACTTATAGATCACCCTAGAGCGACTGGAAAACTTCTTCTAGAGGTACCATGGATGATGGAATGCGGCACTGATACTAGTCCTACCAACTTCCGTTCAACTCCGGAGTGGCTCGAACTCTCGCAATCCAACTATTTTCATAGATTTCATGAGTTCAGAAAACACAATCAAGAATTCTGTATTAGAGGCCAGAGTTTTCGGGACTTTTTCCCACAATCTGGCCGGGAAGTTGTGGATATCGCGATGACCTTGCGATGCATGCGTTTGGCTCTACTCTCGTTAGATCAGAGAGCCCTCATAACAACAGGGACAGGTTATTTAGGCTTAGTTCCAAAAGCTGTTCGTCCAGGAGATGTCGTGGCCATCTTGTTAGGTTGCAACTGTCCAATAGTCTTAAGGCCACACAGTAACAATCTCTACCGCGTTGTTAGAGAATGCTACATTCATGGGCTCATAGATGGGGAAATCTTGGATCAGAGGGGTGGGGAACATATCGTGCCGCGAGAATTTGTTTTGTGTTAGTAGGGGTTTGTTCATTACGTCACCAAAAATCCAACAATTCAATCGCGTGCCTTTTGAGATAGACTACCCTATATAAGATTGCAAATTTGCTCCTTAAGGTAGCATGGTAAGTGTACTTCCACAAGACACTGGTATACTGTTCTCAAGTCCTAAACAGGAGAGAGCTCGGAAACGTCCCACTTCCCACCTTCACAAAAGCCCTTCGCGTTATTTTTTCTAAATCTGGAAATATTGGGATCCTTTCCAGAACAGTGAAACTATTGCAACGTTTGGGTCTGTCAAAGAAATAACTTACTACGCTCAACTTTGGTTTTTAGGTAATAAGTTTAGATGTAAACCATCAACCTGGGACGTTACGCGTTGTAGCGAAGAAGTTTGCTGTGTGAAGTGCAGGTACCTACGCGGTGTCAGCCGATTCACGTCCCAAGTAGCGGCTCAAAACGAAGCGAAGATAAACAAGGCAAGCGCGTGCGGAGGTACTGGTGCCCGAGCTGGCTGGAGCAGCCCTGCGGCGGGATTACCTCGGTTGCTGCCGACCGCCGACCGCCCCGACCGCCCCGACCGCCCCCGACCGCGCCAGACGTTCGCACCCCACAAACCATGTCGGTGTTATCAGCCTCCGTAGCCCAAGCTCGAGTTCGCAATCTTGCTCACTGAGTCCATGCAGCTCTAATGCTTCGTGCGTTATGCGCGTAATAGGTTGCGCAAATCAAGACACAACGAGCTGACGTAGCTGTTTGACTTGGGCGAATACGCCAATAGAGCACAATAACGAGCATACGACTGCAAAGCACTCTTGAGCACGATCGCAAGCATGCTCATCCCAGCTGTCCTCTTTACCAAAGCGTTGGGCCGTCGGGTTCAGCACTCGCCCTCAAGACACAGTAGCGTTACACAGTAGCTAACAATCCTATGGCCAGAACCTCTCCCGCAAGACGCGAAAGTGTCGCCTCCCGTCCAACAGGCATGAGCCGCTACGAAGTCAAACTGTCACCCGCGCCCACCGAGAAGACTACCACGTCCACTGAGAAGTCGCTGTACAGCATCGCGGACAGTAGCTGTCAAGCAGCCCTTCACGATCTAATAACTACACCACAGGCGAGGTAGCTGTGGTTGTTGCTAGACTGCACGCGCCCTCATCAACTGTCGCTCTCATCGTCAGACATCAAGAGAGGAGTCTGTTCATTGTATACAAAGCCTTGCCCGAGAAGCGGAAGTGCGGTGAGGAGAATGTAGAGTAGGTCGAGGCTGTCCGTAGCCGTTCCATATTGTTCATTTATAACACCCGCAGCGTCTACATTTGTAGACGGCTTGCTGTTTGCTGCTTTCTGAAGCGCATCCCAAGGCTTGCACACGAACGAGGCGAAGTCTCGACTGCTCAGCGATGCCAACTTGAGGTCGCAGAAGTTGACGTCAGCAGACCTCAGATTTAACATCAACGAGGTAGTTGCACTGCTCCGCCGTAGTGTCTTGGACGTGGACGTTTTACTCCAGCATCCTCCTCTCATCTCAGCTGGCATCTCAGATAGTATGGTAAGAAAAGCACATGCTGTGCACAACTGTCTTTTAACCTTATCGGCAAAGACATAGTATTTGAGTCTGCGACGGAAATTCCAAAAGGGTTCAATGTACTTCTATAGGTGAGACTGTGCAGTACAAGCGAGCAATGTATATGTCAATAACTACTACACCAGCTTCAACGAAAACGAATTGTTAGTATAGAATCGACCAATCTGCCCCAAAGCTAGATTGAAGCAAAACCCGCTAGCTTGTAAGTGCGGGTCGTTCTTCCTTTCCCATTCCCTAATGTAAATTCCCTTCTTCCATGAAACAGGGCCTTCGTCAGTAGGACGTCCATCCAACATAGCCAGATGCAAGTTCTCCACCTTAATTTCCTCCTGTCTATCCATGTTCAGCAAGATCCTCGAGATACGCCCAGTCGTCTTGTTTCTCGTGTTGTATGCTATGGCCTCAAAGCCTGTCCATCCATACACGATAACGTTATCACCACGTCGTGCAATGACTTCACGATCATCTCTTGGAGTATAGTCCTTTTTCACAGGAATCTTGAGTGGGGGATCCTCAGTTTGGTAGGAAAATGGCGTAGTTTTCAACTGTTGTTGAAGGACTGGGACAGAACGCTTCCCGAGGGTGTTGTATAGCTTGGTTATCTTATTAGAGATCTCTTTGGGTATGCCGCCTGTTTCACGCAGATAGACCGCTTTCTGTAGATCGTGATTTTTTAAGGATTATACATACGGCCGAAGAAATGCTCAAGTGCATCTCCAAACTGGACACTACAGATGCACGTGTATCAGACGCTGCCTTCACATGTAAAACTTCCACTCTCAATGAAGCTGCCATGGTGGATAGACGATGTCGATAAGATGGGTGACGAGGGATAGCGACGGTTGATATGCTGTCGTAATCTGCACGAGTAGACGAAGGCTGATGGATACCGGAAATATTCTAGCTGCCACAAAATTACAATCAACTAGTCAATTATGTTCTGGATTAATCAGCTACATATAGTTGTGTCTGGATTGCGCCGACCTCCTTACTTAATCATTAAGCGTGTAAGATATGCAATGCGAAGCACAGGAGTGGCCGCATACCGTGTCCGTGCTCGCAATGCGCATGTTGCCGCAACGCGCACCTCAGCGTAATAACAGTACCTTTTCCACCCCCCCTATCTTAACGCAGTAATATCTGTAAAGGAAGCTATTATAGAGGCTTATGCAACTTATTATTCTAATAACTTTTTACACTAAAAGATTACTAATAAATATAGTATGTAGCGCTTAATAATAATATATTAACTGAATAGAGAATGCGCGTTAAAAGAAGACTAAGCACTTTAATAACGCCTAATACACCCTTATAATAAGGTAGAGCTAGTAAAGTATATAATTAGCCTTATAAAGCAATACCTTATACTTATAAGATGAAGAAATAAGAATTTTAATACTCTAATTATTAAAGATAAGCCTTTTAAGAGCTAGCTTACCTACGTCCTTAACTATAACAAGGAGATGCTTATTCTAGCGTAGACTACGCTAATAGATAATAATAACTATAAAGCTAATTCTAGTAAAAAGTATTAGCTCTACTTAAGTCTTCTATACTAGAAGATAGCTAAGTATAACCTATAGCTAGAGTAAATATATAATATAGATAAGAAGGGCTTTATCATTAGAGTTACTAGTAGAAGTAAAAGGGTCTATAATAAGGTCTTATATAGTAAGAAGCAGTTTAAGCAGTTACTAACATACTCTATAGGTAAATTAGATAATAAGTAAGCTAGATACTTTTACTAAGACCTTACTATAATACTCCTACTACACTAATACCTCCCTAATAACGCTAGTTAGATGTGTTTAAGGAAGCTTAGATATATCTTACAATTTAGGCTCTTAAATAAGACCTAAATCTCTCCTTATGCTATGCTGCAGCTAATTATAAGATCCCTTAAAGTATACTAAGTAACTGACGTACTAAATAACCTTTATATACTAATTTTATAGCTAAGTTATATAGCCTGAATAAGAATAAAGAGCAGGCAATTATTAGTTATATACTTAAGCTAGTTACTTAAGGTTTTCCTATATAACTAGTAGATATAGCTACTATAGCTAATTCCTTACATACTAAGTATAATCTAAGCTATATTAGTATTAACTAGCCTAGTACGTTTATTAAGCGCTAACTAGAGCTTAAGGTAAGATTCAATAATAAGTATAACTATAAGAGAGCTCTCTATAAGGATCCTAAGGTAATTTAGGACTGGTTCTACCTTATAAAGAATATTAAAGCTGAGTATAGTATCCTAGATAATAATACATACAACTTTAATAAGATTAGCTTTATAATAAGTATTATATTATTAAGAGTAATTATTATAGCTTTAGAAAGATGTTAATAGCTAAAGGCAGTCTAGCTAGGTAACTAGAAGTAATAATAGTTATATAGGGTATTTATACTAAAGAATAGGCTATTCTACCTTTTATTATCTTTAAGGCCTACTATTACCTTTCTACTTAGTATAAAGAGGAGGATCTACCTTAAGATCAGGTTATTATAGTCTTTAATAATAGCTAGACTATAAACAAAAATAGTTTGAACTAGTTACAGTACTTTAATATTTATATAAAGGGATATACTATTAGTACCTACTATATATAAGTTATTAATAGCTATAAGAGCTATAACTTACTTAACTTCTAGTAATACTATAAAGATAATAAGACTATTACTATTTATATACTTCCTTACTTATTACACTAATTATAGCTACTTAATATAGGTTATTTCTCCCCTTTAAAGAAGATGTATATATTATTAATTACTAGAGTTTACTGCATCTTTTATATATATACATAAATTATATCCTATTTTACCATAGCGCTTATAGTGCCTTTTATACTATTTACTATTACCTACCTAAGCTCTACCTTCAAGTATTTCCTCCTTAATTTGCGTCCTAACGTCCTATTAGGCTATTTAATCTACTACCTATTCCTTTCTATAGTCTTCCCCTTTCTAAATTTGCTTCTATTTATACAATTTACACTTAGAAGTAGCCTTATTTAATACTTCAAGCTATAATACTTAGGCTACTAGTAACATCTATAAATGTAGTATTATTATAGTGCCTTTATAACTAATCTATTATCTTCACTATAGGAGAAGGTAATAATCCTTCGTACCTTTAACTGTAATTATGAAGAAGCGTTAATTAAGTATCTATATAAGGGCACTATAGGCGGGCAATATAATATAGGATAAATAAGCGTATATCTATAATATTACATAAATCCTTAAGGGTTGAAGCCCTAGGGTATTTATAGGTATTATATATATATAGCCTTTAAGCCTCCTACCTAGCCCTAGAGCCCCTCTAAGGATTAGCTAATATATAATAAGGAAACACCCGTAATACTCTATCTTAGTATTATTAGTTAGTGTGTTTAGATTCTATTAGGTTACCCCTAGTAGAGGCAGTGTTAGTATATAATACTTAACTTTAAGCTTTAGTAGTACTACTAATAAGTTATTAGGCACTAAGCTATTTACTTTAAAGCTTAATAGGATATTTACTTTTATAAATACCTTTCCTAAAAATCTTTGCAAAGGTTATAGTAAAGGCCTTTTTGTTAATTTAGCTGATATAGTCTATTACTAAGCCTCTAATCTCTTTACTATACTCCTACTTTAAGGGGATAAAACACCTTATATTAAGTAGCTATAAGATATACAATAAGTGTAGAAGTATATAGAAAGTAATTATCTTATTCTCTTTATAGAGATTCTAGAAGTGTAAGAACTAACCCTTATATCTTAGACTATAACTAATATAGGTCTGAAATAAATCTGTTCTAGTCCCTAGTATAAGAGCTCTTAGTACTACTAGGGCCTATTAGTTCTAAGTATAAAGGCAGTACTCTCTATAATAATAAATATAGTTTTTAAATATTTTTTATACTAGACTTATGGAAATAGAGCTTTCTTTTATATTACCTATTATAGTGCTCTATATACCTTATAGTAAATATATACATGTTTTAGAGGCCTCTATTACCTACGTTGTTATAAGAAGGTAAGTAACTTATAGCTCTTATAGCTATTAATTGTAAGTGGTATATAGCTACCTACTTTTTACCTCTTTATCTATTTAAAAAAAAGCTTTAACTAGGCTATACTAATCTTATTTATAGTCTAGCTATTATTACTAACTGCAATACACTATTAGGGATTTAGATTAGAATACTAGAACGCGTTATAGTTCTTTGCTTTAAATATAAAGCAGGGCGTAATTACCTAGCCTATTATATTAATTAAAGTAATAAGAGTTACCTACTTATAGTCTCCTTGTTACACCTTAATAGGCTTAGTACATCTTTCTAAAGTAGTAACTGCTTTTATATAGTATCTAACCCTTATAGTAAAGCTAGTCTTATTAAAGTTATAGGTATCTTTATCCGAGGTGCTATACTTAGCCTTAACATTATATATAAGGTTAAACTAGGGTCTAATAACCCCTAGATTACTATAAAAGACTCTTTAGCAATTATACTATTAAGTTATTAATAACTTAAGCTTATACTTACATTAAATAAAGTTTAAAGCCTAATAGATACTAATAGGCTTTAGACTATATATAGTTAGCAGCTAATTAGCTATATTTTTCATATAATAGAGTGTTAGGGCAAATCCCTAAGTATTTAGCTTCTTAATCTACTATTTAAATACCTCCTCTTCTATCTTCTTTAGATTTAAGAATTTAATGTAAGTATTTTATGTTAACGTTTTCCTAGCGCGTTACTAATAAAGGGTTATTGTAAAGACTTTATAGATAGCAGTAGCGCGCTATATACTTATTTCTTAAGGTACTTTAATTACTTATAGAGCTAACGTACTTTGTAGGTTAATAGCGCAATAGGTAAGTAGTGCACTTTTACTAAGACTTTACCAGAACTTACCTTATTATAGGCTAAAATATACACTCTAGCGCTATATAGTATAGTATAGTAAAGAATATCTCTTAGAGACTATTTCTATGTCTTACTTATATATTTATATATTGTGCTTAGTTTAATTATACCTTCTAGAAGGCTTTTAGGTTAGCTTACTCTCTTTAGTATATAGTTCCTCCTTTACTTTTTTTCTATTACTATGCGCCCTAAACTCCTTTAGAGCTATTAATTATTAGCTATCCTTGACTATAAGAGTCCTTTCTACCTTAAGTTGCTTTTTTTCATGTGATTTACGTTGTATAGTAGCCTTATTAGTAGCTTAAAGCTTAGTAATTTCTTATTATACTAATACTAGCTCATACGTAATTGTTACTACTCTCTTTAAGACTTTCTTAAACGCTTTAACTATAAAGGTTAGTAAGCTATGTATATGCCTTTAAATCCTTACCTTTATAGGTGTTAATTATAACCTAAGTTCTAGGGTATTGCTTAAGGTTTAGGACTAGTAAGGCTAGTTATTAATTGAAAGTAGTAGTAAAGGAGTGCGTAACCTTATATCTAGGCCTATTAGAACTTATTATAAGTTAAAGGGGATAAGTTAAGCGCCCTAGAACCCTTCTAGAATATTACTAGGAGTAATTGCAGCGTTATAGGCGCATATAAAGTATAGTAAAAACTTAGTTCTTATAATATAGTTAATCTAGTTCTATATAAGGTCTTTAGCTTAGCGCTTATATATCTTCTTTAAAGGGGTAAAATAACCTATATTAAGAGGCTGTAGAAGGTGTAATAAGTAAGGAGGTATATATATAGTAATAATCTTATTATCCTTATAGTATTACTAGAATTCTAGTAAGTTATAGCTCTTATAGCTATTAAACATTAGTATATAGTAAGTGCTTATAGAATACCCCTTTATATGCACGTTAAAGTGCTTTAAATAATCTAAATTAAACTTGTTATTGGTCTAGCTATTCTTAGAGACTGTAATAACCTAGTTATAAGGTAGATCCTCTCCTTTATACTAGGTAAAGAGATAATAATAGGCCTTATAAATAATAAAGGGTAAAATAGCCTACTCTTTTACATTAATGCCCTAGATAACTATTATTAACTCTTAGTTGCCTAGCTAGACATCCTTTAGCTATCCTTATTATTTTAAAGCTGTAATAACTACTTTAGTTAATATTCAGCCTATCATAAAGCTAGTCTTATATAAGCTATAAGTGTTATTATTTAGGATACTATACTTAGCTTTAATATCCTTTATAAGGCTAAACTAGCTCTAGATTACCTTAAAATCCTTATAGAGGGCTCTCTTATAGTTATACTTATAATTACACTTTACTATAAGCTCTAGTTAGTGCTTAATAGATATACTAGGCTAGTTAATACTAATATAGCCTAAACTATACTTAGTACGTAAAAAATTAGCTATATTAGCTATAGCTAAAAGCTAAGAGGGAAATCCTTATATAACTAGCTATAGAACATATTCAACAATTATATCCTCTTTATTATTATCCAGCTTCTATATATTAGCTATAGTATTAGCGCGAAAAAGTTATCTAGCACGTTATTTATAAAATATAGTTTTTATAACCTTATAAATAGCTATAGCGTGTTGCTAAGAAAGTATTACGTCTTATTTAAGAGCTTTAATTATAAGGTTTATCTAACTTGCCTTTAATACGTCTAACTAGGGTTATTAGGAAGGCATAAGTGTAGTAAGTATATTATAGTAGAGTCTTAGTAAAAGTACGCTGCCTACTTATTACGCTATTTGCCTATAAGGTACGTTATACTATATAGTATAATAGATAACTATTATATACTATATAGTATACTAGATTACTATTATATACTATAGTGTTATAAAGTAGTCATGTTATTAGTATAGCTTTAGTGAAGCTTTAGTAAAAGTAACTAGCTTACTTAAGTAACTAGATTGCTTATAGAGTACGTTACTTTATATACTAATTAAACCTACACTTAGCTATTCTAGCAACTAGAATAGTTGCCTGGAAATTTAAAAGGCCCTAGATCTCACGATTCTACATAGCCTCGCCTCTTATAATACTAAGAAACGCTAGAGTATACTTAAGAGTAAACAGCCGAAATTAGAAGTGAACAATTTCCCTGCTATAGAGCCTGGAAAAAAAGTCGTTCTTTGCCAGGAATAATCCACTCTA
Source organism: Nothophoma quercina (assembly GCA_021642125.1). Classification (NCBI taxonomy): domain Eukaryota; kingdom Fungi; phylum Ascomycota; class Dothideomycetes; order Pleosporales; family Didymellaceae; genus Nothophoma; species Nothophoma quercina. The sequence goes on from JAKIXB010000024.1 coordinate 616,538, forward strand.
GGTTTGAACGTAGGCTATTCTTTCTTTTCTTCTTTCTTGATCCTTTCCTCTCTAGCTTCTTTCTCGAGCTTTTCCTCCGCCCAGGAGTAGGCAGTGTTGGTCTCGTATGATTGAGTCCTAGGACTACTGTCAAAGAGTGCTGATATAGCCTCTAAGCTGGGACCCTTGGTCTCTACAAAGAATTTCCAGACCACGAATACCTCGATAGCAAGCCATGCAACATAAACAAAGTAGAATTTCCACTTGAGAGCCTGCAAGCCAATAGGGTTGACTAGGATGTTAATGAAGTTGCTTGCTTTACCAAAGAACATGAGGACCGAGAAGCCTTTAGCGCGGATCGGATAGGGAAGAATTTCAACAGGGTACGAGTAAAGGAGCGCGTTGAATGCGAGGTTGTAGAACAGGTAGAAGAGGAATAGCATCGCTATAACAATCCTGCCAGCCGTGAGGTTGTGATCCTCGTTGAACAGGCCGGCGCAGAGTGTCTGGGTAGCAAAGATTGCCAGCATACCAGAAACTGAGATGAGGAACTAGGTGCGACGCTTGAGTCGAGCGGTAAGGAATGCAGAGATGACGGATGTTATCCAGTTGAATATCATCAAGCATCCGTTAAGTATGTTCCTCTTACGGGCGTTGGAGATACCAACCGTCTCGAGAACTCTGACAAGGTAATAGCTTGAGGGGTTAGCTGTTGTATCAATACGATTTACATTTCGGTACTCACGAGATGAGGCCATTACCAGACCATTGACTGAAGCAGCCCAAGCAGACGAGGATAAAGAGCCTCCGCCTGTTTCCGGGTGAGGTAAAAAGCGCTTTCCAGCCCGTGGCGCAGTGAACCTCGGCCTCAATAATGGATCGCATTTGCTGGAATTCAAGATCCACGAGCTTATCGTCCTGGTTGCCGTTTGCATGCCACTTAATGAGCATTGCCTTAGCGTCCTCAGGTCGTCCATTAGCGATAAGCCAACGGGGGGACTCTAGCAGGAAGAAGATGCAAGTGATAGGAACTATAGCTGGAGCGGCCTGGAGCAAAGAAGGTATTCTCCAGGACCAGTCACTGGGAATGTTCAATGTAGCGAACGTCACCCACGCAGCCAGAATCGCCCCAATATACTATAATGTCTGATAAAGGGAGGTGATGACCTGACGTTCCTTGGCATGAGCAAGCTCGCCAATGAGCATTAGCGCGTATGTGTTGGCGAAAACCAGACCAAATCCAATAATGAAGCGAGATACTAGAAACATGGCGACTGACCACAGTGTCAGCGATGATCTTAGGGCAATTGATCGTCGAACTTACAATTTACTGAAGCACCTTGGATAATACCACTAGCAAGCATGATGACCGCTCCGACGAAGATGCCTGTGCGACGTCCAAAGCGATCGCCAACTATGCTCACAAATAGAGTCGCCACAACACAACCAAGGGGAAGAATTGCTAACATGATCCCAAGAAGGACACCACGAGGTTTTCCAAAATCTGTTGCTGTAAGAATTACCAAAGCAACGAAAGATTAGCATGTACTTACAGTTGTCCCACTTCGGCACTGCCTGCAACCCGTTCATCATGGCAGCATTAAACCCAAGGGTGATAGCTGGGAAAAGACATCCTAGAACTATCATGAGGTAGAGGATGAGAAGGTTACGATTCCGGTAGAAAGGAGGGGACTTTTTAGCGAGCTCCTGAATACGCTCTTCAAGACCTAAGGTCCGAGTCCCTTGTGGTGTAAGTCCCTTTCCAGCCATGGAGACGTTTAGGTGGTATTTTTGCTGTGTTGGAGACAAGGCGAGTTTCTTGGAAGTAATAGGGCATTTTTGGGCGAAGACTCTAGAGCTGTATTTATAAATCAGATTCCAAAAAATTCCAATAAGCTACGATATCTACCCCGCACTCTAGATCGACCAGAGTCGTGTACCCCATAGGCGGTGAAATTATGCGGGATTTACTCTAGGCCAAATCTAGGCCAACTCTAGGGAAAGCGGATACCTCCCAGGCAAGCCCTGTTGCAGCCGAACGGCTGCTTCCCAAGTATCCCACAGGGTAATAGGGTGATCTGTTGGCTCTTGCCAAGCCCATAGACTCTACCAAAGTTTGCATGTGTTTCTGCCGCATAAACAGCAAACCAAGCATCGATGCCGCTCACACAGTACTTGCCCCACATTTCAATAGAGCCAATCAACATATACCAGGATGATGTTATAAGTCGTTATCGCCCTTGACAGCACTTAGTGTCCTCTAAATACTGGTAATGTGCATTGTCGGTGCGGCTAAGTTAACGTAAGTGTCATAATTTATCGCCAGTTAGATGGCAGATTTTTGTAGTTCTATACCCAGACAGCTACATCAAGCACCGCCGAAACGCCTCGCTCCATGCTTTCAACAGCGCCCTCCAGCGCTGACTGCAATTGCACGGCATCTATAACTCTAGCACCAAATATACATCCATTACTAGCCGCCTTCGCTATCTCAGAGTAGTTCGGACTCAGTGTGAATGAGATGTTCAGCTCCTCTCTCGACGCTTAGGATGCTGGACCATTAGGATGTACCAGCAACATAGACCTTCGTGGTGCGTTCCAGCCCTTATTGTTCAGAACTATCATTAGAACTGGAATGTTGTATTAGCTAGAAATCCAGTACACGCTCAAAGGAACGCTAAAGAGGAATGTGCCATTGCCAACGATCTGAACGACGAACCTCTTCCACTTGTCCGTATCTGCAATATCTGCCGCCAGCTTGATCCCTAGCGCACCACCACCGCTCCATCCCAGACCTCCCCCACCGCAGTTGATCCACTGCCCAGGTAACGTCGCACGGATCTGGTCGGCAACAATAACGGCGTTTGTAACTGCCTCCACCACAAAAATAGTATCCTGCGGTAGAAACTTGCGTATAGTCGAGCAAACATAGTCTGTGGTTAGCAAGTCCAACGGCTTTGCCCTTTCGTCTAGCGCACGGATGCGTTCTTGATACGACGCTTGCAACGCCTCCCATCAACGGTCCATCTCCTTGCTCGCTAGCTTCTCTAATAGGAACGACTTAAGATAGGAAACTATCTGTGTAATAGCGGTCTCTGCATCTACACGATAGCGCTGCTGAGCGTCAATGTAGAAGACAAGCATTAACTGCTTGAGAGGATCAACATTAAAATGGTAAATTTTGGATGACGCTTTGGGCTTGCAAAACTTGTTCACCCAGGGAACGTCACAGTCAAGGATTAACAAGACATTGGCAGTCTTAAGACTCTCGTCAACGCCGTACTTCATACCCAGCCAGCCTAGATAGTCGGCAGGGAAGCACATATCCGAACCTCCAGTATCCAGGACGCGCAGACCCTTAACGGTGTTAGCCAAAGATTCAAGGGACTTAACCGCCGCGTGGTTCCTCCCGCTATATCCTGTTACGATGAGGGGCTCAGACGCCTCTACCAAGGCCCGAGAAACCTCTTCAACGACGCTCGCCGGGAGAGCAGCTGGACCAACTAGTTGCCAATATAAGAAGTTGATACTGTAAGGCTCAATCTCCTCTTCCATAACTTCGCGCGCCCCTATAAGGTACACGGGTCCTTAAGGAACGCTGTTCGCGAACTAAAGGGCCCGTGCAACCATCTGCTTCACGTTTCTGCCAGTCTTGATCTCACCAACGTATCGGCAGTACTGAGCAACGATCTGCTTCTAATCAGGGATGTCCTGCATCCAATGACTATCTATGTCAGTCAGTATTAAGATTTGTCAGACTAAAGCCTTACATGTACTCCGTGCGGGAGCCAGTAAGCTCTCCCTCTATAGTATAAGGCGAGAGACCCGCAAATATAAGGACTGGAGCCCTACCTATAGAAGCGTTATGGATGGCGGCCGCTATTCCTGATGTGCCAACGTCAACATAGACGATAACACATTATAGCTCGCCACTTTGTCATGCGTACCCATCAGCCATAAATAGGGCAACCATCTCGTTAGGGCATGTAATGATACGAGGAAACTTATCGGGAATCTCCCGCTGTCCCTTGACCATGGCTTCAAGAATGCTGGGATGGTCTGAGCCAAGATTGACGAAGCAGTTTTTTACGCCTATAGATGTCAAGGCCTCGAAAAAGGCAAACGATGTAGTGTAGCTGTAGTCAAGTTAGCTTTGTCTACTAAACATGACGGGAACTGACGCAGCCATAGCAAATGGTGTTTAAGTCAACTGTAAGGTCCGTGATCAACGCCGTAAGTATAGTGTACAGCAGTTTTTGTAGTCTCTCGCTCTAAAACACTAACTACGGGCGCGCAATTTCGAGTACATATAACGGTGGCCATCCAAGAGGCGCTCCACCTCACTCGGTTCGTTCCCAATGGCATGACGTACGACTAGCCGTGGCTGCGTGCCGAGATCCTCATCATAAATTTAGTACTGCTACGCACAGACCACCACACCAAGATCCACATCAGGCTTCAAGAATCCACAGGGGCAGCCGACATGAACACTTCAGGCGCTGATTGCATGGGCAAGTAGTAGCTTAATCATAGCATCTCTGTTAACGCACATGATCATCGTTGGCGCTGTAAAGTGGAGCAGGGACGAGGAAATTCGTGGACCAGTATAGAACTTTACACCGCAACGTCAAACAGATAGATTAAGATATGCAATAGGTCTTGCAACACAACTTCGTGTTCTTGGCCTAGCTTCCCACAGAAAGTAAGGCACAGGTAAGAGCGAATGATGCTTTGTCTTGCCAAACGCTATCACAAACTCAAGTACGGAAGCAGGTAGAGGAGGGAGTGCTATGCCCAGAGGCGCAGCTATCCTTGTTCTCAGCTTCAATTGTTTACAGCGGCTTACTCTTAACTACTTTACGTAATGCCGAAGGGATCATAGACCAAGAATAATCTAGGCTCCAGCATTCTGAGTTTGCGCCTTCACCACTAAAGCAGCAATTTTCAAGTTCAGCGACAAGTGCACCTACAACCCAGTCTAGGTATGAAATAACCTTGTGAGGGATGGGCTCAGAATAGGATAGAAGAAGTTAGTACTATCTTAAAGCCTCTCTTCTTGCTACAGGTTACTAGACTAGGCGTTAAGTGCACTGCAATTAGCTTGCAGTCCTCACCTACACGTCAATGCATTCAAAGTAGCGTGGAAGGTAGTTGAACGCTCATGCAAATGTCTTAGTATGGCCTGTACGGCTTGCGTGACAAGAGTCTTAAGCAGCAACGTGTTCATCATTCAAGTACCAGCAACTCTAGCAGAACTTCAGCTTTGTATTCTAGCAGATTCATGCGTGTCTAGCTAGGCGAAAGTTAACTTTCTGTCAGATCTAACAAGACGTTCGATTAGAGATCACGGTTAATAGGAATTTGTTATACTAATACAAACGAGTTTGCATAACAAGTCTATATCACATGTAATAGCTTACCACCGCTTATCTTAGTTCTTAAGGGGCATAATCGAATATCTTGCCCAGGTTCATCAGCCATTTAGGATCCAGGCTTCTCTTGATCGCACGCATAACGTCAATTGTCACATCGCCAACTTCCTCGCGAAGAAACTCTTTCTTTCCCAGTCTAATTCCGTGTTCGCCCTGCGCTCGTCAGCACTCATACAAATAGGCAAGAGATGACACTCACGGTACAAGTGCCTTCCATTTCTAATGCCCTGTGCACCATCGTGTTAACACAGCGCTCGACGTTCTCTCAATCTTTTTCTCCAAACAGTATCGTCTCGTGGAAGTTGCCATCGCCCACATGTCCAAGGATGCTGCCAAACAATCCTAGGCCTTCAAGATCTTTCTTAGATAAATCTGCAACATGTAAGCAGTATGTTAATTACATAATAACGATACGCGAACCTATAAGCTCCGCGATCCTCAAGAGTGGGACAGCGACATCAGTCGACCAGACGTCTCCATCAGTCTCTCTCAGTACCAGCATACTCCAAAGGGCTTCTTTCCTCGCAGACCAGAGGATTTTCTGCTTTGCAGGGTTACTCTCATACTAGAAATCAATTGTGCGATGTCTCTGCGCAATGCGTTTCACTTAGTCAATGCTGTCCGCTACCGTGACCTTGTTCCCACTGAACTTGAAGAACAACGTCAGGACCTCAGCCCATGTTTTAGATGTCGCTCCTATCCGATTAATAACGCTCATGAGGGTCTCATCAAGGATCTCAACAGCGCCGATAGAAACGCCCTTTTGATTAACCTCCGCAGCCATATCGGCAGCATCTTTCACAGTCAGAAAGGTAAGAACAGCAACTCTATACTCGCTCAGAAGTGTGGCAAGTTTCAGGGTCGCTTCTGTAACGAGTCCGAGCGTTCCCTCAGATCCAACAAAAAGGGCGTTCAGGTTGTATCCAGCAGAAGACTTTCGTGGTCTTCGCCTTGTTTTAACAATAGTCCCATCGCTAAGAACTACAGTCAGGTTCACAACCTATTCCTTCATTGTACCGTAGCGTACTGCATTGGTCCCGCTCGTCATAGTTAGTCTTATCCCAGTTTAGTATTCTTTCGCCGCTTACCTGCAGTTGGTTCCAATCATACCCCCAATTTGAGCCTGTGAAACTTTAGGATGCGTTTGGCCCATTCGATGATCGCACCTACTGAAGGACCCAGGTCTATAGGGAAAAACAGGCCAGTGTCCTTAATCTTTTCGTTCAGTTCCATCCAGGACAGGGACGGCTGCACCCAAACATCCATGCTGTAAGATCTAGTCAACACTCGCTCAATACAGCATAGGAGAAGTGATCACTTACTCTTCGCTATGGACTTCCAAGATGTTATTCATGTTCATGAAGTCGACGCTCACCCCACCAAATAGGGCTGAAAAGTGGCCTTCGACGCTGGAACCACCAGAGTAAGGAACTGTTTTCGTCAGTCAAGGTGTCCACTTTATAGCGGTGATACTAACTTATAGGAATGCGGCTTTCGTGACAGATTTTAGCGATTTGCGAGACCTGTTCCGTTGAGTTTAGGAACACTACCGCGACGGGAAGCGTGTCAATGTTAATAGAGGACCATTCTGAGTAGCCATGACTTTGAAGGATCTTATCTTCGGTGCTGACAGCGTCTTCTCCTAGACTTTTCCAAATCTTTTCCACCGCCTGAACAAGTTCAGTAACACCCTTTCAGCGAAATAGGAGGTCTCACTTACAAGTTCCATCTCAGCACGGGTCACATAAGATACTGCGGGAATCTAAGGCTTCTCATCCTGCTAGCCGTTTTGTCTCATAAACAGTACCCCACTTCCTGCAGATGCTGCAGAAAGGGCTAACGCCAGAAATATTCTACCATTTCCAGCATAGGGCTGCTCACGGTGCTGCTCCCTATTGCTGCTAATACGCTTTCTGTGCAGCAGGGCTAGTGATTGTAAGGATAGCCAACGGATGAACGAGTGCAGGCGTAAGGTTCTCTTCAGCATCATAGAGTTCAAGAATTCAGGTAGCGAATATAATATCCAATTTTTGCCCAGTGTCTGTTTGTTCTCTTGTCGCGAATTACTAGCAATGAAATAGAGCACAAGTCAATTTAAGACGATCGCGAGCATAATGCTAGCTAATGCGGAAGCTTTCCGGGCGTGGAATCAGATAAGCCGGGTGTCCAGACGGGAGTAGGCCAAGAGTAAGATTCCGCACTGCGACTTGCAGCCTGCTTCGGCAACTATCCATCGCTCTTACAAGGAACAATAGAAACTGCCAGATCTCCATCTACTAGAAAAGAACGACCCACCAAGCGCAAGAGGGTAGCTCTAGCTTGTAATACCTGCAGGGAGCGCAAGATCCGCTGCAATAGTGCGAAACCAATCTGCAAGCCATGCAAAAAGCAAGGCGAGCCCTTATTCAGGTGCCTCTACACAGTCATTTCCCAAACAGCAAAATAGATTAGCGAACAGGAGTTTGTGTTGCCATCAGATGTGTAGTGTAATTAAACCAGGCTAACTGTTACACTAGGTACATCGCTTCCCTGCAGCGTCAAGTCCAGGAGCTTCATCAAGTTATCAAAGGCGTAAAGGGCAATGCAGCCAGGACACAGAGTCCTAACACCCATAGCAATCATAGGTTTCCAGATTATGGGCTCCAGTCCAACTAGGTTACTAGCAGCCCAACGATTGTCGTTAGAGAACCTAATAATCAACCCTCAAGCAGCGGTATGCGAAGGACTGTGGAGAGCAGTCCCAGTCCAGTCAGTGCTATAGGCGCGCCCGCGATAGTCCCCAGCGCTGTCTCTAGGAACGACGAATTCTATAGACAGTTATCTGTGCACTCGTTGCTGCAAGAGGTTCCGCATACTGCAAATCAGCACGCGCCTACGAATGCAGCTGTCCAGCACGCAGCGGATAAGTGTTCAATACTACAACTACAGTACGCGCTTCTACTATAACAAATTACCAACAAGCTGCTTGGTCTCTACTTTAACAGCGTGCACATATTCTACCCTCTGACGCACTCCATCAGCTTCCAGAGGCGCTATAAGTCATTATAGACGAGGGAAGGCTATCCAGGGCCCCCAACGGACGAGCAGGGTGACATTAGGCTGGGGGGCAACAAGTGTCCAGCTACCCCGTTCTTCTACGCTCTCAATGCCATGTTCGCGTTAGGATGTGAGTTTTCTAATCTTCCCCAGAAACAGTCAGCATCCGCTACCTTCTGCTCTCAGATGAGGGACTTGCTGCATATCGAGCTGCTTAACCACGGCGATGTCTCTCATGTCCAAGCTCTCCTACTTACCAGGCAATATTTGCTCACGACAGAGTTCCCAACGCGATGCTACAATGTCGTTAGACTTGCTTGTCGCGTGGCTGTAGGCATAGGCATGCACTCAGACCGGCATACAGAGCGTCACTCAGCTGTAGAGAACAAGATTCGTCAAAGGGTGTAGTTTAAATGCTTGCAGATAGAGACGTAAGTTAGTATGCCTCTGTAATAATATTCTCCTCTCATTTTTCGCAGGACTATTTGTATAACACTTAGTCAGCCGCCTTTGCTGCAGATCACGGACGACGTACCCTTACCAAAAGCTATAGATAACGAATACTTAGACTTGGCCAAGGATGCTTGCCAACAGCCGGAAGGCACGATGTCTCGAAACCTTTTCATGGTCAAGAACATCCAGCTGGCCAAGATCCTAGGTCTAACCTTAAGCTGCATCTACTGTTCGGATCCGCGACTACCCACCAGCCAGCCAGCAGCAAGCACTTCCTCCAACTTTAGTGTCCTAGTCCGTGTAGATAATCTGTTAGAAGACTTCAAGGCGTCTCTTCCAGATGTCTTGAATTAGGACCGTGATCCCAACGTACCAAGGCATATCAATCCTGTTCTTAGACGCCAAACCAATGTGCTCCACGCAAGGTTTCTGCATCTTCGCATTATTCTCTATCGTCCAAGTTTCAGCTCGTTTTCCGCGTCAACAGGACCGCTACGACAGCGCCGCGATACCTCGCAAACTTTAACCCCAAGCATATCGCAATCTAGGGATCATGCGCTCAGTGCGGCGTTTCGTGCTCAATATGCGAAGGCATACGTTCAGACGGCATATAACTTAGCTAAGTCGATTGAAAATGCGACTAAGGGCAAGGTCACAGGTGCTTAGTAGTTCAGCTTGTTCTGTACGTACAGCGACGACATCTCTCGTCTCACCCAGCTAACAGCTCAATAGATCTGATAACCTGCGCAGGCATCACCATACTCGCCGAATGTGCCCAGTCAAACGGCCAGCCGTTTAATCAGCAACAACTCAATTGTACATAGGAGAGCTGCATCGTAACGCTGCAGCACATAGGCAAAGCTCATCCTCAAGCACAGAACTACTTAGAGCATCTATACACATTGCGCGAGAGAGCACGTTTAAGTTATCTTAGTAAGATCTGCCGCCACCGAAATTCAGATAACCTCATTGCTAATTTGCAGCCACTAACGTATTAAATGGGCTATCTAGGGTACCCTCCCGCCGTCCATCTACAGATCCCATTCCAGCAGGCCGAGAATCGGCTTCTAGGGATCACGATAGTAGGACGAATGGCTTCATCAACACGTTCGATATTGATCTTGCTGCTTCTGCTAGTTTCAACAACTGGGACTAGAACTTGGAAAGTGGCATACCATTGTACGGTAGCTTTAGACTTGGCGAAGACATCGCTTTCCCTGCTGCAGCATATCTATAAACAAGCTTTAAATACCTCATTAAACACCGCTCCAGAAGTGTGAATCTGGGACTAGTACTATAGTGGACGCTAACGACTTTTCCGACGAGAAGCTGGCTTAAATCACATATTCACCCTTCGCCATCTTCCATTGCTCAGCAGTAATATCGAAAAAACTGAACGCATACTTGTCCAACTTAAAAGTGACAACTTTTTGTGCCCCTGCCTCCACCAACACCTTACTATACGCCTTAAGCTCTTTTACAGGTGTGGACGGCTCTGCGTTAGATCTAACGTATATCTGGACAACCTATTTGCCGTCTCTCTCGCCTATATTGCTGAGATCGCACGCAAGAACAACTTTTGTCTGCTGTGGAAGACCAAAACAAGCAGTGTCAACCCGGAAGTTAGTAAGCGTAAACGTAGTATACGATAGACCAGCCCCAAAATAGAACTGGGGCTTTGGTGTATCAAGGTCATCGTAGTAGCGATATCCAACTTTAAGACCCTCCTCATACTTAAGGATGTCATTGTCATCGCACGGGAAGTTTCCGTAAGCCGGGTTGTCCTCATTACACTTGGGCCAAGACATAGGCAACCTCCCAGATAGATTTACGTCTCCAAGAATAACTCTAGCAACGCTTTAACCACATTCTTGTCCAGCAAACCAACCTTGCACGAATGCCAGAATCTAGTTAATAAAAGGTGAAACCGTGACTGGAGAGCCAGAGAAGTTAACGACGATCGTCTTAGGGTTTCGTACGGCAACAGCTAAGATAAGTGCGTATTATTCGCTAGTTAAATCCATTAAGTCACGGTCATACCCTTCCAACTCGATTTCGTTAGTATTACCAACAAATACAACAGCAACATCCGCGGCCGCAGCTGTACTCGCAGCTTCCTCAATTGCCTTTAGTACGTCCAAATACTCCATAAAGCGCAAGGAGGAGCCCTAGAACATAGTGCCCGCAACCTTGGAAAGCACCTTCTTATCCATCGCCTACAATCTAATCTCCACCTAGTATGTCTGTTCCTAGACCATATGGATGCTAAACCTCTTCTTAATCTTCGCCTTGTAAAAGTAAAACGATTCTAGCAAGAGCACCGGTTCCTGAGGCCAGTAGAAGATCTCGGTTTGATCTAGGTATACTCTCACCCGCCCGGTGGTGATAACCAAAAAAACATGGTTTCCAGTAGACTTTAGCCAAATTGAAAACATCATGCGGGTACAGTAGTCTTGTCCAAGAAAAGAAGGCTAGGCCTCCTTAATCATGTACTCTGCATTAGGTAGCAACTGCTTATAGACCTTGTTCTCGCCTATAACTTGGCCGTTAAACCACTCTAGCAACACTAATAACTCAGGTACAGCATGTAGAACAGTTGCAAAGACGGGAACGCCCTTAGCGTAACAACATTAGAGCCTAGAAGCTTCTAAGCCTTGTAGAGGCAATACAATATATTAAGTGAGTACCTTAGCGCTTCCACCACCTCCAATGCTGGGTCTAGTAGCGTCTTAACTAATAACCGCTACACTAGCAGTGCGTGAGATAGGGAGGATCTAGCCCTCATTCTTAAGTATAACAAGGCCTTCAGCGGCAAGATCTATAATAAACTCAATTCTGTCTTCGTCCAGTACCAATGTCTTAGGCTTCTTATTAGGGTCCTTAAAGCAACCCGTCTTCTATACCAAGTCTAGTACTCTTTGGACGCTGCGGTCGATCTCTTCGGTGTTGACTTCACCACATTTAACCTTGTTAAGAAGCTTCTGGCCTCGCCATTTTGTCGGGCCAGGCATCTCAAGGTCCATACCAGCTTTAATCGCTGTGGTTGTAGAATATGTCCCCAGCCAGTCCAAGATCACGAGGCTAGAAAATCCCCATTCTCTGTAGAGAATAGTGTTAAGTAGACAGTGGCTGTCGGCGCAGTACTCTCCGTTAACACAGTTGTATCTAGGTACATTATCAGCTGCAGCAAGTGGATAAAAGCGGTAGCATCTCTTACGATGTTATAAAACACCAAGGATTAGAGTCGCGCATTACAAGCTGAAATAGCATTATATAGATCTCTTGCAAGGTGCGCTTATTAACTTACAAGGTTATCTTAGTGCAACGCTTCTCTAAATCATTAGCTATAAAATGCTTCAGTGTAGCTGCGATCCCCTCTAACTAGCATCCTTTCACGAAAGCTGCCGCGAGAGTTCTAATAACATATAAATCCTTAGAGTAAGTCTTATAGTTACGGCCCCTAAGTAGAGATTAGATGATGTTTATAGTAGGCGCGAGTAGCACCTTTACAGACTTAGTCTTAGTCTCCTTTGCAATCTCTTTCCTAAGGTAATAAGCCTTGTTAACGTTAAATGTGGCACTAACGCATATTAAGCAAGGGAAGCATGTAGTAGTAATGCTGCTTACGTAGCTCTTACCTTGCGCCCTATTAGGGCTATCTAACATCTATTAGGTTTAGACGTTGCTGCTATAGGCATGTAACACTAGATATCTGCTTACCTTGATATGTAGGATAAAGACATCGCCTTAGAGTATAGTTAGCGTCTACTACCAATCCACTGCTGCTAGAAGACTAATTTTCTTATTAATCGTTAAACAACTAAGAAGTCTAGATGTAGACGCTATGTTGTCCCGTGCGCTTAGGCGCAATGTGGTGTCTTAAAGAACAATTCTGTAAATAACTAGCACCCTTAACGGCTTACATCCAGTAGCGGTCCTGGGAACCTACTGGCCTACTCCAAGATTTCCCCGGCAATTATCCGGCTTCCCTATAAGATGGTATTGGCACTAGTAAAGACGCATTACTTGCTATTCTGTATTAGCTAGGACATTTGCCAACTCTTTAGAGTCTAAGACTATAGTTAATGCTTTGTAGTAATATAACTATCTACTACTATAACGTATGTAGTCTTAATATACCCTATAGGTAAGTAGCCTACACGGGTAAGTGGCCTATCTTTGCTAAGACCTTACTAAAACTCTATCTATTATAAAGTACCTTACGGGCAAGCTGGTTACCTAGGCAAGTTAGTTACTTTTACTAAGACCCTTCTAATATTACAACTACTTCGTAATACTATAGTATATAATAGTATTATACTATGCTATATAGTATATTTAATTAATCTATAGTACTTTGTATATCTTTCCTGCATATTTATACATTATACCCTACCTTACTACATATACTATAGTGTTTTAAAGACTAAGTGCCTATTTTAATATACACTTTCTTCTTTACCTTCTTCTTATTAATATAGGCTTTAAACTCCTTTAGGATAGTTAGCTATACTCTTTTACTAACTATAAAAGTCCTATTTTACTAGATTTACTAGATTTACTTTCTTTTATACAATTTACAGTGTATAGCTGCTTTATTAGCTACTTAAAGCTTAGTAACCTAATTACGTACTAAAACTAGTAGATACGCTATTATTTCTACGCTTTTAGTAAGCTAATTAAGGGTATTAACGATTAAACTTAGTAAGCTACTACTATGTTTTTAAATTTTCTCTTAAACAGGCTTTAATTACAACCTAAATTCTGCGGTATTTATTAGATTTTAGAAGTACTAGGTACTATAGTTTATAGTAGGTAATAGTAGAGTACGTAAGTATACTTTAAGCTTATCTACTATAGCTTCTAAGTTAAATAGAACTAGGCTAACGCCTTTAAACCTATTCTAAATATTACTTTCTATAAAAGCAGCGTTAAAAGCTGCTTTAAATTATAGTAAGAACTTAGGTTAAATAATAAAAGTAATCTTATTATGTATTAGTAGCTTAGCTTAGTAACTATAGGTTTACTTTAATAGAGTAAAACAACCTATACTAAGTAGCTATAATAGGTATAATAAGTATAGAGGTATATATTAAGTAATAATCTTATAATTCTTATAGTACTAATAGAATCTAACTAAGTTATAGCTCTTATAACTATCTAGAATATATAGATAATAGTAGCTAATAGTGCGCTCCTTTATATATTTATTAAAGTACTTTAGCTACTCTAAGCTAAGAGTCTAGCTATTCTTAGAGATATAAAAATTACTTAGTTATAAGGTATAGATAGTATTCTATACTAGGCTAAGAGGTAGTACTTGCCTTAGAAGATAATAAAGGGTAAGATAGCCTAACCCTTTATATTAATACCTTAAATAATACTAGGGTATTCTTAATTACCCTACTACACTATTTTAGATCTAGCTATCCTTAATCCTTAGAGCCTATATAAATAGCTCTTGTTGATATAACGCCTATTATAAAGCTAGACTTATTAAAGTTGTAGGTATCTTTATCTAGGATACTATACTTAGCTTTAGTATTCTCTACTAGGCAGAACTAGCCCTAGATTACTTTAGAATACTTATAAAGGGCTTTCTTGTAGTTATACTTCTAATTAAACTTAAATATAAGCTATAGGCAACCCTTAATAGATACGCTAGCCTACTTCTTACTAATAAGTAGTTAGTAGTACTTAGTAAGTAGAGAATTAGCTATATCTTCTATATTAGCAAGCTAGAGTAGGTATCCTTACTTATCTAGCTTTACTATATACTAGATAATTACTAGCTCTTTAGTACTTATTAGCTTTATTAAGTTAGAGGTATAATTATATTATAAAGAGGTTCTAGTAAGTTAGTTACTAAGTGTACTTTATACTACTTTATAGATATTTGTAGCGTGTTTCTAGAAGAGTATTACGTTATACTTTATAGCCTAGATAGTTAGCTATATATCTACTTTATTTAATAACTTTTTTATATTATTCTATTAAGGTATTACAGGCTATAGTGTACAGAGCAGACGTGCAAGTCTAAGGCTAAAAAAGTTTAACTTAGAATTTTTTTTTTCCTTCTTTATGTAGTCTTTATTGGATTTTCTTCGCTTAACTAGAGTAATAATATTAGATATTAGTATCATTTAATAGGGAACTACAGCGTTAACTTTATTTTAGTTATAGTAGCTATTAATAAGTATTATATAGCTGTGCACTATTAATTGTAAGAGCTAAGCGTTATAGCTAATTACGTTTCTATCCTTACAACCTATACTTAATTAACGTTTTTATCTTTATAACTTATGCCTAATTAATGTTTCTGTCCTTAGCTTCTCTATCTAATTAGAAATAGTCTTTTACTAGCGCAGTATAGACATGAACACAAAAACTTCCACCCTAATATTACTGTCCTTAGTAACCGTCCTTAGTTACTATCCTTAGTAAATGTCTATAGGAACTGTCCTTAATAACTGTCTGCGTAGTATAGACACTAATACTAACGTCTCTACTCTATTTCTATCCTTAATATTAAAAATTAGCCTTAATAATAATCCTTAAGATGTAACTATAACTTATAGTAGAGTATACCACTGCTTACGCACTAGCTATTATTACTTAAGGGGGTACTTTATAAACTTTAAGAAGAGACCCCTTATCTACCTTGTAGTTTATCCTTACTGCTACTTATAGCGCGTGTAGTTTATATATTCCTAGCCTATTCTGCTCTAGCCTTCCCTAGTTCTTGTAGGCCTAGCGTTTACTCTGCCTGTTCCTCTTTATAACCCCTGTGGTTAAGTTATAATTAGCTAGTGTAGTCTAATTTCCTTTTATAACTGCCTACTTAAGTACTGCTGTACTACTATCTGTCTTCTATAGGCTAAAACTAAGTTATTAAGCATTGCCTTAGGCGCAAAATGTATTAGATAGAGTATTATAGTATATCAGGTAAATAGTAAGACTAAGATAATCCAGTAGACTAGACTAATTAAGGACTAGTTTACCTAGTAATAGTAAGGGGTGCAAGCATGTTCGTGCGAAACTATGCGCTTAGATTAGTAGATAGGGTAGTTATGCCCTTAAAGATATTAATAGAAGATACCTATAGTAACTAACACGACGCCCCTTCTATTATATAAGGGGGTTATAAGGGTTTATAGTAAAGTTTACGTCTAGTCTATGCGCT
Source organism: Nothophoma quercina (assembly GCA_021642125.1). NCBI lineage: Eukaryota > Fungi > Ascomycota > Dothideomycetes > Pleosporales > Didymellaceae > Nothophoma > Nothophoma quercina. The sequence continues at coordinate 632,621 of JAKIXB010000024.1, forward strand.
TAGTAAGAGTAAGCTAAAAGTCTTAGCACTTTTAACGCGTTATTAACTAAACTACCAAGCTACCTATATAATAAACTACTAATAATAATACTACTACTGCTGTTAACTACAGTACTATAACCCTACTAGTACCTACCTACAGTGCGCGCGTGCTCTACCGTAGTTAATTAGAGGTATTAATTGCAATTAATTCTACGTAATACAGCTAGCTCTTACTTACTAACTACAATTTAGCAGTGCAACTAGGCTATAAGTAGATAAAAGCTAGCCTTAGGTAAGAGAGCGCTAATCCTGCTATATAAAGGGCGAAAAGTGGGTTAGGGTTAGGAAAAAAAGGTAAGGCTTTCTAGCGTAGGAGGATAGAGTATAGCAGTATAAGTTTAACGCAGCCTTCTACTAAGCTCTACGTACTATAGTTGTAGTACTGTTATAGCTTAAAGATAGGGAACCCGTAGTTATATTCTAGATTTAGTAAGGTTAGCTATGTAGACATGCTAACCTAAAGGGTATTTTTAGTAAACTCTACCTACTATAACCTATAACACTAATACTACAGCTATAAATAGATAGAGAGAGGCTATCTTATTACCTTATAGCCTTACTACACCTATTACACCTACTTATAGCCTAACCTAACTTATAGCGTTAATAATGTGTAATAGGTTACTAATTTAGTATTTTTAGTGAACTGCGCTAACTAGATTAGTATTTTTAGTAAACTCCTTAAACGTATAGCTAGAGGGCTCCCTTTCTACCTCTACTACTATCGCTATGCCCTAAGGTAGACTAAGAAAGTACAACACGCTAGCTATAAGTAGAGAAGTATAAAGGAACTGTAACTAGTAGCGATACCTATAAAGGTAGTAGCTATAGGCGTCTCTCTAGATTATTACCTATAAGCTTCTCCTCCCTAGAGATACGCTACGCCTAACACTAGCTAATATAAAGCTCTAAATTAGCTTTAGTACCCCTGCACTAAGTAATAACAATATAAGTAATAGCTATTATTAGTTAGTAGATAAGCTGCTAGCCTAGTAGGACCTAAGTCCTCCTTCTCTAGCCTGTAATAATGTAGAGTACATAAGAGAGGTATAGAAGTTATAAGTAGAAGAGAAGGAGTAGAACGCTAAGTTTGTAGAGGAGGATGCTGCTATAGCTTAATACATGCAGGCAGTAGAGGCTATAGTAGCTAAGGCCCTTATAAATCTATAAAGGGGTAGGGCCTGTAGTAGAGAAGACTACTAGCTATAGAAAGCTAGGAGGGGGTAGGGTAGCAGTATAAGTAAAGCTACGTAGTAGGACTCTATCTTACTAGCAGGCTTTACTCTTGCTATTAATAGAGATAGAGGGGGCTGCGCTAGTCCTTTTACCCTATAGGGCCCTAGTATACCTAGCAGGCCCTTTAGAACTAGCTTAATAGCACTAAGCTCTAGATAAACCTTAAGCGCCTCTAGTAGTATAGGGAAGAAGCATAAAAGTCCTTTCCTAGCTTAAGCTAATAATCTTCTTAGCTACTTCTAGCTATAGTTAGTTGTCTCTACTCCTGCTCTTCTAGGAACACTTAAGCAAGGGTATTAGCCCTTACTTAGTAGTTAGCCTACGCCAAGCCTACAGCTACCTATTTATAGTCTTATAAGAGAAGGCAGCTAAGGCAGCTATGCGCTTCTAACTTAAGCTAGAGAGAGTACTACTTTTAAGCTTATAGAGTAACTCTATTAGTTCTGTAGCTATACCTATAAAAACCACGCTAGGGTGCATAGGCTTTATACTAAGCATTACTAGTAGAGCAACGTATACTCTAGGTACTTATCTTTTTAGTCTATTATAGAGTTGCTGCGTAGAGACTATAGTAGGGGTACTTCTCTCCTAGATATGCTATAAGACCCTTACTTTATGTAGCCCTAGAGCCTAGCAGAAGATATTAATTTTTAGGGTGCCTTTAAAGGTATAAGCCTTATAGCTCTACCTAAGGGTGCTAGAACACGTAATAAGAGGCTGCTCCTAAGCCTCTGCATGTTAAGGTACTATTAGAGCAGTAATATAGCTTACCCCCTTTAGATAATATATAACATTAATAGCCTCTGCTACTTCCTTAGTAGCCTAGGTTTTATATAGAATAGCATCTACTAGCTACTAAACGCTAGCAGCGCCCTTAACTTAAGCTATAATATTTACTTTAGTCTTTAAGTTATAGCCTATAACTAGGTAGGGGAGCTAAGTATAGTTATTACCTAGCTACTATATAAGATCCTGCACTACTGCTTTAAAACAGTAGTAGGTATAGAGTTACTCCTTATCTACATCTTCTAAGGTAGAGCTCTACCTTAGCAGTAGCTATAAGCACAGCACCTTTCTTAGTAGTAATAACTTTAAGCTTTAGTATAATAGCATGCTTATGCCTGCTATCTAGGTAATAGTCTATAATTTAAATATTCTTTAATACTACCTTATATCTGTAGAGGTGGTTACTATAGACGCAACCGTGCTATCTAGAGAGACTTTTACTAAGAAGAGCATATTAAAGGAGTAGCTTCTTAAGTATGCTCTATAGCTACAGCACCTTAACTTAATCTAGACCTATATTTAGTAGAGCGTTATAGATAAAGCTGCTTATAGCTGCTTTAGAGGTGCTATGCTATTTATGCACTCTAAGAATATAAAGCTAGAGTATATAATAGAGGACCTTAGTTCTACTTACTAGAAGTGGTAGGGCTGCTAGTCTAGTACTACTAACGCTAAGTTCTATAGTAAGGACTGTACCTTTATTAACCTTAGTAAGTAGATTACCTCTAAGGACAGCAACTTCCTAGACGCACCTTTACTAGCCTTAGACTAAGTAGAGGTATTCCTCTAGAAGAGATGCTATCTAAAAAGCTACTATAAATCTAGAGTAGTACTGCTTACAGATAGTAAGCTAGCTAAGGGGAATCTAAAGTATACTATCTACCTATTTACTACTACTAGAAATAATACTAACTAAACCCTCTTTGCTGCCTTAAGCAGCATAGAGCATATAGACGGCCTAGTCTACTTATAGTTTTATAGACTAATTAAGACGCTGTTTAATACCTTAAAGGCCTACGTCTTTTAGTAAGATATGCTTAAGAACCTTATTCTTAACCCTAGCTACGTCTACTCCCTCTACTAGGAGGGTAGGGCAAGCGCCTTCTTAGAGGCCGTTTATAAGAAGGCCTACCTATATATAAAGTAGCGAGCCTACGTAAACCTAAGAGATAACTAGCGTAGGTTGTATAGAGTTAGAGAAGAGCACTAGATATCCTTCTCTATAATAGAGGAGATTAAGAGCTAGTAGACCTAGCAGGACCTCTATAGTATACCTAAAGAACTCTTAGAGCCTCCCCTTCCTTACTACGTTGTTCTAGTAAAGGAGCTATTTAGATTCCTTCGTGTATAAATTAATAAGTACTACCTCCTTTTTAAGTATACCTGCGCTTATACCTTTAGGCTTATCTTCTACCTATAATTAGCTGTTATGCTAGTAGCCTTATAGGCGCTACAGTTCTGCTACTTAAGTAGTATAATAGTAAAAGAGTCTCTATTCTATAAAGATAGCTAGGAGAAGACTAAAGGGCGATAGACTATAGTAGTAGAGGGCTTTAGAATAAAGGAGATAATAGAGCAGTGTAGACTTAGCTAGTTTCTACTAAAGTTTAACTAGTTAACGCTAAGGATTAAGTAGCTATATAGAGAGAATATACTTTATAGCTGCCTACTTAACTACCTAGAGTATAAGCAGAGATAGTAAGCTATAAAGGACCTATAGAACGTCTTTGTCTAATTTAACTAAGTAGAGAGGTAGTTTCATTAGTATAGTGTTAAGTAAGACTAAAAGCTATTATAGAGATAGCTTAAGTATATATTTACTCTTAACTTAGAGTAGCTTAATGTTAATATGTAGAAGGCTGTGCTTAAGGCTAATAAGCAAGCGTAGCAGCTCTCCCCTTAAGCACTTTAGTAGGAAGGGAAGGTAGCGTACTGCTACTACAGGATAAAAGACCTTTTTTTAGTAAATAGCGTAGCCAGCCTACCGCATATCGTTATAGGAAATAAGGAGGCATTTAAGAGGGTAATAGAGTTGCTCTACTTTCTCTTCCTATAGAATAAGAGGACGTAGTTAGGCTAGGGCTAGAAACCCTTCTGCTAGATCCTGCATAGAACCTATAGCCTTTTAGAGGTAGAGCTAGGCTACTAGAGAGCTAAGTAGTAGCTAGACTAGTTCTTATAGCTAGTCTACTTAACGTACTAGATCCTGCTATATCTATTAGACTACGCACTTATTAAATTAATAAAGACTAGCTAGAAGAGGGGTCTATCTAGGAAGCTTATATAGTTCTTAGTAGTCTTTAATTACCCTAAGCTAACTAAGCAGTGGATTAAGGAAAGCAACCTTAGGACCTTCTAGACGCTAATCTACAGAGCGTACTATAGTACTAAGAGGGATAGCAGTACTAGTGTACCCTAAAGCGCCTTCTAGCTTATTAAGGCTTATAGGGAGCAGGGAATCAAGATACACGTTATAGAAGAGGATATAGATTACTAGTATAAGGGCTAGAAGAGTGCTAGGTTACAGGGGTAGCTACTAGTCTAGGAGCAAGGGCGGCTGCCTCTACTAGAGATATAGGAGAAGATTAGGGGCATAAGCCTAGATAAGTTAGAGGTACTTATAGTAGATTTTACGTAGAAGTAAGGGGCTACTACTATTAGAGGTGCTAGAGCTACTATAGCTAAAGGCGTAATATCTTCTATAGCTATAAGCGTAATATTATTAAGGTAGTTACATACTCTAGTAGAGATCTTCTAGTAGGTTTAAAGGGAGTCCTAGTAGGTATAAGAGCAGCGCAGTAAGAGTAGCAGTGTATTTATACCTTTTATAGATTAAAGTAATTAGTTAGGGAGAACTCCTAACTAGTAATACTTAGTTAGTAGATCTGTAGGTAATTAGTTAGGGAGGACTCCTAACTAGTAATACTTAGTTAGTAGATCTGTAGGTAATTAGTTAGGGAGGACTCCTAACTAGTAATACTTAGTTAGTAGATCTATAGGCAATTAGTTAGGGAGGACTCCTAACTAGTAATATATTATTAGTAGATCTGCTTCGCGCATTTAAAGCTAGGTTAGTCTTGTTAGTAGGAGGCACTAGCCTTTGTTAAGCTAGTACTGTTACTATAAGTTTATTAAGAATATAGGGAGAAGAGAGCTTAAAAGAAGAAAAGAAAGGCAAAAGAAGTTTATTAATAAAGGAGAGTCTAGGAAGGTTAAGAGAAGCTGAACGGGGTGTTGCTTTATTAAAAGAGAGAAAGAGGCGAGAAAGGAATAAAAGGGAAAGAAAAAGAGCCCCTAACAGCCTAGCCTGTCTAGTTAGGCTATCTAGAGCTCTGCTTACTATAAGCACTGTACAGGTTAGTTTACTTTCTCCTGCAGAAGCAGGATAGGTTAGGGGATTTTAGAAGGTAAAAGTAAATAATAAAATAGAAATCTAGAACTAAATCTAATAGTACTAGCCTACCTAGCTAGGATTAGAGAACTACTACTATAAGCTATAACATCCCTTTAATAAATATGCCCTGTTACGCCCCTATGCTAAACAACTAAGACTAGGTTATACCTAGCTAGTTATAATAGACTCCTTAATACCTATCTTTCTTACTAGGCAAGCTAGTAGTTGCACAAAGATCTAGGACTTATCTAGGTAGATTTTAGGCTACTAGGCAGTTCTTACCTAGGTTTACAGCCTTTTATGCTTTTAGGAAGGTAGTAGGGCCCCCTATCTAGCGTAGAGATCTAAGAAATCCTTAGAGATCTAATATGCTTAAGCAAACTTTTCTTAAGGTAAATTAATTAGAGTATCTTTAATGTAGCTTCTACTACTTAGATATTAGCTAGTAGGCTAGTTTATCCTTATAATTACCTAAATATAAATGTGCAGGGAAGACGTACTTCTTATACTTTTAAAAATTAAAAGTATAAGGCAGTTTATAGAAAAAATTCGTAATAAAGTTTAAGGTAAGCTAAAGCCTAAAAAGAGCTACTAACCAAAGCTAGTAGCCCTAAAGAAAGTACTAATAAGATAGAAAGGTAGTAGATTACTCTACTAGTAAGATATTTTACTACTGCCTAGCAACCCTAGAGTTATATAACAACGTTTAGATCTAGATACTAAGTTTACTAAAGCTAGGGCAAAACAACCCCTCTTAATAAATTAGACCCTAACTACGTAGTATTACCTGCTAGTTACTACGTTAGCTTTTATTTTATCTACCCTACTAAATAAGGAGAAGGGTTAAGTTAGTTATGCTGTTACTAGCCTAACTGTCCTAGGTTTATAATTTTACCACCCTAAAGAGTAGACCCTAGTAAAAAGTATAATTTACTAGATTAATTCCCCTAGCTTAAGTCCCTACGCTTAATTCCTCTAGCTTACTTCTAGGGCGTTAGTTAAGCTAGTTTGCTAAAATCCTAGGTACTAGCCTACTAAGTGTAGACCTAGGTAAGCTTACTAGCGTAACATTAACCTTATTTTAATATTAACTTTAGGCCTACTAGTTTATATATTAACTAGTAGATTAAATTGCTAGCCTACCTCTATTTAGTACTACTGTTAGATCTGCCTAGAATAGTTAGACGGAGAGCTAGCAAGCTAAGCTCTCTAGTCCCTAGTATATTTACGCTGTGTAGGGACTGCCTTTAATAACTAGCTACTAGACTAATCCAAGGTCTAGCTTTATAAAGCTAAATAGGTAGGCTAATACCTAATTAAACGCGGACGTAAAGCTGGTAGTAACACTTTCTCTTTTTAAGTAACTAGATAAGTGTAAAGCTTAGGTAACTAGTAGTTCTAACCTTGTAATTAGCTAGTAATAATTCTTGTAGCAAGTATACTTAGAGACGCTAAGAGGGTTATTTAGCTTTTAAACCTATATTAGAGGAACGCTAGTATATTCTCTTAGAAACTAACCTAGCTAGTGCGTAGTATAGCCTCTTATTACTTTTATTAACTTTTCTTACTATGTACCTTGTCTACTAGTTAGTGTACTTAAGTCGTTAGGCGTATATAGTAAGAGGTGTTATCTACTCTCCTACTACTGTTATTAGGCTAGCAGCTACCTACTATAGCCTAAAAAAGTATCCTATTATACATGTATACTTTCTTTTAATTAACGTTTACTTATCCTATACTACGTAACCTAATAGGTACTTTTAGTCTCTATTATTACCTTCTTTAATGTATTTCTAGCTGTTTTATAGGCTAGCCCTATAGAATTAAACCTTTAATCTAGTTACCTATTAACGCTATAGTAAGCTAATACCTTACTATTAAAGCTAATAGGGTAGAAATTTAAATGAACTGTTATAGGCGTAAGGCGCTATAAACTAAGAACAAGCTAAAGACTAGCTAAAACTAGTAATCTCTTTATAAATAGGTAGTTGCCTAGTTATTTATTACCTAGCCTTCCCTTTTCTAAAGTTGGAGCTATCTATAATTAAAGATTAGTAGTGTATAGGTAGGTAACAGCTTACTATTTACTGCTAAATATCTAGGCGGCAGGGTATATTCAAATTAATAATAACTAATATAATAAGGCACTTGCAGTTTCCTAGTTAGTTAACGCATTATTTAGTATTATCTTAAGAAAGCTAAAGTAACCTAGAAAAATGCTGAAGCACCCTACGAACAAGCATTATAGGTGTATAAGACGCCTAATTTATAAGCTAGAGATTTATTTACCCCTACTATATTCCTTAAGTTTAGTCTATAATAGGCTGTGTTTAGCTACTATACTACCTACTACACTATTATATTTATTCCTTAAGAGGAGAGGACTTAGCTAAGTTAACGCGTAAGCGTAGGTACTTAATAGAGCTATCCTTAAAGACCTAGGGGTACGCGTAGTAAAGCTAGCAGCCCTAAGCCTAGAAAGTTGCCTACTAAGTAGGACTATAAGTTGTAAACTGCTACGCTAGCTTTAAAGTTACTAATAAGTAGAGTATAAGTGCTAGGTAGCTAGCTTACTTACTCTTAGAGTTAATATAGTACTAAGGGGCTAAAACTATATAGCGCGTAGTTATAATACTAGATCTAACACTAACTACCTACTAATTATTGCGCCTTACAGCAGGATAAATAAGCAAAGTAGCTAGTAAAGCTGTTTTAAAGTGCTAACTATAGCTACTAAGGTAGCTATAGAAGGCGAAAAGGAATTAGCAAGGCTAGAGGCACGCTAAGTATAAGCTAGAAACTAAATAGATAGAACGCGCGTTAGGCTATAGATTAGAAGCAAGTCCTAGTGTAAAGGGAAGGATAGTGTATACAGCAAACGTGCAAGTCCAAGGCTAAAAAAGTTTGACTTAGAATTTTTTTTTCCTTCCTTATGTAGTCTTTATTGGATTTTCTTCGCTTAACTAGAGTAATAATATTAGATATCAGTATCATTCGATAGGGAACTACAGTGTTAACTTTATTTTAGTTATAGTAGCTATTAATAGGTATTATATAGCTGTGCACTGTTAATTGTAAGAGCTGAGCGTTGTAGCCAATCACGTTTCTGTCCTCACAACCTATACCCAATCAACGTTTTTGTCCTCACAACCTATGCCCAATCAACGTTTCTGTCCTTAGCTTCTCTATCCAATTAGAAATAGTCTTTCACTAGCGCAGCACAGACACGAACACGAAAACTTCCACCCTAATATTACTGTCCTTAGTAACCGTCCTTAGTTACCGTCCTTAGTAAATGTCCACAGGAACCGTCCTTAATGACTGTCTGCGCAGCACGGACACTAACACTAACGTCTCCACTCTATTTCTATCCTTAATACTAAAAATTAGCTTTAACAACAATCCCTAAGATGTGACTGTAACTCACAGTGGAGCATACTACCGCTTACGCACCAGCTATTATCGCCTAAGGGGGTACCTCACAAACTTTAGGAAGAGACCCCTCATCTACTCTGTAGTTTATCCTTGCCGCTACTCGTAGCGCGTGCAGTTTGTATATTCCCAGCCCATTCTGCTCTAGCCTTCCCCAGTTCTTGTGGGCCTAGCGTTCACTCTGCCTGTTCCTCTTTACAACCCCCGTGGTTAAGTTACAATCAGCTAGTGCAGTCTAATTTCCTTTTACAACTGCCTACTCAAGTACTGCTGTACTACTATCTGTCTTCTACAGGCCAAAACTAGGTTATCAAGCGTTGCCTTGGGCGCAAAATGTATTGGATGGAGCGTTACAGCACATTGGGTGAATGGCAAGACTGAGATAATCTGGCAGACTAGACTAATTAAGGGCTAGTTTGCCTAGTAACAGCGAGGGGCGCAAGCATGTTCGTGCGAAACTATGCGCTCAGATTAGCAGACAGGGCAGTTGCGCCCTTAAAGATATTAATAGAAGATACCTGCAGCAACTAACACGACGCCCCTTCTATTATATAAGGGGGTTATAGGGGTTTATGGTAAAGTTCACGTCTGGTCTGTGCGCTCGGTAGTAGCAAGCTAAAAGTCTTGGCACTTTTGACGCGTTATTAACCAAACTACTAAGCTACCCACACAACAAACCACCAACAACAACACCACCACCGCCGTCAACTGCAGCACTACAACCCCACTAGCACCCACCTACAGTGCGCGCGCGCTCCACCGCAGTTAATTAGAGGTATTAATTGCAATTAATTCTACGCGATACAGCTAGCTCTTACTTGCTAACCACAATTTGGCAGTGCAACCAGGCCATAAGCAGACAAAAGCCGGCCTCAGGTGAGAGAGCGCTAATCCCGCCATCCAAGCGTAAACCTTGCCGTCAACCCCCCTAGCAATCCAATCCTCAGGGTCCGTACGTAACAGCCGACTACGTCGAGGTCCAAGCGCAATGGCCAAAGATAGCGACCCGACCGCCGGTGCCGAGGCCGCATCTGATGCATCCACTTCAGCCACGACACCACAAATCGTAGCCTCCGTGGGTGCTCCAACAGACGTTGATCCTTCTGGTCAATTGTCTAACGGTAAAGGACGAGCATCGTAAGTCAACCCGCAAGGAGGGTATCCTATAAACTTCACGTCTAACCAATATTAGCACCACATCAGTCACCAATACTTCTGGCGATCCGGCTGCTCACGAGGCGGCATCTGATGCATCCACTTCAGCCACTACACCACAAATCGTAGCCTCCGTGGGTGCTCCAGCAGACGTTGATCCTTCTGGTCAATTGTCTAACGGTAAAGGACGAGCATCGTAAGTCAACCCGCAAGGAGGGTATCCTATAAACTTCACGTCTAACCAATATTAGCACCACATCAGTCACCAATACTTCTGGCGATCCGGCTGCTCACGAGGCGGCATCTGATGCATCCACTTCAGCCACTACACCACAAATCGTAGCCTCCGTAGGTGCTCCAGCAGACGTTGATCCTTCTGGTCAATTGTCTAACGGTAAAGGACGAGCATCGTAAGTCAACCCGCAAGGAGGGTATCCTATAAACTTCACGTCTAACCAATATTAGCACCACATCAGTCAACAATACTTCTGGCGATCCGGCTGCTCACAGAGGTATCAAACGGTAAGTCTGTCACCAAGGGGGTGTCCCGTATACTTTACGTCTGACCCCCTATAAGCTTCACACCCCCCCCTGCCAGGGATGAAGATGAGGATGAGGAGATGATTGAGGACGAGTTCGCCGAAATCGACCAGGACATTAGTCTCAGCCGACAGGAGGACACCAGTGGCGCCCAGGAACTCGAGAACGAAGCCAACGACCGTGACTCCGAGCACCGTGTTCACGCCAGTCTTACAACGTTGTGCGACAGACCCTTTTCGGTGTGGATGAAGAAGCCGAGAGACTTCGCCAGGGAAGTTCTTCACACCCCGTTCTCTAGTTTCCTCAACATCGTCTTGAACGACTCGACGCTGCTCAAAATCATGAAAGAGATGGATGCGTCACGCAACAAAGCCGCAGGCCGTGGCGCAACGTTGAAAACAGTGGCCGAGTGCATGGAGAACTCCGGGAGCACCCACGCCCTGATCATCGACGACACCAATGATTGGCCTCCAGTTAGGTTCTGGGCTAAGCTCATGACCGTGCTGAAAGTCCGGCATTTCGACCCGGCAGGCTCTTTGCTCAAGGCTGCTGGTATTCGAAGCCCTATGGCTGTCCAAGCTACACTTTGGGTGATCGCTCACTTCGCAAAAATCTGCACTATCCCCGAGCAGCGAGCGCGGTACATGAAGCAGCTCTCTGACATTGAGCGCAAGGCCACCGAAGCAAAGCGGGTGGCCCAGGCTCAAAACAGCACTTACGGCATGCAGAGTGTCCTTAATGCTAGGAAGGCTGCGCAGCTCTCTGTGCGACTGACTGGCTCGCGCAGGTTTTTCAAGATACCGAAGCAATCGAAGCAGAAGCGCCGAAAGATCAACGCTGAAGACAGTGCTGACGAAGAGCTGTTGAATGCTGGGAGTCTAGACGAAGATGCGAGTGAAAGGGCTGCACAAGAAGGAGAGACGGCCGGTGACAAGGACGATGGTAAGTACCTATTGAAGGGGTCACTCTATAAACTTTATCCGCTGACCCCTTACAGACGATGTAACTGAGCTTATCGATGGTAAGACGGCCGAAGAAGTCGAGAGTGCCTACGTCGATGCTATGCTTGCCGCTGAAGCCAAAGCGAAGCAAGACCCCCGGCACATCGAACGCCTGCATTACGCTGCCAGAGGTCTTGTTGATCACATGCGACGTATGCGACAGAAAGAAGCTGTCAACAGCGCCTACATTCGCGACTTACAGCTCCTCTACAAGACTGTAACTCACCACTTGAACGACATCAAGGTTATCCCCAACAAGAACAAGAAGACAAACCCCATTCGTAAAGTGGCTAGGGAAGAGTTCTTGAACAACCAATCGACGGCCTGCTGGCGTTCCGGAGCTACAGAAGAGCAGCAGGGCTCCAAGTCTGGCAAGGATGTTCAAGAAGTGCTGATCGCTGAAGAGCAGATCGAAGTCGAGATAAACCAAAACCGGGAGCCGAGTGTTACCGAGATGGTTACCATTCCCAAGAACCACAACACGGACGAGTCATTGGAGATGTTTCAAGACAGCAAGAACAAGTCCGCCTTTTCGCCTACCTATCTTCGCGACGCATGCATCGAGGCGAAGATCTCAGACATCAATCGGAGGGTGATGCCCAACACTTCCAAGGCGTTGTATTGGTGGCAGGTCATCGGCACGAAGTGGGCCAAAGACCTGGAGCGCCTGTGGGAAATCCGCGGCGGCATCATCGCGGATCAAATTGGACTCGGTAAGACCCTGCAAGCGGCGGGCATTTGGGCTACGGTGCGTACTAAGGGGGTCACTGGTAAACTTTACCAGCTGCCCCCATTACCCTTATTACTATCTTCCTTCCTCTCTGCTAACGCATCTAGACTATCGAGAACTACAAGGACAGGCACCCACCTCCTAAGGAGACAGAGGGTTCAGACGACATACCTGAAGATGCCCAACAGGAGTACACCGGACCTGAACGTCCTGGTGATCTTGCCCGCCCTTCCTGTTACATCGCCCCTAAAGGCCTTTGTGACCAAGTGGCTCGCGAGTTCAAGACCTTTTACCCCACGGCGAACGTCATTTTCGTTGGCGGTGACGCCAATACGGCTAACGGCAGGTATGCTTGCACAGACGCGTTTCCTACGCCGGACAATCCCGTCTGGAATCCCGACCGCGCTCAAAACATCCGCACAATTTTTGTTGTGTCTTACAACAAGCTTGTCAAGGATCACGGCCCAGAGGCTTACTGGACCAATGTCAAGGCTGATCTTGGTACCTATCTCAAGCAGAATGGTCTTGTTGACCACGAGTTTCACGCGAAACGCCACTTCGACGACCCCACGAACATTCCACCTCGTTGCCCGACAGATTTTGCTATGCACTCTCTGGAAGGAAAGTTCGCCCATGTGTTCTGTGACGAAGTACAGGATCATATCCGCAACTTTTCGGTTACCTGGTGGGCTATCAAATGGCTGCAACCAATGCAGATGATCTTGATGTCGGGTTACCCTGCCCCTCGAGGCCTTGTCGATTTCGCATCTTACCTCCGCCTACTAGAGCGGGATGAGCTCATCGAGGAGGCACTGAGGACAGACTCGTCGACGACCGACTACTGCCACCAAAAGACGAATCCATACACGCTACCCGATGATCATCCATGGTAAGACTCCCACAAGAGGGTTACCCCTAAAGTTTGCGCCCAGCCCCCCCTACAAACTACTAACTCTTCTAGTGTCAAGTTTCGCCTTCTGTATAGCAACATGAAGCAGTGGCTGTTGCCGAGCTCGAACCCAAGCGCAGACGGAAAGATCGCCCAGTCCAAGGCCGCTCAGGATACCCTTTCGCTTTTTGTTCTGCGTCGGGACTTCGACACTCACCTTCCGAGTCGCCCTGACGTTACCATTGGTTCTGCTCTCCCGCCGAAGCACCATTTCACGGTTGAACGTATCTTCACACCTTCCGATCAGCGTACATATGACAACCAGTTTGCCCGTTGGCAGCAGCGTCTCTTCACGTCCCATCGCAATGCAGCTGGGCAGAATGTTCCTGCTGTGAACGCTCGTTCTCAGAGGGCTTCGCAGATGATCGAGTTCTTCCCCCTGATAGGCCACCTCCATTTCGAATCTCCCGCCGAAAAGCGACCCAAGGACGAAGCATACGGCGACGGAAATAATCACCTGGACGAGAAATACAACAGAGATCGGGAGTCATTCTTCTACGAAAAGAGCCCAATGTACAAGGAATTCCAAGCGATCTCGTACGAGAAGGGCAAAGCCAGCCGTCTTCGCTGGTTACTGAGCAAGATTCAGCACTTTACAGATGAGCTAGTTGATGCTGAAGGCCGGCCACTTGATTTCGCCAACATGAGTCCTACCAATATTGCGGCCGAGTTTGTCAAGCGATCCCCCAAGTTGCAGGCCATGTTGTCGTTGCACATGGACTGGTGTCTTCTCCGAAACGAGAAGATGATCTTCTGGTTCAACACACCTATCCTCCAGGTTCTCGCTCAGGAGGTTCTGGAAGCTCTCGGTTACAACCTCTTCAGCGTCTACTCTCACAACACACTCGAAGAGCGCATGCGAATTCAACGCCACTGGAATAATCCCGAAACCGTCAATCGCGTCCTCCTAGCCTCTGCGCTCGTCTTCGGCACGGGCTTCAACCTACAGAAGGATTCTCGTGCAGCGTGTCTCGTAGATACGCCTGATAGCGACAATCGTGAGAAGCAGATCATCGGCAGACAGTATCGTGGTGGTCAAGATCTGCCAGTCATGTTCTTCAGGTTGACAGTCCGGGGCGCCCACAGCGTGGTGAGGTTCCAGTGAGTATGATAGTATTGGATTTGGCCTGCATGCAGCCATGGTTTCTTTGCTTTATTGCCGTAGGGGGTCACTGGTAAACTTTACCAGGTCCCCCCTATGGCCCTAACCCTGATGATCCTGTACTAACATTTCCCAGGGACAACTTGCTGAAGTCTCTTGCGGCCAACAGTGCTTTCATCAACTACACGCCCGAAGCATTGGACCAGTATGCGCACCTCAAACCACCTGCAGCGCTCTTTGCGAAGGTTCGCGCGAACTACCTCGACGGTTTCATTCGCGAGGCTAAGTTCCCTGACGCTGTTGATCCAACGGACTTCGAATACCATTTCATCTTCAGCGAGAAGGGTCAGACTCTGATTGAGCGTTGGCGTGCTGAACCCGCGGAGGACGGTACACCTAAGGCTGCTGATTCTTGGCCGGATACCCTGCCTTACACAGTCGCACTCGCCGGGATCGCCGCCGTAGCCAACACTCGTATTCTAAAGAGGATTGCAGGCTTCCCCGAATCAACCATCGAGAGGGTTGTCGATCTGACCAAAGAAGAGCTTCTCGAACGCAAAGAGCTTCGCAAAGGACGTAACGGTGGCGTTGATCCTGACGAGCGCTTCTACCCGAAATTGACTCCGAAGAAGGGCAAACCAGGCAAGGGTATGGCTCGTCTGGATGATAATCAGGAGTATATTCGTAACGACATTGAATTCACAGGCAGAGCCGCCGCGCTTGGTAGATCCGACGAAGATCCCAAGCGCGAGGACATCTTCTCCGTCAGTAAGGTGTACAACGAGATCGAACAGGAAGACGCTGCCAAGCTCAACCTCCTGCGGTCCCTCAGTGGACCTGCAGCCAAGGGCCCAGAGCCTCACGAGGAAATGTCAGACTTCGAGCCCGATTCAACAACTCCACTCTCGCGGTTCGAGACTCGGATGGGCAAGTATGCCACGTATCTTCCGGTGTACAAGGATGTTATGCATCTCACTCCTATTGAGAAGGGCAAGTTGACGCGTCTGGCGAAGCAAAAGCAGCCAGACTTCAAGGGCTACAGCAGCTCTCAAAACTTAGCTCCTTCTGCACGCAAGAAGCTGCCAAAGAGCGGCGCCGGCAAGTCTGACTTAGGGTTAGGGTTAGGGTTAGGGTTAGGGTTAGGGTTAGGGTTAGGGTTAGGGTTAGGGTTAGGGTTAGGGTTAGGGTTAGGGTTAGGGTTAGGGTTAGGGTTAGGGTTAGGGTTA